>LPNX010830315.1:3061-36471 GCA_001517045.1 Pseudotsuga menziesii | reverse complement strand
GTTTCACTTGTCGTTTTCTTTTAACGATTAGCTAGGGATCGTGAAGATTTATTTTTGAATCTGGGACATGCTATTATGGGAAAAAGAAATGTATTTAAATAGACTGATAGGCAACGTAGAAGGGGGGGGGGAGAATACTACTAGGAATGCAAATACTGAACTGCTAGTTCTTACTGTTGGGCTGCTTGGCGGTTTCCTGCCAGTTGTCATGATGTTTTGGACTGGTGATGTTGGATTCACGTTTATTAAGTTTTAAAACTTGTTTGCGTTTAATGATATCGTTCAGTTGCTGGTATTTGTGTTTCTTATATTTCTATTTTCGTTATAATTCGTTTTATCAATTATGCGAAGATAATTTGTTGAGTATTCACTGCCTTGTTTTTCAGCTATATTGGTATAACACATCCTGCATTCAATAATTTATATTACTGATGCATGGTAGTTGATGATGCATGTATTAATGTGCAGTCTTTAAATTTCTTTAATATTCTGTAAATATTATAATACATTGCATTTACCAGTATTTGTTGAGAATCAGATTTAGTTAAATTGTGCTTCCGATCGGGATAGGTGTTAGATTAGAACTTAGGATTTATTTAATTCTCTCTCCTTGCAAGATATTAAAATTGTTAGTCTGATTACATATTTTCTTTAAAAAACATCTTAATTTATTCCTTCATGTAATTACTGTATATTTGTTTATATCATTAACAGTAATTGTAATATATAATTTTCGTTTATGAATTGTGCTGTATATATATATATATAACAAGTTGTTTATAGTAATCTCACATAACATTAGTTTATATCTGAGTTTAATTCTTGTGATCATAAGATTAACGCCCACTAATCAGTAGCACTAATTAGTCTCTTAGGATCTTAGGCCAACAGAGCCTTTAAACCTATCGGGAACGACTACTTGAAACAGCTTGGAACCTGTCCTAAGGATCCCGGACTGGGTCGTTTTCCCCCGTTGCGGGCATAGTCAAATACGCCCGTCAACAAGTCCCATATTAAGAAATAGCCTGACCTAGATAAGTTTCCCAAAAAGGAGTAGCTGGACCAAATTCCACTTCAACTGTATGATATGATGGGTGATTGAACACCCAATCTGGTGCACTAGGTTAGTTTTTTGTTCAAAAATGAAAAGTGGTCTCTTCTGTAGAGGGTTGTTGGACTATGACATGAATTTGAAAAGAGGAAATTTCTTCCCTGGATTCATTAGTTGGAACTCCTTCTACATGAGAATCAACAGTAGTTGGTTGGTCCATGGTTTCACCTTCATTTCCTTCCATGGTAGGAGGAGAGTTAAGTGGTAAAACCTGCAACCTACGAGATCCTCTCGCAAGTAGGTCAACCAGGGTGCTGCCTGAAGCTTTCTACTCTATGGATCTATACAAAGAATAGATCACACACAAACAAACCTACGCAAGTTAAGGTCACAAGAAAATTTTAAATGACAAGATGGGCTTATGATAGCTGGTTCATCACTAGGATTGTCAAGTTGTCACAACTTGCAATATATCATAGGGTCCAATAGTAAAACACGAAAAGGAGGATTGGGACTGTACCCTTTCTTGAATACCCGAATACTTGGATGACACGTGCGTAGTATCTCCCTGAGTGTTGTTCTTGGTGTATTGCTCCAGCAATACGACCAAAAGGATTTTCTTAGTTGATTTAGGTATCCTAGATGGGTCTCCTGATATACACAAGGTACGTGGGAGCTTGAATTAGTGTTAGTGTTGTTTGATGCAAAACCATTCGAAAGGGGCCTTTCGATATACCAGCAAGTATGTGAAGTACCTTTCGATATACCTCAAGTTGTAAGCTTCTTTAGTCATTCTTAA
This sequence comes from Pseudotsuga menziesii, assembly GCA_001517045.1. Taxonomy (NCBI): domain Eukaryota; kingdom Viridiplantae; phylum Streptophyta; class Pinopsida; order Pinales; family Pinaceae; genus Pseudotsuga; species Pseudotsuga menziesii. The sequence goes on along the minus strand of LPNX010830315.1, from coordinate 34,621 downwards.
TGCAAAGCTGATTTCCATCCCACATATCTGTTGTTTTGATTTCACATGTATATGATTACTGGATTCCTTAATCACTAGTATGGATATGTAGATGATTTTCTGGTAGCTTTTATGTGCTTGTATGTTTGACATGTTTGCAGGTACACAGGTTCATGATCGAAGCAGTATTCCAGGTGTCTACAGCATTTAGGGAAGGTCTTCATCCTTTGTCGTTCACTCATTTGTTTTGGATCTGAACCATTTAGACTAGAGGAACAACTTCTGTCTGCAGAAGGTGCAATATTCCTGATAACAAACGCGGATGCATTTTACTCAGAACCCAAGTCATTTCCAGCATCAGAGTGCATACTCAAATTCTTAAATCATAGGACACAAGACGTGATCTGAGACTTAAACAAGAAACATTAACTATCAACAAACACATCCATGCTTTTAAAATAGGTATACCAGGAACTCATTAGTGTGCAAGATTCAAGCACCTTAAACCAATAGAGCATATTGGCTTCCTTATCAGGGGTCTCTTACACTAAGCATTAAATAAGGAATCATACAACATCCAAGTAACTCTTTACAGAAATAATATTGTACCATTTGAGCAACCATATTGCCAAATGAAAATCACAGTCATTCAAAACAAAGTATGAGTATACACTCGCTTATAAGCAACTTTTTCATCAATAACCCTAAAATTGACATTTATCATTTCATTAACATTGAAACACACATTTGCACATGTAAAGACATACCCTAGGCTCAATAGATTTGCAGAAAACAAAACCTAGCAATGGAACTTGTTTGTAATGTGACCCATAATGAATGGAGAACAACCACGTTCCACCCAACCGTAGATTAGGCACATATATGCTCTGTCCTCAATCACCCCTGAGCTAAACTATGCATGCCAAGAGTGGAGATAGCTAACCTTGACTCATTTTTCCAGGAAGAAATGACTTTCCTAACACAGAGTGCTCATGTAGCAAGTATTTCTCTCAACTCTTTCCTAACACAGAGTGCTCACACAGCAAGAGTTCATTCTTTCCCGGCATACTCAGTACTGTCCTTCCTCCTCGCATATGCCCTCTTATATTTTTGTTTCATAGGTCTTACTTTGCAGCTACTATCCTTTCCCTAAGGAATCCCCATCAACCACTGCACCATGATTTGCTCGAGGGCCTGTCTGATCTTATTTCGTAGATACGGTGCATTCTCCATTGAGTCCTTGTCAACCATTGCGCCCTGATTTCTCCAGGGTCTGTCCGGCGCCATTAAGGGGTTCTGGCGCTTGGTGTACTTCCCTGAGGTTTACTGTTCTATGTCTCCCCCTCTTGCACGCATAGCCTTGTCTTTTAATGTGGCTTGTCCCTTTCATTCTGAATTTCATTAAAGGAAAAATGTAGTGGTTACAACTGTCCTCCAGGGACCGTTTGGACAGATTCCACAATCATCCAAACTCTACAATCGATATTTAATATTACAAATAATGTTTATAAATCGGTGGATATTAGAGTAAATGCAAGAGATTAGATAGGTCAGATTCATATGCACTACTAGACATATTAATAGATATGGCATAATGCAAGTGAAGATGTTTTTGCATGCATATACTATTGCATAGTGGTAAAAGTAGTGAGGTTTTACATATGCAATGAGTCACTAATGATAATTATTGTTGTCTATGATATTACCATCAATGGTAATGGTTGTAGGACCAGAGGCAATAGAAGCATGGTGGAAGGTGTTGATGATATCGTTGTATGTGACCAATAGCCTTGTGAAGAAGGGCTAGGACATCAAATCTAGGATCAATAGGTTGGTGTAAGGGTTGTGTAGTCCCTCGTAAGGGTCGAATAGATAAGGTAACATCTAGAATCAACATGATTCATTTAATATTATGAGACACTAGCAACATGTTATCATCAATTAATCAATTTAATTTATGGTAAACCATAGTAGATAATTGATACTTAGAGAGTGTGCTTTGTAAGAAGTTTTGGAAAATTTCTACTAATTTGCTTGAATATGGTAATTGTATTATTATGAGAATTATCAATTCTGTAAGCAATATATCTGTGATAAAGAAATTGAATCGTAGAATTTGTTGAAATGGTGGTACATGTATAGATACTAGAAGTATCGAGCTATGCCAAGAAATAAAGTGTTGTTTAAACATATGAAAAGTATAATGTTGTTGATTAAAGTCTTGAAGGACTTAGACAAACATGTCTTGTTGTTGAGCAGGTCAGCTCTGGAACACGAGGATTACTGAGTAACCATGGGATACGGTATTGAGCCAGTAGGCTCAAAAGTATTAGATATGTTCAATGATGATTATGATATTTCATGCATTCAATGTTCCTAAATATGTGTTACCATGACTAATTAAACAAAGAATGATGAAACTATTGAGCTAACCATGGGGGACTCCTTGGGTTATAAGGCTCTTAAACTTATTAGAAATTTTTCTACACTAAACATAACTAAGTAATGAAAAAGAAGTAGAAAATTGGTTTGGTGTTGAACTTGTTGGGCTCTAGAGCACCTAAAATATTTAGTCTCATTATGCATAATTACAAAGATGTGATCTGAATTGGAAACTCAAATTTAATTTTCAGAATAAACAAACTAAAATGATTGAACACGAAATATTCTGTTGAATTGAGATGAGCTGCTATGGAGCAGTTTGGAGAGGTGTTAGGATATGAAATTATCGACTAGTTAGTACAGAGTTGCAAGTGAACACTCTTGTGAGGTGTTAGACTCTGTTGAGCGCTCTATAATATTAAGTCTCGGTCCTAGGCAAAGATCTGCCAGTGAGCACCTAGAGGGGGGTTGTTACTAGTTAGGATCTTAAGCCAGAGCTGCCAATGAGCACCTAAAAGAGGTGTTAGGCTCTAGAGCAGAACTGCCAGAGAGCACCGAGGTGAGGTGTTAGGTTCTGTAATATCGGTTGAGTAATATATATATAGGTTTAGGAGGCATGCATGTGGACTTGTAGTTCCGTGAGGAGATGAACCTCATGTATATATATTCATGTCAATAGTTCTTAAAGAATATGTCATCCAAGGAGTGCTTGGAACATTGATTCCTTAAGGTATGTGTAGGTGCATACAAGATGCATTTTGTGAATGCATGGTTATCATATAAGTACTTCATTGCATTTCATTAATATCTAAAATGATAGAATTATTCGCAATTATGAGATCATTTCATGAAATACTATGAATGCAAGGAAATGAATTGCATGGAAAAAGGTAGTCATGCTTGATTGGTTATGAGAATTTTTTGTTGGGAGGACATAATTGTATGGAGTATGATTGTGTAATAATGAGTATTGGAAGTTTTATTTTATTTGCATAAATAAGGTGAAAGTATCTTGCAATTTTAATGATGCATATAAAATAACTATATAGTGTCTTGGAGATAGTAGTAACTAATACTGTTTGAATTGCTGAGTGTTCTAATTTTGAACATCACTTTAGAGACTATTGTAAATCCTACGATGAAAGGATTGTAAACATGGATACTCCCAAATTGTATGGACAATTGGAAGTTTCAGATTGCAGGAAGAATGGCTTGAAAATGGAAATGTGGTTATGTCCAATATATATTAAAGACAAGAATCTACCATGTGCAAAGGCCAAACGTTATGAGAAGGATCTCATGGTGGCGAAATCTGATTTATGAATAGAACAGATTGCTAAATTTCAGATTTAAATTTTTTCTATTTAATTACTATTGACTAGTTCAACAATCCAGAATTGTGTTAAGCTAGGTGTGGCTTTCCAGGTTTTGGTAGCGAGTGTAAATGATAGGGGATAAGTTATTCCACCTACAAGATCCAAACAAAATGAGGATGGCCTCACGATTGAGAAATCTAATTTCTATAGGAAACATAAATGCAAATTCATTTTTTGATTTGATTACCAATGTTATTGATTGTTTGATGTTTAGGAATCATGTCAGGTGAGATACTATAGAAAACCATGTGTTATGGTCTGCAGGAGACAAACAAAATACAAGGGTCTTATGTTTGGGAAATTTAATTTATGTATGAAATATATTTAAAAAATTTACGATTGGAATTTTTTTTTATGATGACGTCTCATGTGAAATGCATGCTTGTATGTCATGCATGTGAGATGATGAGAACATGCCCTCGGGGAAAATGTTGGCTATTGAATTGAAAATGTAAATGGAGTGACAAGGATGGCTTGGGGTTGAGAAATCTCATAGAAACCCCTATATGTGTTGGTCTCTTCATAGTACTATTAAACCCAGTAAGAAAATGGGTACTCAGGCAGCTTGCATGGGTATTGCTAACATTTCTACGATCACATTGAAGAGCACTGGATGGATGGGTATGCCTGAGGGACTATGTAGTAGAGAAGGGGTACCATCCTTGTGTTGTGTGAGTGTGTGTTGTGGGGCCATACTAGCCTGCAGTAAAGTGAATCAACTGTGAAGTTCCTGGAGGGAACCACTGGTTTGCATAGGAGAAGGGACCATGCAGTTGTATTTCTATGTATTGCCTTATAAACCCAGTAGAGGTTTTCACTTGGAAATGGTTGATACATTACTAATGAACCTAGTCAGTGTACTATCTTGGCATTGTATTATTTGGATGTTCTGGTGCAGCTAGCATGTTGGCTTAACATTTGTTTCTTATGTATTCACAGCTGATATGAGGCTTGCAGAAACTTGGTACCTTTCTATGCACACCTTAGGAAGCATGAGAAGGGGTGGGTACACTTGAGGGACTTTGAGAACCATCCTTGTGTGTGGTGGGGAAGGTCTTGTGGGTGCCATGGTTGTTTGAAACCAAAGTCAGATACCTATGGAGCTACAAGAAGATGCTTATGCAAATAAGTATTTGTTTTTTTTAGCATCTTCTTGTTGATTTTATGTGATTATACATGCATGATTTTGCATATTTAAAATTTTTTAACTTTAAATGAGATGCACAAGCCTCCTTATGCAGGACACCTTGGTTACCCAAAAGATGATAACAATAATCAGGAAGCAATTCTTTTGGCCTAGATTAAAGATATATTTAATTGATTATCTATCTAAATGATTGGGGTGTCAAAAGGTGAAGACTGAACATCGACATCCAGCAGGTTTGTTACAAAATTTTCCCATCCCTAAATGGAAATGGGAGGTAATATCCTTGGATTTCATCACAGGTTTTCCATTAACACATAAGCAACATAATTCAATTATGGTTGTAGTAGAATAATTTAAGCAAGTATGCTCTTTTTACTCCTGTGAAGTCAACTTATGAAGCAATCAATATTGTAGTGATATTACCCGAAAGAAGTAATCTGACTTCGTGAAGGATTGAAAATGGTAATTTCTGACTGGGATGTTAAGTTTACATCAAGCTCTTTGAAAATTTGGTTGCAAGATTAGAAACCAAGATGAAATTTGGCACTAGGTATCACCCTGAAACAGATGGATAAATAGAACAAACAAGTCAAGTCCTTGAAGACATGCTAAAATGTGGAACGTATATGCAATTATGGATAGGAAAGAAATGGTAATTTGGAACTAGGTCATCACTTGGGTTAAGGTGAAATGAAAGCACTTAGCCCGGAGGAGGCGACTTGGGAGTTAGAGGAAGTTTTTCGAAAGAAGTGCCTGATTTATTTCCAGAAGCTATGGAAGAATACTAAGAACACTATGGATAGTGTTGCAATAAGGGGGTGAGTATGTAATATCCCCAAACATATACAAATTTTTATGTAATATTTTAATTTTCTATTTTATTTTTTAAGATCGGTTGGTTTTGGAAACCAGCAACAGGTCCTTGAAGGACATATGTAATCGAAACATTTTATTTTAATGAAATGATGAATGATGGGGAAAAACATGTTAAATGAGGAAACTATGCGTGCGAGAGTGGGGGAAGGTAGAGGAGTTAACCTCAAGAATTACACCAGGAATCGAAACGTTAGGATGGTGCAGGGAACACCCTGGAAAAGAAGGAGATGTAGTGGGCGACGAAGGTTCCTTAGGGTATGGGTCGTAGCTGCAAAAGACCTAGAATCAAAAACTATAAAGAGAGGAATAAGAGAGGAGGAAAATGGGGATGCTCAGTATGTGGGGAAAGGACTCTTGCAAGTGAGTGCTCTATGTTAGGGAGTGGATTCACACTGAGAAAGTGGAACTAAGGTTGGTCGTCTCTGCTCTTGGCACACATAGTTTAGATTGAGGGTGATTGAGCACAAAAAACATCTGTGCCTAATCTAAGGTTGGCTAGAACATGGTTTTTCCCTCTTCATTCGACTCATTGTACAACCAGGTTCCTTATATGTCTAAATTGTTGTAGAATGTTGAGCTTAGGGTATATCTGGAACATGTATTTGTTGCTTGTGTTTTAAGATCTAGAATATGTTTTGTTTCCTGTGTTTGAGGAATTGAAGAATGTACTTGTTGCTGGAATGTTTTATTAGTTCATTTCTTCTTGCATTAATGCCTGGAGCCTAGAAACTGTATTTGTTTGTTCATCACTACTTGCGTTCAGGCCTGGAGCCTAGAAAGTGTATTTGTTAGTGTATTGTTGTTTGCTTTAAGATTTGGGGCAGGGGAGTGTATTTGATAGTTATTTATTCCTTCATTAATACTTGAAGCTTGAATTTTTTTTTTGGTGATTTAATTCTTTCTGCAAAGGTATATTTGGAAGCTCTATAACTCCGCGGTTAATACCCATATGCAAGGGTTTCCTTGTAGGGAGTCAAAATGACTATAATGGATTTAAACCCTCTTCAACTTAGCAATCCCCTGTGTGTTACTTAACCTTGAAACAAATGGGGTATCTATGGAATGAATGTATTGCTTTTGAAGTTTCTTAAGGAACCGACTACTGAAAACCCCATAGAATCCCTAGTTCTGAACTTCGTCTTGAGTAACAAACTTTGCCTAAGGCAGCAAGTCGATCAAAGGATGGAAACCCTTGGTTTTACCCAAGATAACACAGAGAAAACTAAGTGTAAACCTTGGGCTGAAAGGCCTGTGGAAGCTTAAAATTTTGTAAAGAACCTAACTGCTTCTACAACCGAAAATTCGCATTGTGGAAGCGGATTTTTGAAAGGAAATCTGGTAATGGATTTTAAGTGTTTTTCACAATATGCAATCCGTATTGCGGAAGCGGAATTGTGGAGGGTAAAATAATAAAGGATTTAGGTGATTTTCACAATCCGTATGGTAGAAGGGTGATATTGTAATGCATATGTATTTTCTGCAATCCGCAATTTGCATTGTGGAAGGGTAAAATTATATCAAAGATAAGTATTTCTGCAATCCGAAACCCACATTGCAGAAGCGGGATTGCGAAAGGGAAATTTGTATAGGATTTAAACACTTTCTGAAATCCGCAATCCACATTGCAGAAGATGGATTTCGGTCGGGAGAGTTGTAAATAAACTTGAGTGCTTCTCGCAACCCACAATCTGCATTGCGGAAGCGGAGTTGTGGAAGGAACAACCCATTGCACAAGGGCTATTGCGGAAGACTTTTTAAGCTACGTTTTTGGATTTATAAGGGTTTAGGATAAATATTTAAGGTTATGTTTGAACTATTCCTTCATATTTTTGTGGGGTTTAAGGTATCATCTTTAAGTCGAAGAACCATAAAACAAGTTGGGTGAGACGCATGAAGTCCTTGGTTAATATTTGATAGAGAATGGTTTATGACTTATGATGTTCAAAATTTTTATATTATGCATATATTTTTGGATGGTTATATGGGTGTGTTACACCCCAAATACCCTATGGTAATTGGTCTCGGCCAAGTACATGCAACACAGATCTCACATAGACAATTGTCTGCTCAGTAACATAGTGCTATGATGTTGTCAAATTCCCTTAATTCTGAATCAAATTCAATCTAATAGAAATGAAAACTAAAAATAATTCTAAGCTCATCCTAGGATTTAATCCTATGATATATTAACCAGACTGGAATTCAAAAGGTGTGCACAAAACTTCTTATCGCAAATCCAAACTAATTAATCAAACAAATTGCATAATTTTATTTATGCTAGATAAAATCAATCTCAGGATTCTAACAAACCAAATCACACCCGTTAAAAATCCTCATACGAAAATCAATATCATATCTAATTAGCAACACAAAATATAAATACTTACATAATAAAAACTGGTAGTGTTATAGCCTTTGAAGGGGGTTCTTCCTTCTTGAGCTACAAACTACATATCACATAAAATTAACATTTCAGAGCATTAAAGCATCACACTACCATTACAATTTTGATGAATGCAATAGATAAAAGTAATAGTATTGAAGTTATTTGATATTATTTTCCTCCCTCATACATGTTACAACACAATATTTATATATCAGACATCCATTCTACGTGATCAAATCATATCTCCAAATGGAGAATCCAAATTTTACAATTTTAGAAAAAATTCCCAAATTCTGGAAATTCATGATTTTTAGCAGATTTGCATTCTTCCCTCGCTGATATATCGTAACCTATTTCGAATCTTGAGAAACCAATTGACCTTGACCCAATTTTCCATACTAGGAGAAACCCATGTCACGTATTTTTGATATTCTCCTTCATTTGCATGCAAAACGAGGCAGAAGTTGGTAGATTGGAAAAACTGTTACTAAAAATCTGGGTTTTACCAAAATCTTAAGCAAGCCTTGGAGGTTCACACGTGTGATATGGGTGTGATATAATGGACATAGAACCATTTTGGAGACATATTTGACCAATTCCAAGTGTCGTATTTTCATTTGGAAACCTGCAACCATCTCGAACTACTCCAATTACAAGTTTTCTGGAAAACTTGTAAACACTGCCAAAAAACTTGTAAACACTGCAACAAAACTTGTAAACACTGAAAAATCCTGAAAAAGTTGTTTGTTACCATTTCTGATAGAAAAACTTACTCAATTAATTAAATATCAGGAACTTAACAAGAATTAGACCTTACATATCTTACATAACAAAATCATGAAGTTTTTATGAGTTTTGAGGACTTGGAATGACAAAAAAGATAAGATATGATGACAAAAAGGAATAGTCTAATAACCTAATTAACCAAAAACACTGCATAAAAGAAGTTAATTTGTAGGAATAACATATCTCGAGTGTTTGATGGTTGGGGGAGAGAGAGAGGGGTGGGAGTTAAGGGTAGGTGAGGAGTAGGGAAGAGAGAGAGAGAGAGAGAGAGAGAGAGAGAGAGAGAGAGAGAGAGATGTGGTTAGTAATGGTTAGGGGGGAGGAGGAGGAAGAGAGAGAGAGAGGAGGGGGGTTAGTGGTATGGGAAGGAGTAGGGGGGTCAATGGTATGGGATGTTAGAATTTTATCATTTAATAAATATGATCTAGGATCTTATCTGAGAGAATAACATGCATAACAATAATCACAAGAGACAAGAGACGCAAATAATTTTCCTCGGGGAAACCATAAAGGATAAAACACCGCAACTTCCTCAGAGATAGAATGAGCACTGATAGAAAAAGTAAAACCCAAAGATACAAAGATGATCTCTGATAGCTGTTCTCTCTCTCACTTGTGCGATCTCCTCCTTTATCACTCATGCGCTACTGTTGAGTGTGTGTGTGTTCCAAATAGAGAGTCCCACTCTCTATTTATACTTGTTTTCCACTTGAAAATTACTCTATAGGGATGATATCACTAGGAGAGTCCAATAACCCTAATACAACTCAAATATGAATCATCATTAAAGCTGGATCATCATCAAGGCTGGATCAACATCATCATTTCTCTCTCTATCTCAAGCAAATGGTGCTATCTCTTAATTCTACCCATCATAGGAAGTTCTACAGAGCCAACCCTTTTTCATGTTGGAGGTAGGTCTCAACACTTATATCTGACCATGGGAGGCCAGACCTTCCACCATGTCAAAAAGGCCCAACACTTACATCTGACCATGGGAGGCCGAGCCTTCCACCATGTCAGAAATTCCCAGCACTTACATATGACCATGGGAGGCCTAGCCTTCCACCATGTCAGAATGGCCCGACAATTACATCTGACCATGGGAGGCCCAGCCTGCCACCATGTCAGAAAGCCACATCACGTAGATCTGACCATGGGAGGCCCAACCTTCCACCATGTTAGGAAGGCTCAGCACTTACATTCGACCATGGGAGGCCCATACTGCCACCATGTTGGAAAGGCTCGGCACTTACATCCACCGGCATGGTAGGACACACCTACTACCATCCAGAGGAAATGATATGCACTTACATTTGACCATGCGAGGCCCAGCCTACCACCATGTTAGAAAGGCACTGCGTCTTCTGGACACATCACTTCCCTTTGGAGGAAACCTTGATTTGACGAACACCAAGCTTCTCTGTGAAGTACTCAAAATTCACTTTGATTAATGGTTTGGTCAACACATCAGTTATCTTCTTTTCTGTCACAACATACTGGATCTTCACTGCTCCACTCTACACCATATCCCTGATATAGTGATACTTGATCTTGATATGCTTCGACTTGTCATGGAACACTCGGTTCTTTGACAACTTCACACAACTCTGGTTGTCGCAATATATACAAGTAGCATCCAACTGGAGATCAAATAGATCAAATAGTAGCTTCCTTAGCCACACTTCCTCACAACTAGATGAACAAGCTACACCATACTCTGCTTCGGTTGTACTCAGTTCCACATAGAACTGCTTCCTCCTTAACTAAGAGGTCACACCTGATCCTATACTGAAGCAACACCCCGAAGTGCTCTTCCAATCAATGGCACTTCCTGCCCAATCCAAATCCACGTAACCCTCGAGGTTAATCTTTTGATTCACCTCATACTTGAGCTCATAATTAGCTGTACCCTTGAGGTACCTCAGAATATGATTTACAGCAATCAGGTGAACATGTATCAGATCCATCAAGAACTGGATCAATGTGTTCATAGTAAAGAAAATATCTAGTCTCGTATTCGTTAGGTACATCAATGACCCAATCATCTAATGATACATCGTGGCATCAACCGACTCTTATGAAGCATCACTCAATAGATTCAGGTTGATTCCATAGGTGTGGTCATGGACTTGCATTCCATCATCCAAAACCTCTTTAGGATCTCGACTGCATACTTCCCTTGTCTAAGGAATATTCCATCTGCATTCTGCCATGCCTCCATTCTTAGAAAGTAGTGTATCATACCTAAGTCCTTCATCTCGAACTTGGCATCAAGCTTCCTCTTTATGTTAGCAATCAACCCATCCTCACCTGTCACAAACAGGTCACTACATATAGTAGGAGTATAATTGGGTTCCCCTTCCTCAACCTTGTAGTTAAGGTTGGAATCTTCTTTACTCTTGGTAAAGGCTAAGCTAGTCAGGAAGCTGTCAATCCTGCCATACCACATCCTGGGTGCCTGTTTCAAACTGTACAAGGCCTTCTTCAATTTGCACACATGAGTCTCCCTATCATGTGTCTCAAATCTAAGTGGTTGCTCCACATACACTTCCTCTTCCACTACACCATTCAAGAGCGTGGTCTTGAAATCCATCTGGTGTATCTTCCATTTCATTATTGAAGCCAAAACAAGTACTGATCTAATGGAAGTGTATTTGGATACATGTGCAAAATTTTCTTCATAATCTATCCCTTCCTTCTAGGAGAAGCCATGTGCCACAAATCTCACTTTATATTTATCTATGCTTTTATATTTATCATGCTTAATCTTATAGATCCACTTGGAAGTCACAATAGACTTCCCTTCTAGTCTCGAGACCACATCCTAGACATCATTTCTCATGATCAAGTGGTACTCTTCAATCATAGCATCCTTCCATTCTTTCTTTTCTGCCACTTCTTCATAGTTGGGAGGTTCTTTGTCAATGATGTCACACAGTAGGGCTACATAACTGGAGTAGGACCTAGTTCTCTTCCTTTCTCTATGCATTTATTCTGGAGCGCCATAACTTTGCACCTTGTATAACCTCTCATACCCATTTTGGTTTCCTCTTGTAAGGATTCTTCTCTTGGGGTGGATCTACATGTTCCTGAGGTTCTTCCATTTCTCGATCTTCTTTTGGATTTGCTTCATTCATAGTTGTATCTTAGATCCTGGGTACTTTTGTTTCTTCAAGTTCTGCAATAGGTCTTTTTTTGGATTTGTTGTAAGCCGAGTCTTCTTCAAATGTCACATCCCTGTTGATGTCAATATTCTTCAATCCTTGGAAATATATTCTGTAATCTTTCAAGCTTTCACTATATCCCACAAATATACCCTTCTTTCCGGAAGGATTTAAATTTGTCCTCTTTTCTTTCGGAATGTGTATGTACACCAGATAGCCAAATATTCTGAGATGATTGACTTCTGGTTTCTTTCCAGAGAAGACTTCTTTTGGTGTCTTGTTCTCAAGTACTCTATGCAGAGTACAATTCTGTACATACACAGTAGTCCTAGCAGCTTCCGCCCATATATGTATAGGAAGATCTTGATCATGAAGCATTTCCCTTGCTACTTCCATAATTGTTCTATTCTTCCTTTTTTAAACCCCATTATGTTGTGGATTATATGGAGTGCTCAACTCCCTCTTAATCCCTGACTCTCTACATAATTCCTTGAATTCATTTGATGTGAATTCTCCGCCATTGTCCGATCGAAAGGCCTTGATTTTCATCTCTGTGTGGTTCTTGATGAAGGATTTGAATTCCTTGAACTTACTGAATACTTCATCCTTGATTTCCAATAAATATATCCATATCTTCCTAGAAAATTCATCAATGAAAGAAACATAATATACATACCCACTCAATGAGCTAGATGACATTGAACCGCATACATTAGATTGAATGATTTCCAAGATTCCTTTTGCCTTTCTCTCACTACTTGGAAATGTCTTCTTTGTGTTCTTTCCCTTCGCACATTCTTTTCCTGTATTTCTGGAAGACCTTCAACATATTTTCTTGCAAGTGGTAGTTCCCTATAGTGCGCATGTGCAAGCCTTCTATGCCAAAGTTCACTTGGCTCTATTGAGTCATGGACCAAATCTTGTTTTGGTTGGCCCTTTAATTTTTATAAACCTCCCTCTTTCTCTCTAATCACTACTGCATCATCTATAGTATTTCCCTTTGGCCACATAAGGACTTGGCCATCTACAAATGCAACCCTCATGCCTTTTTCATCCAATGCAGATATGGATAGAATATTATTCTTTTGTCTTGGTACAAACAAGACATCCTTCATCTTCATAGACTTTCCAGAGTCTAGCTTATAGGAGGATTCAGAACTACCTTTTATGGGATACTGGTATTCATCCCCAAGTTTCACTTTGTGGGGTGACTCATGTTCAGATAGTTTCACAAAGGATTATTTGAATCCCATCATATGCTTGGAATCCCCAATATCTATGAGCCAATCATTGCTTCCATGTGAAATAGTTCTCGTGAGGGAAGAAATCAAAACATACTCTTCATTACTTGAGGAATCTTCACTTTCTTCTTTGACTCTCTTTCTATGAGTTTCATCATCCTCTGCAGTGTGAGCATGATGTCGTATTTTTTTGTCCTTCTTCTTGTGAGAGCCACCTTTATTTCTAGGTCAATCTCTAGTGAAGTGTCCTTTCTCATCACATGTATAGCATCTGAGTTTAGATAGATCTCTGCTAGATCTTCTAGGGTTATCTTTCTGGTGAGAATGCTTACCTTTGGGATGATGATATTCCCTTCTGATTTTCTTGGTGTGTGCTGTGATAGCTTGATCTTCATTTCCCATATTTTTTTCTCAAGATACTATTCGAGCTTCTTCTTGTGATCATTCCTCCCATAGCCTACTGAAAGTGATTAAATTTATTCTAGCACAAATCCCTTGAATGAAGGAGTCCCATGACCTAGGGATACCATTCAAGGTGGTCATCACAATTTCTCCATTCTATACTTCTTCTTCCACTGCTTCAAGTTGTTCTTTTATTTGAGAGACCCTTGCAAAGTATGAGTATATGGTCTCTGCATTCTGGATATTTACATTCTTCAACTGATTTCTCAAAGTCATCTTTTGATTTATATTCTTGCCTTCAAATAGCTTGGTCAAGGAATCAAACATCTCTTTAGGTGTCTTTAGGGAAGACACTTGTGGTATAAGGTGATCCTTCATAGAATCAACAATAATCCTCTTGGCCTTGACCAAGTTATTCTTGTGTCAGGATTTAGCCTCATCTCCCTCTGGAACTGGAACCTCTCCACTTATGTAGGTGTCCAATTCATTTTCTTCAAGAACATGTGAGATCCTATACTTCCATGCTCAGAATTTTTCAGCTCCTTGAAGTTTTTCATCAAGCTTGGTGTGATGAGACATCTTTAATGAGAACCTTAAATGGAAAATCAATTTGAGATGCTGGAACTAGATATGGAGCTGATCTTTTGTAGTGTTGATTTTCTAGTCCAGGGTCAAATTAGGGTTTGACTTTCCTAGAGTTCTACCCAACCAAAAACTTTGATCTTGGCCTCTAAATTTCAATTTTGAGGAGGAGAGAAATCCTATGTTGGGCTCACTCAAAAATTCCACTTCTGTGAAAATCCCTAATTTCCTGCTGTAGTGACAGGTCAAAAACTGAAAATGCTCGAAATCAGATTCTGCTTCGACAGAAAGATGCACCCTTCAATGTAGAATTAGCCTAGCCTTCTTTTGTTGATGATCTGTGGAGAGAGACCCAAAAAGTAAGAAGCCCTAGCTTCTGGAGTTGTACAGTGTCTTATTCTCAGGTTAGATTTGGTACCATGTTAGATTTTATCATTTAATCAATATGATCTAGGATCTTATCTGAGAGAATGACTTGCACAGAAATAATCACAAGAGACAAGAGACACAAATAATTTTCCTCAGGGAAACCATAAAGCAGAAAACCCTGAAACTTCCTGAAAGATAGAATGAGCACCAATAACAAAAGTAAAACACAAAGATACAAAGATGATCTACGACAATTGTTCTCTCTTTCACTTGTGTGAGCTCCTCCTCTCTCACTCATGCGCTACTATTGAGTGAGTGTGTGTTCCAAATAGAGAGTCTCACTCTATACTTATACTTGTTTTCCACTTGACAATTACTCTACAGGGCCAAACTCACTAGGAGAGTCTAATAACCCTAATACAACTCAATTGTGGGGAATATTGCCCTGACTTACAATGGAGGGTTAACCTCAATGACTTTACATGACTTTATTATATTAATGACTCTTTCGATCGGAGGAACAAACATATTCGTCAGGGTATAGTGAAATACAATAATAAATATACAAGTGAATACATTGCAAATTTACAAACACATCAACATGGGAAGGAGTAGGGGGGTGAGAGAGAGAGATATATATATATAGGTAGGGGATGGTCATTAGTAGGGGGGTAAGGATTAGGAGAGACAGAGAGAAAGGGGAGTTTAGCGGTAGGGGGAGTAGGAGAGAGATAAATATTAGGGGGTAAGAGGTTTAGAGAGAGAGAGAGGTTAGTAATCAGAGTAGGAGAGAGAAAGAGAGGGTGGTGGTGGTGGTTAGGGGGAGTAGGAAATGGTTTAGGGAGAGAGGATGTTAGGGGTATAGAGAGAGGGGTTGGTGATTAGGAGTAATAGGCGAGTTAGGGAGAGAGAGACATGGGGTTAGGGGTACACACACACACACACACACACACACATAAATAGAGAGAGAGAGAGAGAGAGAGAGAGAGAGAGAGAGAGAGAGGTTTGGGAAGGAGGAAATTTAGAGAGAAGGAGAGGGGTATAGAAAGAGGGAAGGGGGTAGGGAGGAAGAGGAGGAGAGAGAGAGATAGACTGGAGGTGGGCAGGTAGAGAGGGGAGGTAGCATGGGAGGGATATATTGAGAGAGGGAGAGATATAATGGGTAGGTTGGGATGGATGGACGGGGAGATTATGGGAGGGAAATACTAGGAAATGGTGGGAGAGATAGAGGGGTAGGGTGTGAGAGATATATAGGTAGATATGTAGAAGAGATATTAATATTAGGAAATTTTGGGATGGAGAAAGATGGGTAGGGTGTGAGAGATAGATAGGGAGAGATGTATAGAAAGGGGGGAATATAATGCACATGCATTTAGTAACGAATACATGTTGATAAATCATGTGCATTATTTTTGAATAATAATGTACACACGTTAATAACATGTGCATGTTTTTTATCTAAAAAACTGATGCTATTTTCATTTTCCATCTATGTGGGGGATGATTTATTCACTTTGGTTTTAGGTGTAGGTCATTAAACTTGTAGGTCTAGCTTGCAAATAAAAAAACAAATTCACTTTTTCATTTCCATATTTTCAACCTCTAATATGCTTATTCTCTAAATGTTTGTTGCTAATGAAATTGCACACACTTATAGAGCTCTATGCGCAGATTCCAAATTTTTTTATGAAAGCAATATTTTTTTATATTTTTATTTGGTCATAATATGTCAAATTTCTAAAAATCGTAGTTCTCTTATTTTCTATGTAACGTTTGATTGGTTCACTTATTTTGAAAAGAAACAAGAAGCCACACAAGTACAAACAAAGACCTACACAAAAAAAAATTGATTATATTAAGGCCCTCATAGTAGAGAAAAGTTCATTGATTGTGTTAAGACCCTCATAGTGGGCCCTAACCCTCATAAGAGGGACTAACATTCCACCTTCTCAGTCCAGGGCTTCATTGACTTTCTTAATTAAAAAAAAAATTAACTTTTGAAATTATGGAAAAATAGTGCCACACAAGAACATACCAAACTTGAGGAATCATGCGAACATATGCATTATGTTTTAGAAAAAAAGTAACATAGCAAGTTTAAGAGAACACTATTTTCTGTTAGAATAATCAACCCATAGTATTTACCCACTTAGACATTATTTCATTTATTTTGTCTTATTTGCCTAGTCCATGAGTCCCACCATGTGCAAGTTGCTAATTGCCTATCCATAGAGGTCAAACTTGCCATCTTTGACTCATGTAGCGCCCTTGAGAGCTTTAGGAATCAAATCTGCTTTATTCCTGGCCTCCTAGGCGCCCATCTGCTTTTTCTGCTTTATTCCTTGTTTTTTCAGTGTTTTAAGGCACATAGGAAAGCAAGACTAGGTGAGGTGAATCAGCTTTGTTGCCTCTTCCTCCTCCACTCATTCCTCCATGCTTTTGCATGTATGAGCTGCCATTTGACCACTCTTTAGCTTGCCCATGCGCCCTTGCTAATTCGTGGGGTCCTTGATAGATTTGGGATTAGCTTTTTACACCTATGGGGGATTTGCCTATTTTGGGTAAGCCTGCTTTATGCTAGATTTGGATGCTTCCTCATGCATTCGATTTGCTCATGTATTCTATATATTCAGCAGCCTATGTTATTACAGGGTTGGCTATTGTACACTCAGTTAATATAATTTTGTGTTACAGCTCCATATTCAGTCTCCATTGTTGATAATTTTGCATGATCAATTGTTAATTGCTGTGAGTGAAATTAATCTACTGCAGGCCTGAATTTCTACATTTTCTTGGCATTATACTAATTTATTTCTATTTTTTGAGGATTCCATTGCAACTAATATGTCATAATTAGTAGCATTACCTTGCAGAAGCCCTTTTTAGTTATATTTAGATACATTTTTTTTATCTTTTATTAATTTGTACGATAATTTTGTTAAATACTTATATAGTTTAAATTATTATAGAAACATTAAATAAATGTTTTTTATAATTTTTAAACAAACATATATAATTATAAAATTAAATATTGCAAAAAACATATAAATAATTCACAAAGTATTATATATATTAAAATATTTATTACTAAATTCATTTTAAATTAAGATTTGTTTTAGTAAGCAAGCTTAAGAGAACTTCTATTACCAGAAATTAACTGCTACAACAACAACACATACATATACATATACATATACATATACATATACATATACATATACATATACATATATTTGTAGTTTATATATGTGTGTGTGTGTGTGTGTGTGTGATTGCGAAGCGAGACACCAATTTGGTGTATGAGATCCTCTTGTTTGTGGGGTAAGAGACCCCTCTCTACGTAGCAATTTAACCATTAAATTCTATAGAAGTGTACATACCCTACCTCCCTTTGGATTTGTACTTGTGACCTCCTAGGAAGAAGCACATGCTCTTAACCATTAGGCCCACTCAAGCTGTACAAAATGCATCTCGTTCCACTCCACCCCTTGTGAAAGTAGAGAAAGAAAGACAAGCTAAAAATAGAGAACTTCATCTGAGATTGTAAAAAACCATCCGGTATATGATAATAGTTTAACTAATTGAGAACTTTTCCCAATAGGAAACCATAGACATATGGTAATAGTTTAGTTGACCGAGGACTTTGCCCAATGGGAAACTAAAGAAATCTCGACCATTGAATGCATATAAAGATAACCAACATTTGCTTAAGTTTATGGACTAATAACGACCTTGTGCATAACTAGAAAAACTAAAACTACAAACATATTGAATTATTGCAAAACCTATGAAACTCCAATAGTGGCAGACATCAAAACCTAAACAAAATTTCACACCACATGGGGAACAAGAGAAATTCTATGGTTAAATGACAACCTTGTTTTTTGAATAGTCTTTCTCATCATCCAAGTCGATAATTTGAGGAGAGGTAGGCGACTATTCCTTACAAGGCTAGTGAATCATGAATTCAACTCTAGCTTGCTTGGTAAGGATGTTTTTATTTTCCTTCATCACTTGCTGTTGCAACCTCATCTTCTTGAGAGGGAATAGATCATCCTTAATGTTGTCAATTCGGATTGATAGTTTATTGTATGCTTCCCCTCGCTCCATTGACACTTTCTCTAACAAGACCTTGAGCGACCAGTAAAGATCCAGAGACCTATTGAATAGGGACATTTGTGTCTGTATGTTTCCTGGGTCCTATACCCATTCATTGAAACCATCAGTATGGATTTGACCTTTTGGTGTAAAATTTGGATCCTCTTGTAACTCTATTTTGACTTCTTCAATCTTAGCCATAACCTAGGATGAGATTCGAGTTTGATAAAACTTCACAGTGCCTCAAACTTGTCAAATATCCTTTGGTATTGTTGAGGGTACACCCATTTCCTTACCTTTCCAAGTTTGTCCCATGTCCCCTTTTCCCAACATACATTTGATATTTCTCTTGTAGAAATCAAGACCCTTCTTCCTTACTCGCTTGCAAAACCAAAAACAAACAAGTCAATGAAATGCAAACAACAAACAACTCGAGTGGAGCATGGTGAGTTATCCACTCAAGCAACTTTATGCCTAGCTCTCCTTGACCTAAACTCATGATGTTAACCTTCCCATTTCCCACTTGCTCTATGGAAACTACATTGCTCATTCATCATGACCATCATAAACTTAAGTGTGGGGAGATAAATCATCCCCTCTTCCATTTTCTACCCTTGTACATCGCTAGTCCTCCATTGGTTCGACGGTGGTACCTCTCGTTCCACCCTTGGACGTGGGGAATCCACTCTATGTGGGGGGTTAAATTAAGATTTATTAAACGCTGCGAGGGACCAAATTTCTTGAGATGTAATTTTTTTTAATGTGTAAAAAAGTTAAGATTTAAATATTTAAAATATTTGTTACTAGGTAATGATTTTTTGATACTTATTTTAAATAATCATTACACTAATCTATGTAAAACAAACACATACTTAAATGTTAATATAGATAAAGTGATAATATATACAACACACATTATAAATGGATATAGGAGTTTTATATTTATGAGCATAAATCCATCTTAGATTGGGACCTACAATTTTTTCAATTATTTTTACTTTTGGTAATGTAACATAATGTTACACGACAACATGTCCTCCATACTCCCATATTAGCACCTATCCACTCTCCATGCAAATATTCCCAATATTAATTATATATCAACAACACACTTACATATTTGATCCCTTTGGGTGCTTGGTAAATCTTCCTTTAAGATTATATATAATAGTTTTAATTTTTTATAACTTTTATAAAAAAATCCACTTTAAATAGATAATACAGATAATATGTTATTCTTTTGTAATGTAGGTTTTCAATTAAATTTTTTAATATCAAATCTATTTTATTTTTAATTAAGTTATAACATCTTCCTAAAGTGAATTGTAAAGTACCTTGCTATTAGCCATGCAATTATGAACATAACATTTATTTGCACCTATTCTCTTCCCATTTTTTTTTAACATTCAATTTTAAAGTCTATAAAAAACCTATAATTTCTTTAAAAATTATTTGCTAATCTGTTTAACTAATTTTTCTTCCTTCTATATACTCCTTACATTATTTAACTTACAATAATGCACCTCCTAAATTTTCTAAATACATTATATTAAACTTTTCACAAACAAATAAAACATTAATTATATTTACATAATAGTTCAATATTACTAAAAACAATCTATAGAAAGAAAGAGCACTATCGCATATAAATTTTCTACTTAAAATCCCATAAATTTCACAAATTTCACAGCAACAATTTATTAATTCTACTCCAACTCCACACAACAACAACAACCACCACCACCAACAGTTTGGATAGCAAAAAAAATAGAGATCTTATAAATGACAGCTCCGTATCTCTTTAAGATATAATCCACTATATTTCACTCTCCAAATATGTGTACTACAGATCATTCATATTATGATTTGAGAGTTTAAAGGATTTTATGTTACAATCATTTCTTTGTATGTGGGAGATCTAAGGTGTATATGGTTTTTTTTTAATGATTTTAAATTACATCTTTTAAAGGACACACCTCTTCATCTATTTAAGATATAAGTGGATTATACTTCACTCACCAAATATGTGTACTAAGATCACCCATATTATGATTTCACTTCACTCACCAAATATGTCTACTAATATCACCCATATTATGATTTCACTCATATTATGATTTCAGAGGTTAAAGGATTTTATGTTGGGATTGTTTCTTTGTATGTTGGAGATCTCAGGTGTATATGGTTTCCTCTGAATGATTTTAACCTTTTGATTATCTACTACAGATCACTCATATTATGATCTGAGAGGTTAAAGGTAATATGACTTGAGAGGTTAAACGATTTTATATTAAGAGTGTTTCTTTGTATATGGGAGATCTCAGATATACATGGTTTCCTATAAATGATTTTAAATTACATCTCATAAATGATAGCTCTGTATCTCTGTAAGATATAAGTGGATTATATTTCACTCGCCAAATATGTGTACTAAGATCACCCATATTATGATTTCAGAGGTTAAAGGATTTTATGTTGGGATTCTTTCTTTGTATGTTGGAGATCGCAGGTGTATATGGTTTCCTCTTAATGATTTTGTGACTTGTGATTAGCTACTACAAATCACTCATATTATGATTTGAGAGGTTAAAGGATTTTATGTTGGGATTGTTTCTTTGTATGTGGGAGATCTCATATTATGATTTGAGAGGTTAAAGGATTTTATGTTGGGATTGTTTCTTTGTATATGGGAGATCTCAGGTGTATATGGTTTCTTTGAAGCTGTGTCTTCTCCGTAATTTCATCAGGAAACTTTACAAAGCTTTGGAGAACATGTTTCTGTAACACAACAGTTCCTTTGTTTATCTTCAAACCAAGAAATTCTATCTCGGTCTTTCCAATCTCCATCTTTGGCTCTGAGAGAACCAATCCATGCTTATATACCAAATCATAAGAGATTTGCAGATGCTTCAGATGTTCCTGCAGGCTATGTGAACAAACTAGTATATCATCAATATATACTAAGATCCATGGATAGTCTCTAAAGATATCTTCCATCCTCTTTTGAAATTCAGATGGAGCATTGTTAATGCCAAAGGGTAGGACTTTCCACTGATATAGGCCATTCGGCATTGAAAAAGCTGTTTTAAATCTATCTTTAGCCTCTATACCGATCTGATAAAAACCAGATTTAAGATCAAACTTACTAAAGATAGAGCATCCCGTGATGTGCTGTAATAAGCTTTGTTTATCAGGCAGTGGATACCTGACTTTCTGAAGAACGACATTTAGTGGCTTAAAGTTAACCACTAACCTGGGCTTACCTCTTTTTTGTTCTGAATGTTTATTCACCACAAAGGCACGGCATGCCCAAGGGATTTTAGAGGGTTCTATTAGCCCTTTTTGTAGTAACTCTGCAATCTCCTTCTTGCAAAACTCTCTTTCTAAAGGAGTCATTATTCTTCCAAAGGCCTTCATAGGTTTGATCTTTTGGAGCGGATCATATGGAAGAGTAACAAAATACTTTTCGCGCGTCCAAAAGGCATTGGGGCTGTCTGAACAACAATCTCTTTTGAGCTTTTCTGAAATCTCTTGTAACATCTTTTCACCATGCGTTTCAGAATAAGATATTGCTCTTTCCATATAACAGGTGAAGGTCATTTTATAATGATCTACGGTATACGGGTTGACTTGATGCAAGAAATCATATCCTAGTAAGCAATCATCTTTAAGCTCATCTAATCTGTAAAATGTAAGCTTACTCATGGCTTTTCCAAAAGCAACAGGAATGATTTCTGCTTTACCTTTTATAGGCATAGGCGTACCATGAATTGCATTTCCGCTACCAAATGTCTTTTCCCAATAATAGAATGGTAGTGCTAAACCTTTAGCCAGATTCACTTGACATCCAGATTCAACCATGCAACTCAGCTTATATGGCTTGAATTCAGACAAATTAAACTGTATTGTTAAATACAATTTAGGACCACTCATCAAAGACATACTGGGATGGAAAGACATAGTCTATCCAAGAGCATCTTTAGCAGTATCTTCTATTTCAACTTCAACAGCTCCTGTGATGAACTTATTCAATTCATCTTCTGAAGAATGTTCTTCTTCAGCATCTAAAATCTTTATATGATCTCGCAACTCGCTTATTTCTGTACAGAGCTGTTTAACTGCTTGCTGCTTTTCTTTAATCATAGCCTTCAAAGTCTCTCTTGTAGAGAGTCTATACCTCTGTCTACTTTCATGCTTATCTGGATAATTTCTATAGACAGTAGCAGGCTCATGAAAACTTACTGCTTTAGATATCGGACTAGTGTCTTGACTGTCCTTGATCTTTTGTTTGCCTTTTAGCTGTTCTAGCAGTAGTTCTTTCTCATTTCTCAGCTGTGTTCTTATCTGGTATTGGTACGGCTGAGTATCAGCAAGAGCTAAGTCAATGGCAGCAATTTGCTTTTCAAGATCAAGCTGTTTCTGGAAAGAAAACATATACAATGAGAAATCAAACTTAGGAGGCTCATATGTATGTACAGAATGAGAGGAAACAGGGGAATTAGGATCATTAGGTAGAGTACACCCCCCTAAATTTGGGACCTCGGGAGACGGAGAACTGGGACTCGAGTCAGAGTCAGAAGAATGTTCGGAGGCGGAGGAGGGGTCAAATTTATTCAAGACAGGAGGATCATCAGAATCAGTGGGAAGATAAAGGAATTCACCGAAAGGAGGCTCATCAGAAGGCGAATATTTCCACCATTGGGGTTGGATGGAATCACAAAAGGCAGCAAGACGAGGCTTCGACTTTTTCTTAGGGCATTTGTTAGCCCAATGGCCTTTAGCGCCACAAAGAAAACAAGACTCTTTATCAGCAGGTTTCCTGCGCTTCTTAATATATCTTTTCTTTGGAGGCGGCGGTCTCTGGCAGTTATACCTTTTGTATTTCTGCTTTCTTCGTTCAAACCTTACAGTTTTGTTAGGATAGTGAAATCTAGGATCACTAGAAAAGAAATTCTTTTTCTTTTTCTTTCGAGAAGAGCAGTGAAAATTCAAGTGGCCACGGTTGTGGGCACCGCATCCCCAATCTGGTAGTTCTGCAACCTTCTTACAGAATGAAGGTGTATACATGTTTTGATGCCTTTTAAAATCTTTATCTATCCTCTTAGCAAGACAATGTTCTTTCCATGTCTCTTTAATATGATGATGCAATTGTGCAATAGAGAGATTCTGATAATTCAGATTCTTATCCTTCATATACTTTTCAACTGCATCTGGAACATGCCCTGAAAAACTTCTCAGGTAATGTTTCAGATATGCAGGATCACTTGCTTTGCCTGCTCTAATTAGCAGTTTCTGCATATAACAAAAGTATTCATCAGCAAGCAATAAGTCACAAAGTCTAGCAGACATATATATAGACGGAAGATGATCAACATCATCCTCGTCATCACCACCATGAAACTGCCTAGCCAGAGCTTTTAGTAATTGTTGATCTGCATCCTCTGCATTTAATATTTCATCTCTCTCTCTCTGAGAGAGCCATCTCCACCATTCATTTGCTAACCCTGTTAATCCAGTGATTAACAAAGTTGCAATCTGCTGTCCTGTAATGCCAGGGTTCTGATCTTTCTTGGCCAAAGACCAATGAAATAGCAAATTCAAAGAATCATGTATGACATCACGAGGCTGACAGTCAATATTCAAGATTGGGTGCTCAGGCATCTGGGAGATAATTTTATTGTAGTTAGAGGTACTGAAATGCATGGGTATTCTGGGTGCATTAGCAGGCTGTCCTTCAGACATGTGAGTATCAAACTCAGGTTCAGTTTTTACGCCGGAACTTGATCCAAAGTGAGTATGCGTGCTTAACATACTTAAGTCAACTGGGGCTTCAGAGGGAAACTCTTCAATTGGTTCTATGAATTCTGGTTCTGTAGAGGCTTCTGCAGAATCAGGCAGGGTAGGAACAAGACTTAAGACTTTCTGAGCATACTTCTGAGACAGGGTAGGAGGAAGACCTTTGATTGCAGTCACCCATTTCGTTAAAGACTTAAATTCTCTTTCAGACCTTCCATAATCAAATTCAGGTCTAGGGTCTTTTTCTTCAGCACTCATCATCCCAAATGAAACACTTCTTTCTAGCTTAGCTTTTGTTTCTTTATGCTTATAACCTTCAGTAGCTAATGCTAGAATAGCAGGACTAGGCTTTGTAACCTATGATCCCAATCTAGATGCTCGATTGGATATCTCTTCAATATTTTGGATCCCAATCAAGATCTTTTCAGAAGCAGACTGAATCATCTTCTTAATGGCTTCTGAATCAGCAAGTAAATGGTTTACCAGCTCTAACTTTTCACTGACTTCAACAATCTTTTCTTTTTCTTCAAGCATGCTTGCTTTAAGGCTTAAAATGTCTTGGTCCATATCATCGAAGTTATTGGCAGTCAAAGCATGCTGTAAATTTCCCCAATTACTCAATCTGATTTCATTAGATGGAGTTTCTCTAGTTTCAACAGTCTTCTGAGGCAAATATTCTCTTTTGCTTAGGCCATCTGGAGTATATTGTCAGAAAGGGGTAGTAGGAAGATTCCTACCAGGAAAGTAGGATTTACGGCCATCCCTTTCTATCTCATAGGACTCACTTTCTCTTGGAAGAGAAAACATACCTAAATGGGGAGTCTTTCTGTGTCGCCGAAGTTTTTCTACTGTCTTTCGACATGCTGGACAATTAGTGTGTTGACCTCTGTGTTCTGTATCTTGTAGACCAGTAAAAGATTCAAAAAGAGTATTTTCTTGAGCATTAGGAGCAGGAGCAGAAGGATTAGGTTCAGAAGTATTTGGAGACAATTTTCTATCAATAAAAGTGGAGGAAGAAGCAGATCTGGTGAACATGGGGTTTGCTTCAGCAAGATAAAATCTAGGAAAAGGAGTAATGTTTGGCATTCGGAATGAACTATTCTGTCTGTCAAAGGTTATAGGCTGAGACCTTAATGAGGCTTGAAGAGCTTCAGCATTTCGGAGTTCATCGTATTTGCATTCCCATTCTTGAGGATATTGAATACCTCTCCAGTCAAAGAGGACAGGTTGTGCTTTTCGGGAAATATATTTTTCCACCATGCTGAGCAGGCGCGGGGTATTATGAACAGGGGATTGCAATGGAGGTAGGGTATCATTTCCGAAACGGACTATGACAGCAGCTTTTAACTAGATGATGCGGGAGCCATCCATCATAGAAAATCCTTGGGGAAGGACATAGGCTTTCAAGAGTTCATAAATATGGGGGTCAAACAAACTAACACTAAATTTCGGATATATAGTTCCGAATGCAGGACCATCATGCAATGGAGCAGCGAAACCACCAATAATAGCATTGGCAAAATGATTATGGCGTGTATCAACTGCGACACATAGGGAAGATATATTTAAGAAAGGATGAACAAGAGGATTGAGACCTAAACGGATTGCACCTAAATGAAGAGAGGATTGAGACCTAAACGGATTGCACCTAAATGAACATACTTATAACCTTGTTTTCATGCCCAATCGATTTGAGATCTGTCAAGCAAGTTAATATGGACTGGATTATCTGCATCTGTAAATGCGATATCTACAAAAGAAACACGAAAATTTTGTGCAGCAACATATTCCCAGAGCTTAAGCTTATAGATTTCTTTAGGAAATAGTGGAGGTAACTTCCTCAGCAGAAGGGTTGGTTTCATCGATATGGATTATACTAGAGTCAGGATCAGAATTACTGCAATGAGAAAAGGAAGAACGACGCTCTGCCAAATTGACAGTACCATCTTCTGCCTGCTGGCAGTCTAGACGGGTGTGAGCTACATTGTCCATTGTTGGGTCCATCTGAAAAGAAACTAAGTCTCACTAGCGGCTGGATCTACATAGGGACTTACTCAGGCACTCTCTCTTTGGCCTTCTCTGCCCTCTATCAACAACCTCTCTTTTAGTTCCTTGGAACACCACCGATCACTCAACAGGGGATACTTGCCTACTGAACAATGCAAAAATGTCCACAACTCACCAATAGAAACAAAAGATAGTATGTAAGCATAACAAGCACTTATAGTGATTTCTTCTCAAAATGTCTGAAGAATGTTTGAAATGCTAAATCATGATCCCGAACCATTTGCTGATAGTTCTCATAACAATCTAAATCACTCTCTGGATGAACCATTAACCACAGTAAAAACTTCTCTGCATGCGCTGGACGATCAATCCACAAAACCATATGTGTGCTGGCTCTGATACCAAGGGGACCAAGATTGAATCACACCTTTTGATGCTCAAATTTGTTCAGGGATATTAATGATGCTAACAACTTCTTTTAACAGAATACGACTAATGCAATAGATAAGGAAGTAAACTTTCGAACCGATGATATACACCGATCGGACGATCGGCCGCACATGACCGGTCACGTCCGACGTGGCCGGTCGTCCGATCGGTGCATATCGTCGGTTCGATAGGTCCCGACATAGATAAGTACTATGCAAATAGCAATGACAAGCGGAATAGTGGTAAAAAATAACATTGCAGAGCCGATGAACATTATTATTACAGATGAATAGTATAATTACAGAGCCGAAGGAACAGTGGAATTACAGACTCAGATATGGAGCTAAACTGAACTGAACTTGTGTTTCTGATCCCAGCTGATCACACGAAGTGTAGAGGGAGAGCATACGCACTTGTTCTTACAGACTCATTACAAATGAGATCACTGCTTTTGATCCCAACTGATCGCTCGAGGCGTAGAGGGAGAGCATACACAGCGCTCGACACACAACAGAATGACAAACCTAAAGCCGAGAAGACTACTTGCTCAAGACTGACTCTCTAGACTTGCAGAGCTCCTATGAGGCAACCCACGATAAATTATATTAGACCATTTTATAAAGGCCAGGCTGAAGATATCCATGTGCTTCAGCAAAGACTTAAAAAGAATCCGCCTAGGTGGTCTAAAGAAATGACTGCTGCTGTCAAGCGTATAAAAGAGAAAGTGTGGCTATTGCCAGTGCTTAACTTTTCCCTCTGGTAAAGGAGAACTTATTGTTGAAACAGATGCCTCTGCTCATACATGGGGAGGTGTTCTCCTAGAAGCGCTTGATCAGAAAGAACATGTTTGTGGCTATGGATCTGGCTCCTTCAAGAAAACTGAACTTAACTATCCATCCAGCCATAAAGAGATATTAGCAGTCAAGAAGACTGTCCAGCATTTCATTCTCTTCCTTAAGCCTGTTAAATTCATTATCAGGACAGATCTTAAAATTATGCCTGGAATGTTAAAAAATGAAAATGTCATGGCAGAAAACAATAGTCGTATTTTGAAATGGTTTATATGGTTATCTAATTTTGATTATGAGATTGTATATAAACCAGAATATTTAAACTGCCTTGCTGACCTGTTAACTAGGGAGTCAGTAGAAGACTTAGTGAAATTTCAGCCGACTCTAAGCATGTTTTATCCAGGTGAATCTAGCTCTGGACCTGCCAGAAGACGATTGAAGAGAGAAGAAGCTGAAGACAAGAAGAAGACCAGAGAAGAACTTCTATAGAAGGAAGGATTATTTATTCTTCCCTGGGATGGTTCATTGCCTAGAGATGTCAGAATTGAGTCTCTTGAATATGCCTCCGCAGATGAAGCCAAGCGTTTTCTGCAGTTAACAATGATTCAGAATATCCAGACTTCTCCCTTGAAGTTGACTATCTTAGAACGATGGGAGAAAGATTCCTTCCTCAGTTTTGCAGACACTACAGGCAAGCTCAGAGACTGTCCAGAGGTATGGATTGATTATGATGATGATGAACATCTCTGGTACATTGATTTAGGCAATGGTAGCCTAACATGGACCTCCTACAATCTCATTCTACAATGCTGTAGAGAGAATGAGACTGTCATGATCTTCGCCGACCCTTCAAATCTTAAAGCAAATACTAAATGGTTGGGATGGACTGATGTTTTCTTAGACAAGTTCTGCCCTAGACTTGACTGGGAAAACCGTAGAGCTAATTTTATCCTCCACTTGAAAGCAGACCTTGAAGTTGTGCACCAAAAAGAATATTGGTTTAAATTTAAACTTCATTTTGAAGGAGGATCCTATCTCTCGCTTGAGCACCGGATGTATGTACAACAAAAAGTCATTCGAAGAAACCTTGAAGGTGACCACATAGAATCACGAGTTACTATTCGTGACATTCCACTTGATTTCAAGGTTAGGTCACATTTTAGAGGAGAGTTTGTTTGCGAACAGTTAGAAGCATTCCATGGATCAGATGTACAAGGATGCTTTAGTTNCTATTCGTGACATTCCACTTGATTTCAAGGTTAGGTCACATTTTAGAGGAGAGTTTGTTTGCGAACAGTTAGAAGCATTCCATGGATCAGATGTACAAGGATGCTTTAGTCCGTGGCTCTATCCTCTTCCTCGGGATCTTGAGATTCCTGAATCTCCGATACAAGATGCTCAAGGTGCTGACTCACCAGATGAAGACATATGGGAATATCTCCTAGGTCGTGATCTTTACGATTGAAAGCCATGGTGGGCCATTTGAACACTGAGTGGGCCAGTATTGCCCCANGAATCTCCGATACAAGATGCTCAAGGTGCTGACTCACCAGATGAAGACATATGGGAATATCTCCTAGGTCGTGATCTTTACGATTGAAAGCCATGGTGGGCCATTTGAAGACTGAGTGGGACAGTATTGCCCCACACTGTTTCCGTCACGAGCTGGATAAATGCTCCGTTGTGTACACAGTAAATTCTAGGTATTGACGTGGGCCAGTTATGCTCCACTGTGTATTATTCTGTCGGGTCTGTCATGATGTCTCTCTGGGTCCCCATAATGCCTATCGGNGTAATGCCTGTCGGCCAGTTAAGGGACGAGATAATGGAAGTGGTAGTCCCCACTCTCCACCCCGGTGATTCGTTTATGACTGGTAGTTGTCAGTCATAGGTACCGGATCTCTTTACGACCGGTNCCAGTTAAGGGACGAGATAATGGAAGTGGTAGTCCCCACTCTCCACCCCGGTGATTCGTTTATGACTGGTAGTTGTCAGTCATAGGTACTGGATCTCTTTACGACAGGTTAGTGCCAGTTTCGTCTACCGGTTATACCGGCTAAAATGTTATAAATAAGACTCCTCGGGCTCATTCTACGCATCGTGGGTTGCCTCATAGGAGCTCTGCAAGTCTAGAGAGTTAGTCTTGAGCAAGTAGTCTGTTCGGCNGCTAAAATGTTATAAATAAGACTCCTCGGGCTCATTCTACGCATCGTGGGTTGCCTCATAGGAGCTCTGCAAGTCTAGAGAGTTAGTCTTGAGCAAGTAGTCTGCTCGGCTTTAGGTTTGTCATTCTGTTGTGTGTCGAGCGCTGTGTATGCTCTCCCTCTACACCTCGAGCGATCAGTTGGGATCAAAAGCAGTGATCTCATTTGTAATGAGTCTGTAAGAACAAGTGCGTATGCTCTCCCTCTGCACTTCGTGTGATCAGCTGGGATCAGAAACACAAGTTCAGTTCAGTTTAGCTCCATATCTGAGTCTGTAATTCCACTGTTCCTTCGGCTCTGTAATTATACTGTTCATCTGTAATAATACTGTTCATCGGCTCTGCAATGTTACNTGCTCTCCCTCTGCACTTCGTGTGATCAGCTGGGATCAGAAACACAAGTTCAGTTCAGTTTAGCTCCATATCTGAGTCTGTAATTCCACTGTTCCTTCGACTCTGTAATTATACTGTTCATCTGTAATAATACTGTTCATCGGCTCTGCAATGTTATTGTTTACCGCTATTCCGCTTGTCATTGCTATTTGCATAGTACTTATCTATTGCATTAGTCGTATTCTGTTAAAAGAAGTTGTTAGCATCATTAATATCCCTGAGCAAATTTGAGCATCAAAAGGTGTGATTCGATCTTGGTCCTCTTGGTATCATGGGATCACATATATATTGATTTGAGATGTTAAAGGATTTTATGTTGGGATTGTTTATTTGTATGTGAGAGATTTCAGGTATATATGGTTTATTGTGATTATCATGGGATTTTGATTTGAGAAGTTAAAAGATTTTATGTTGGGATTGTTTCTTTGTATGTGGGAGATCACAGGTGTATATGGTTTCCTTTCCTTTGAGTGATTTTACACCTGTGATTATCATGGGATGTAAATCAAATTTATTGAATAAATAGCCGTCTTATTTGGAAAAAAAAACACTGAAATATAAAATTTCACCTATGTGAAGGAGATCTCATGTTCTTCTCTCACACTTTTTTAGGACGGCTTACAACTTCATTTAAAGTAGGCAACAAACACACTGCACCCTGACACAAGATGTAACCCTAAAACACTGATACTTATGAACTGCACCCTGCCACAACATGTAAAACACTAAAACACTGATACTTATGAACTGCACCCTGCCACAACATGTAAAACACTGATGATTAAGAACAGCAACCTGACAACATGTAACCCTCGAACACTGATACTTATTAACAGCACCCTGACTCAACATGTAACCCTAAAACGATGCTGGAGCCTGGAACTGGAGCTTGGTCACACAGTAATATTTGTTCAGAATCCACTGGTCACGCAGCTATATTGCTTTATTGTTTTTTCAGTTCAAGCAATGCAATCATACGGTCACTCATCGGCTTCATTGAATATATTGAATAAATTATCCGTCGACAAGAACATACCCGGGAAATCAAATCAAATATCGGCTACTGCCTTTTGTAGTTCCTGAACAAACATCTCGAAGTTATTGCATGAAGATCCTCCTTTTCCCACTGAACGGATCGATGTATCTTTCA
>LPNX010830230.1:242247-301180 GCA_001517045.1 Pseudotsuga menziesii | reverse complement strand
ATAGTAGATCTTCTCAATTCACCTATTTGGAATTGAGGATGGATAAGATCTAGTGGCCTTGATTAACATGAATGCATAGAGATTGTATCGAACTCGTTATTATACTCTGATAATAAGAAAAACTAAAAAATGCAAAAAATAGGAGGGCAGCAGCTAGATTGTTCATAGTTCCCTTTGTTAGATAAAGATAAGATAATTTTCATTAATGTCCAACAAGTAGTAGCATTCAATAAGGTGCTGTTAAAAATTAATACTTATGTCATTTTATATGTTCAAAACATGAACAATGTAATGTTAGATGTTGAAGTTAGGGGTTAGGTGGTTAAACCACCTACCCAAGTAGGGGTTAGGTGGTTAAACCACCTACCCAAGTAGGGGTTTTATTATCCACAAACCCTACTAGGGGTACTATAAATATGGCACCTGTGATGATTTATGGCATGAACAGATGCATTGCTGCAACATCATTAATGAAATATAACTTCTATTTTCTCTCCGCACCATCCCATTTGAAGTTTGTAAAACACACTAACGAAAGTCAATATACTTTATGAACAACGACGATAGTTAATAGTCAATGTTATATAAAGGAAAGGTCTACCTAATTTGGAATCCTCTATAAGCTATTCTGCAGATCCAAAAGTAGACTATCTTTATATAAAAACAGACTACAAACCTTTTAAAGTTTGTTTCAAAAACCTGTCACGAATATGTGTTGTGACATGTTTCTGGATGTCACTAAAATATTTTTCCATAGTATGAAGACGAAGACAATGCTAAATAACTAAGCAAGTTTTAAGTTCTACTGCTGTTGCAGTTTACCAAGGCTTTGTCATGATAGAGTTTAAATAAAATGCACTAGCAAAAACTCACACAAAAAGAAGTAGAAGCATTGACTGAACTACATTAAATAGTAAGAGTGACAGGTGCAATGGAGAGGGGGGGCATGGCAGTGATCATGATATATCCCCATGGAGGACAAGTAGTAACTTTCAAATGGGGTTTAGGTGAAGCAACCAATTATTAAGCTGAAGCATTGGGGCCCTTTCTCAAGGGCTCAAGATCCCCAACTCAAGGTAGATTAGGAATTTGATTGTCATTGGAAACTTAGCAATTATTATAAAATACATGTGCTAGTCATCCACTCCTGACTGTAATTTTTTGGTAAGGCTCGTATCAATAATTCTAACAGAAGCAAGGTGGTTTGATTCGATTGAGTATTGTCATGTCGTAAGAGCCTGAAACCATCAAGAAGATTATTTGGCTAATAAGGCCTCCTTCCTAGAGGTAGATAAGATAGATTATTAATGTCCAACTAGTGACCACAAAAGTAGGTCGAAGGGACTATTGAGTACAATGATGACATTACAAAGCAGGAGTACCAAGCGGTCTCCTATGCCGTATGTACTGAGATTCCTCGGGAGACATGGTAAAAACCCGCCCCAAATGAGACAGAGGGAGTACCCAGGTATACACTGAGGAGATGGGACTTGGATTTCTACAAAGTGCAAATGAGGCTACTCAAGATTAGGTTTGCCCAATTGAACACAATGCTGTGCTCCAAGTCTTCATACATGAGTGAAACCAAGATGACCCATAGGTGTTGAGTATCTAGTTGTTTGAGGGAATATGGTATGGAATCAATTTGTTATTCTCCATAAGGGGGTAAGGTTCTAAGTGGTTGGATCTCCCATGGACTCAAGGTGGATGTGTCAAAACTAAACTACACTTTCTTATCTTGGTTTAAATAAAGCTAATTTATCTACAAGAGAGAGTTCTCTTAGCTAGCCTTTACTACGGATTTCTTTTTAGGAATAGATTGCTCTTCCTGCCTTTTTTAGTTCGAAGAACAGACCATATTATTATAGCAATGGTATAAATGCTGACCCCATTTGATCTCTGAAGTTCTGGCTATAATGACTAAAAGAGGGCAGTTCCACGATATCTTTCTGCTGAAGGTTCTGCAAAGGTGTAACACTGTACCAAGTGAGCATATTCGAGCAAGTGTGATCTGGACATATCCTATAATGCTGTCTTAAGCCCGTCCAACAAGGGGCTGCTTTCTAATTGCCCATCATCCAGTCTCAGTCCCAGCCCCAGCTATGTTTCTGAATTTAAGGCTGTATAGAATCCATCCATCTGGCAGGGGGGGCAGGATAAGTAGAGCTTAAGCGGCGAGAAGCTAGAGTTATCAAGAATTAAAATCCAAAATTAATGAAGGAAAGGAATGAGTTGTTGTCAGCAAAACCTATATCCTCTCAATATAGCCATTTGGATCTAGATGATAAACTCACTGGATCTTTATCTGATCTAAATTTTAAGGGAAAAATACACTAAAGAGAACTATTCGATAAAAAAAAATAGGAATAAATTGCAGCTCTATAATACTCAGCCAAGGACATAGAAGAAAGATATAATTGAATATTTCAGAGAATAAAAGGATCAGTTCTAGAAGGAAGTATATTAATATGCAAACATGAGGAGTTAAAAATATTCTTTAAAGGGAGCAAGGCATCTGTTATGGGATCATATAGCAGCAGAGCTCAAGAACCATTGTAATTACTTGACTCTGATTCAAGATGAACTAGAAAGAAAGCACTGCCACACAAGAGATCAAAAATACCTGGAAACCGCCCGAACCAGCACAGCGCAGAAACGCCACAGCAGATCGTAAAAGCACCGCCACAGAGCCGCCCGAGCCTAAACGAACAGCCACCACAGCGCAGAAATGCCACAACAGACCGTAAAAGCACCGCCTCAGAGCCGCCCGAGCCTAAACGAACAGCCACCACAGCAACCCGAGCCTAAACGAACAGCCACCACAGCAACTCGAGCAAGAACACAGGAAAAAAAATCACAGTCTCGACCACCAGCGTACAAACGGAGCGCCTGCAATAACATCGATCAAACGGAGCGCCACAAACGTAATCCTCATCCACCGTAAAGCCAAACCATGATCAACATGCCCCTGCAAATAACTACTGCCAACCAAATCATCATAATTGCGGGCGTAAAACCGCCACAGAGCTGCCCGAGCCTAAACGAACAGCCACCACAGCGCAGAAACGCCACAACAGACCGTAAAAGCACCGCCTCAGAGCCACCCAAGCCTAAACGAATAGCCACCGCAGCAACCCGAGTAAGAACACACGAAAAAAGATCACAGTCTCGACCACCAGCGTACAAACGGAGCGCCTGCAATAACATCGATCAAACGGAGTGCCACAAACATAATCCTCATCCACCGTAAAGCCAAACCATGATCAACATGCCCCTGCAAATAACTACTGCCAACCAAATCATCGTAATCGCGGGCGTAAAAAACGTTTAACAGTAATCTTTTGTTTGTATATATAAAAACTTCTTTCGGCCGAACAAACTTTCGGCCGAAAAACTCTTCGGCCGAACAAACGTTCGACCGAAGACTTATTCGGTCGAAAAAGTAATCAGACAAACGGTCCTAGCCGGACGTGATTTTCTCGGCAAACTGTGCAAGCCGTTCAATACGAGCTACGGCGTTAACTTTTATCTTTCGGCCGAAAAAACATATATTCGGCCGAAAAGTTTTAAATTATTTCGGCCGAAAAATATTATTAGTTCGGCCGAAAGATTCTAGAATATGATTTTGGAAGCGCATTTGTCACGGAATAGACACCCAACTTCATGATTTCACCCTTAACAAACTCAAACCTAAGTTATTTGCAAGGTCAAGTGAAATAAATAATATCTTTATATTTATGATGTATCAAATTAAGGTAAGAAAAGCATTACAATTCCTTTGAGTACTCTTCTCAAAGTACAACCTAACCTGCCCATTATCATTTTTATGGATTGTGAGTTTCATTGGGTAAATCTATAAGTTATAACCCATTCAAGCACATGCCATTTGAATATAAATACAAGCTATATATTTATCTTCCAAAGTGAACCTACACATTTTATGCTCAATAGACACTCACAATCATGACCTCGTATTGTATAAAATGCATGGTACTCCATATATCAACATTGTGCTAAAGATTCCAGCCTTTCCAGTGCATAACATGGTAATTAGCAATGTACGGCATGGACTTAGAACAAACTATATAATTTATGATTTTAAAAGTGGACAAGTAAAAGACCATATGAGAAGCAATCCCTAAGAATCATGAAGTTGGTTGATATCTTAGTAGTTGAATGTTTTAATTACACAAATTTCCATATGTTTCCATGGGATAAAGTAACCAACTTTTGAGAGGACGTGAATATAACAAAGAATTTCCATATAAAGGAATATAAAAGATCATAAATAACAGATATATAAATCATGTAACATAAAAAAGCACTTTATCGAAGGCTAAGATAAGTGTAGTCAAGATGTTGCAGTTTATGGAAGGTTGAGATAAGTGTATTCAAGATGTTGTTGGCCCATCAACTTCTTGATAGCGTGATAGGCTATGAAATATACAAAACAACGATCTCCGTGTCACTATTATCAATAAAGTTTTCCAACAAGGTGAATTTGATATTGTTTTGAATTTCTACAATAGAAAAAGGAAAGGCATTCTCCCATATGAGTAATTACATAAAATATTTTGGGGAGTTCTAGAAATGGGAGTTAAAGCATGAGGCTAAAGAACTTGTGAACATATTTGGAAAATGTTTGTTCTAATGTCAAAACTTACAATTTACAGATTCACAATTTTTGCAAGGAATATGCAGTTTTTTCTATGAATTTGTATTATAGAAAGGAAGAGAGAGTTATTGCAACTAATTTTTTTACATACAGTGTTGTCATTTGTGGGCTTTAGAGAGTGGTGCAGATGGATATGGATTTAAGGATGCACTTTAGAACGCAGTAGAGGTACCTACTGCCAAGTCTTCAAAGTTCCTTTAAATGATCTTTGCAAGCAAAGGTAGTTCTGAAGAAGCCAAAAATATTTTCCAAATAACTCTAGAGAAAGTCTTAGTCACTAATGCCAATACTTTGTGTAGAATCATAATTTCAAACTCTGAAAGGGGAGACATAAAAAGGGAGGGTGAAAGAATCATATGATCTTTTAAAGAGAGATATAAAGAAAGGAATTGTGGTAATTGNACAATTCAATAATGAATGTAATTTGCAATGAAGTCCTCTAGGTAGAAACTTTCAGCTTTTTGAATATTATTGAGAGAAAAAATAGTATTCCCACCCTAGTGATGAGACATACAATTCAATAATGAATGTAATTTGCAATGAAGTCCTCTAGGTAGAAACTTTCAGCTTTTTGAATATTATTGAGAGAAAAAATAGTATTCCCACTCTTACTCATATTCTACACTCGTACACATTCTATGTAAGGAAGGCTATTTGGAGGATGGAGAGGATTTCCCAAAAAATTGGCATTTAATGGTTTTGCTTGAAACATTATTATTTACATCTTATTAAATGTTGCATACTTCAAGGAATGTAAAATTGAGAAGATGTCCACTCTTCTCTTTGGATTTGAGAAATGAAGCATTCCGTCCAATGGTTTTAGATTCCAGTTAGTGATAAAAGGGCCATACTTCAAGGAATGTAAAATTGAGAAGATGTCCACTCTTCTCTTTGGATTTGAGAAATGAAGCATTCCGTCCAATGGTTTTAGATTCTAGTTAGTGATAAAAGGGCACAAAAAATATGCAACATTCACGCAAATTTTCCATTATATCATGAAATGGAAATGACAAAAACTATGCCAATCTCTTTAGTCACACCAACCTTATTAATGGATTTTAACATTGAAATAAAGGTAAGTTCGAAGAACCAATCAAACTTATAGAACAAATGCTTAAGAGAAATTTATTTCTTGGCTATGTTGCATGAAAATAGATCCACGCCGTCAAAATAACGGCATTCCTTAGATTTATCAAGAGGCTCATGAAAATGTTGTCTATGAAAACTAACTTTGGAGGCTTGGAATTGAAAAAGATAGTTGTGTTTTGAACAAAACATTGGAAAGAGGTATTGAATTCATCCTCAAATAAGCATGCATTCCTAGAAAGCCACATGTCGAGGCTACCACTAGGGAAAGTGATTTAAATTCTTTTAGTTCTAGCTTCATTTGCTAGGTTTTGAAACATCTTGGTGTTTCCCCCCCTTGCCAAACTCCTCTAAACCCTATCATACTGTCCATCAAATCTCATCCCATACCTGTATTGAATAAGTACAACAGATTAACCAAATGGCTTATTGTTAATCCTTGGAATTCGTAATTTTAGTCATCAATTTATGGTGAGATAATTTATGCAATCCATTTACTGATCTTAAAACAAAAGTAAATTATCTCGTTGAGAGTGGATTTATTGTTGATTTGAATTGTTATATGTTTAGTTTCAATTTGAGAGTTTAGTTGCCCAAGATATTCATAATTGATGTTGCCAACAAAGTTTTCTCGAGCAATTAAAACTGGAACAACTCATTAACATGGCAAACATATACACGCATTGCCATGGATTCATGTGGAACAATTCTCAATTTTTATTTTTCCTCTATATTAGCTATCGTAATAAATCGTTGGAGTTAAAGAGAGTTGGAATTCAGAGAATTGGTGTACAACATGACAGGTATGGGTGGTGATATGACATAATTTACTATCCTTAATAGCTAATATAGGTAAAACTCGACAAGGCGTAATAAAAGCTTGAAA
Organism: Pseudotsuga menziesii; assembly: GCA_001517045.1. Taxonomy (NCBI): domain Eukaryota; kingdom Viridiplantae; phylum Streptophyta; class Pinopsida; order Pinales; family Pinaceae; genus Pseudotsuga; species Pseudotsuga menziesii. The sequence goes on along the minus strand of LPNX010830230.1, from coordinate 294,533 downwards.
AGCCAAGCTATCAATAAAACCCTGGCTTTAATTTATGAAGGGCAGATAAGAGTAACTCCCATACACACAAAGCATTATATCTTACATCTGTAGTTTATTGGGCATCCCTGGGTAGCCCACGGCAGGAAGAAATAAACATTTAAGCGCAACCTAAATGTTGTATAAATGGAATTGAAAAGTGTTGAAGGTGGGTGTTGATTGAACGCCTTTATGAAGGTGCGTAAATGCAGGGGCAAGTAGTAAAAGAAAGAGGGGATTCACATCCACTGCTTAGCTATGATATCTCTTACAATCCTGCCAGATGGTCTCAATCTTTCAATTAAGACCCTAACCAATGCAAGTACCATATGTTTGTACTCTAACTTACTTCTTATCAAAAGCTAAAGAAATCAAGGTCTTTTTAGAAAACTCGAGGCCAAGGGAATAGAGCTTCCAATTTAGGTCCTCTAATGTCGAGCAGAGCTCCTCGCTCGACCTTTTTGTTCTCGAGGCCTATAAACCCCAGGGGATTTCATGAAAGAGCACGAGCTCATGTAACAATTTGGGATCAAAGTCTAGACCTATTTTCGGTAATTTGAGTAGGCAAATTTCCCAATCCGGGACCTGATCGGTTCCTTTATCATCTGGCACATTGAAGAAGGCTACCAATGGTCCCCAATCTATTTTACATAATTTATTATTCTTATCTTTACAAGTAAAGTCCTGTTTTAGGTTTTCATTTAAGGGCTAACTATCCACAAGGTATATCACTTTGGTGTTCATTGAAATGGCCTTTGAAGAAATCGTTAAAGGCCAATTACGTCCTACAATTTGACAAAAACTAACCACACTCACTCAGATTTGAATCCTGACTTATCTGATTGAATGTCGAAACCTCAACAACTTTTAGTTTCCACAACTGATGAGCTTACCAAAACAATAAAATTACAAACCTACTACCTAAAATTTCATATACGGATTATTTTGAACATTCCAGATTTTCAATTTGTTTTGGGTACTATGCCCCAAGTCATAAAAGTATGAGGTCAAATTGGTTACGTAGAATATTAATTAGCATGAGTATCAATAAAATCGGTATGATAGCGTATGTAAATGTAAAAATATACTGGCACCTGTAACAATAATAAGCACCGCAATTCAGATCTCGGGTCCTTAATACAAACGAAACTATACGAACAACTTCCCGAGATCTGTAGACCAACTTTGGATAGTTGAGATGCACATTAGGCAGGCAAATTAGGCTTATGGAATTTCTGTAATTGATGTCATTTTGGGCAGATTCAAGAGAATAAATTTTGATGAACATCCTATCTGTACCAGGAGATTGATAGCCATTCAAGATCTAAGCTTTAAGGTAGCAATTTTGACTGCCAAGAGCTTTCCAAGAAAACTGATTGTATGTGTAGTAGAAGCTGCCAAACACAGCTGCAGTTGTTGCGACATGCCGTTTTGCATTCCTTTAATGTCATAGAACTCAGTTGTAGCAGATCGTGGCCTTGACAATTCTTAAACTCCAGCTTATGAATTTTTAGGTTCAGTACTAGTACAATTCAAGAGAACAATATTCGGCTCACAACCCTAAAAGAAAGGGATGTATCATTACTATTTTTGGCATGGAAACCATGAGAGCATAAGCAAGTATATATTTAACTATTTATGCTCAAAATTGTAAAAAGCAAACAAATTTAATAATAGTTTGAAAAGAAAAGTAATTGTTGTTATGGAGTAGGCCTTTATTTTTATTTTTTTAGGTTATTAATGGTGACCTATTTTTGAAAAATGTTTGACCTAAAAGAAAGTTTTAATATGTATTATTAAAATTGCATGATTTAGATACTATAAAGATATTCAGGATATTTAATCTATTTATATATTAAAAAATGTAATTTAAATAATATAAGATTATAATTTAATTAAAAGTTATATACACAATTCAAGTGATGATAAAGTCAAAAAAATCTAAGATTATTTTATAATAGCTTCTTCAATTTGAAGTATTTAATTTTATTGTAGCTAGATGTTTACAACAGAGTATGAGAAGATGTTGTAAATAAATGTAAATGATGTCAACTTACACAAAAAAAATATATATATTAATTTGATTATAAATCTATATATATAATTATTTTTGTTTGAATATCCATAATTATAATAGTAATTCAATTGCATTTTGTCTTTTGATAAAAACCAAAACTAATAAAATTATTAATGATTAAATAAATCAATTAAGTGAATACAAAAAGATGAAAAAAAGTTTGATCAAACTTGTACAAGATAAACTAAATATGCTACAAAGTTGTTAGTCCCTCCCAAATATGGTTGAACATATAAATTTAGAAAATAAAATATAAATAAAAAACAAATATATTTTATTTATAGATTTGCTATATCAATAAGTAATTGTTGTCACTTTAGCATTTAATAAAAATATATATATATATATATAGAATCTATCACATCAAAATCAAAACATTACATAAAAAGTCACAATGATATTTTTAATAAACAAAAGTCAACAATAATATGTGAAAGTTGGTTGTGACACTTTTATAAATATTATGTATTAAACATTCTATACTAAATGTTCTATATATAAATATATATTAAATAAAATCACTATCATAGTGTTAGAGCATTAATCTAGCTTAGTACCTTGGTATTGCACCTAGGAGGCATTTTCATTTGTCTTGTACTTATGTTATATGATTCTACTTAGGTTATACGGATCAATATTGGTGTGTTAGGTGATTAATCTATTAGGTCTATTAGGTGATTGAATATTGATCTATTAGGTGATATATGTCTCATTAACTCACAATTGAGGTGCTTCACTTTGATCATTCTGACAGTTGAGGCACACTAGTTTGATCATCCTACCAACCGAGGTGTCCTCATTGATGACAAACCACTCCTTATCCCTTAATTCAAGGAATATGTTTGACTGGGGGCACTAGTGTGTGAATGTGGTTGTTTTGTGGTCTTCTTGGGCATTTATTGGCTCCTAGAGACTTTTCCACTCACACATGTGTTCACCCATGCCTAGCATGCCTTAATTTATGATCCAACATGCCTCCATACATGTTTACACTTGCATTTGTGTCTATTTGCTAAGGTTTGGGAGCCTATTGGCCAACATAGGGGGGTTTAGGGGTCAAATCCTAGCCTGACACTTATATGCATCCAGATGGCCTCCAAGGGCTCATGAATTTTTCCCATTGTACTATAAGTATGTACCATATAGATCTACAAGTTGTACACTAATAGAAAGATCAGTTATCGACACCATCTATGTGTTTTCTTTTGTTCTTTTTTACTATTTTCTTGCAAATCCTGTGAATAAATTAGATTGTGAAGATTGCCTTAGCTCCTAGATATCAATGTGAAGCAATTATCACATGGTATCAGAGCTTTGTGGAGATACAAATCAAAACTAAGAGTGTTTGAGTTGTTATTTAGGGTATTTTCTAGAAAATTTGAGTGTTTGCATTGCAAGTACAACAATGTTTCTGTCACACAGTGCACAAGCAGAATGGAGCAGAATCATGTATTGTTGACCCCATTAAACTATTTTGAATGGAATTATGAAATGGTGATCCAACTGAGATCAAAAGGAATGTATAGAGTCACCATGGGGACTGAGACTGAGCCCAACTCTGATGTGGAGAAATCAAAGTACTTCAACAGACTTGATGAGGCATTTGGTATGCTTTTTCGCAGCGCTTCAAGAGATCTTCTCTTCCATGTATACATTATTGGCACACCCAATGAATTTGGCTCAAGCTTATGTCACTATTTGGGAAGACTGATGAGATGAGAGGCCATTAGCTTGAAAATGAGCTAATGTTAATGATTCCAACTCACTATGAGACAATCCAAGACTTCTTCACCAAGTTCAAAGTGTTGGTACTTCAGCTAAAACAGTGTGGCATAGAGAAGAAATATGTTCGGCTTATCTTGTGTGTCCTTTCTAAGCTAGGGCCTGAGTATTATTTGTTTGTTTTGACATTTCACTCAAGCAAGCTCACGGATAGAAATTGGAGGATGCCTACGCTAGCAAACTTCATGGAGCCATTGACTCAAGAGCAAGACAAGTTAGTGAAAATGGGTACCAACAAATTCACCAAGGATCAAGCCCTTGCTGCTGGTGTGTCAAATCAATCCAAAGGAAAGAAGAAAAGTCAAGGATTTGAAGCAACAAAGAGATAAGGAGAAGAAGCATTTAGATACAGAAAGCTTCAGTTCAACTGATGAGGATTCGAAATCTAGGAGGATGAAGAGTAAGAGAGAGAGACCCACATGTTTTTATTGCAAAGGTTCACATCATTAATGATCTTGCTTCATAAAGAAGATGGACATCATGACCAAGCTCCTTGAGGAGAACAATATTGATGTTCAAGATTTGGCAAGAAGATGGGAGCGCAAGCAATAAGATGGTAAGTGTGTGCTTTCTTTGTGTGCATGACATAAACCCATTTATCATATCTCTATTTCAGATGTATATGTTTCTGATTTACATTCTGATATATCAAAATCTGAAACCTCGATGCCTTCCTTGGAAGAAACCCCAAACAACTCACCAAAGTTTCCTCCATAAACTAGTCATTTTTACTAGTTCTCGATGTGTCTTCTGAAATATCTTTCCCGCTACATTCATATCCTTCTTATTATGATTCTGAAGGTGATATACAGGCTAATATACATCCTATTATAGTCATAGACTCATTTCCCCAACCATTTGATGCCCAAAATCCCCGACAACCCTCAAGTTCACTAGTTGGAAAATATCAAAATTGCCTATTTTCCAATGCTATGTCACTTGTGTATGTTGCGTTTATGCCTTGTATGTCATTCATTGGTTGGGAAAACATGGAATTGGCCTTCATGGGACTATTGTTCCATATTTCTGGACTTGATATCACCACCCATGGTTCAAGTTTCAAACATCCAAACTATCTAGGTTCACTCAACTGTCAATGTGATCTAGTTGCACACTCTTATCCCACTATGGACCATTCGCTCATGGAGCCACCATACCTCTGATATTTTCTGATGTGTATGACATATATTCTGATATTTCAGAGACTCGTGAACTTTGTTACAGATTTATGAAGGTGATTCATCAAATTGCAAGGAAGATTCATGGTTTTATTCATGATATGGAATTAGCTACACATGAGGCAGATTTTGTTGAATCTTTTGATGTTATTTGGGAAAGAGTTTGCAGATATATCTTTTCCATGATTGATTATGCTTCTAGATCAGAGTATGCTTGCAAAAAAGACATTCTTATGATGCTCCTCCATTAACAAATGATGACCATCAAGGGGCTTCTCGACATGATCTTTGTCTACAACACATCGATGCATTGATGTATGATCTTGGCATCCACAACATCTTCACCAAGTCCATCACCAAGAAATTGTTCTCTCGGCTCATTCAAGTGAATAATAAGGCATGTTAAAGACATTTTTTATTATCTCTGTCATTTCCATTCTTGAGGGAGGATTTTCCCCATGATTTTTTACCTCTTTCCTTGTTTTACATGGACAAATAAAAAAATTGATGTAAGAGGTGACTTGAGCCTTAGTTGACAAGGCCTCAATAAACATTTGGTATAAGTTGTACTTAGTTAGGCTTAAGGGGGGGTGTTAGAGCATTAATATACCTCATTACCATGGTCTTACACCTATGAGGCATTTTCATTTGTCTTGTACTTATGTTATATGATCCTACTTAGGTTATACTTATCAATCTTGGTTTATGAGGTGATTTTTGGCTCATTAACTCACAGTTGAGGTGCTCCACTTTGATCATCCTGACAGTTGAGGCACTCTAGTTTTATCATCCTGATAACCCAAGCACCCTCATTGATGACAAACCACTCCTTATCCCTTAATTCAGGGAATATGTTTGACTAGGGGCGCTAGTGTGTGAATGTGGTCTTATTGGGCATTTATTGGCTACTAGAGACTCTCCCACTCACACATGTGTTCACCCATGCCTAGCATGCCTTCATTTATGATACAACATGCGTCCATGTATGTTCACACTTGCATTCATGACTGTTTGGTAAGGTTTGGGAGCCTATTGGTCAACCTAGGGGGTTTAGGGGTCAAATCCTAGCCTCACACTTGTGTGCATCCAAATGTCCTCCAAGGGCTCATGAATTTTCTCCATTGTATTATAAGTATGTACCATACAGATCTATAAGTTGTACACTAATAGAGAGATCGGTTCTTGGCACCATCTATGTTATTTTGTTCTCTTTTACTGTTTTCTTGCTTATTCCACTGAATAGCTTAGATTGTGAATATTGCCTTTGCCTTAGCTCCTAGATCTCACTGTGAAGCAATTCTCACACATAGATTATGGCTTATAAACAACTTTTTGATTTATCAAAAAATATATTTCCAAAATATTTTAAATTTTCAAAAAATTAATAGATTGACTTTCAAAAACATTGTAAACCTTTTTTTAAATTTATAATATAAAATTAAAAAACAAAATTTATAAATTAAATTATTGCACTGAAGAGGTGCATTCTACAGCTGAGTAGGGGAGAGATGTGTAACTCCTTCCGTGCTCATCCTAGAGTTGACACGTGTCATTTATAAAAAATAATAAAATATTATTAAAAATAACTTATCACCTTAAATTAAATTAAAATTATTTATAATTGCATACATATAAAACAACATAAATTAGATAAACTAAAACCATAAAACATTGGATTACACATTTTCACTCTAAAAAATGGTTTGCACCTTGAAATATTTGATCCCTCTCGATGCTTGGTAGATCCATTTTAAATGGATCTCTACTATACTAGTTATAAAATATATAATAACAATGTGAAAATATCAAAATAAAATGTTGAAAGAACCTATCGAAAAGTCTAAGATGCCACCAACAAATAGTACAATCTAAGTAGTTTCACGTACCATTGAAACATAAATCATGATGCATAAGATATATTATCTATACAGACAAACTTAACTAAAGCAACTTTGAAGCAACTTTCACGTCACCTTTTGTTTTTAGCATAATGGTTGACCTCACTTAAGGTGGCAATTCACATTCACCTTTTGTTGTTCACATCAAGGTTGACCTCACTTAAGGTGGCAATTTACATTCATTGGTGCATATAATTTTTTTTAATAAAAATATTTTATATATGTGATTTTGATATTTTGAGGTGAAATCAATATATACATAGGTTGTTTAAAAACTTAGTATTTAGTTAAGTATTTAGTGGACTTTTTAATATAAAAATGATCATTTCAAAAACTTTATGATTCTTTATTTTTCTATAATTTTTAGTTTAAACTTAACAAATTGATAAAAATTATCATAGTAAAGCTATATTGGTTTCAATAAGTGTGCTCATGTTTTGTTGTATTCATTATATCTAACAATATTTCAGAATTTAATATATTGTGGTATTAATTGATGCAAACAACTCTTCCTCTCTCACTTCCCGCAATTCCATGTTTTCATCTTGCAGGTTGATAATCTCCTTGAGAGTTGGACGACCTCTTGAATAAGTTCTATGCATATGTGTCCAATAGTAAGATGTTCAAATTGATTTCGGACCTCTTCAATACACTGAAGCATGAGTTGCATATACATATTTTACATTTGTGATAGACCAATATACCATTCCACCAACATTTTAGAGTCACCCTTGATACCTAAAGGGATTTCACATTAATTTCCACAACATACTTTAGACAGATCCATAATACACATATCTCTTCTCTATTACTGGTACCCTGTCGAATGTTGAAATATTGTAACTTCGAAGAATATTCTAAATGTATTTTACTGATGTAACCCATGTGAGATGTTTTATTCCTCCGACAAGATATCACTATTGTATTTGGGCATCAAATCGTCATGAGGTATAACCTCCATTGTAAGTTGGGTCAATAGTACCATCTTGAATATAATATAATATGGTATTGTGTATTCCTAGGTGATGTCGGCCCAGTAAGTTTGTTGAGGCCAACTTGTTAGGGTAAAATTCAAGAGACAGAAAGAGTTAATATAGAGGAGTTGTGTTCCTCATTAGAATACACACTCACTTGTGCATAGCATATAGGAGAGAGAGAGATATCTGTTGGGAGAAGGAGCACATGTTTTGGGTACTGTCTTTGTACTTTTGATACATCTATATAGAGGAAGTTTTTTTGGGTTTTCTTCCCCATGAGTGTTTCCTAGGATAAATATCTATGTTCTTTTTGTGTGGTTGTGCTTGTCTTTCTTTTAGTGATCATTTTGCATATGGTTATGATGTTATGATGTTGAATGTTATTAGATCTTGTATAATTATTAAAAACTTAACATGGTATCATATCTACCTTGAAAGAATACTTTGTGCAGTTGAAACACTACTACATCTACATCCACTGAAGATTAGGGTTTCATGCTTGAAAACCCTGGAAGACAAAAACTAGTCATGTTGGTACTTTTGCTAAAACGAAATATTGGAGAAGGCTCAGGAGTTGAAACTTTGACAGGCCGAAGATGAAGTCTTGATGTACCCTGTGAAAAATTTTCAGCCTCGGATATGCTATAATCTTGGAGATATGATTCCTACAACTTAGGGTTCCATCCTCTCCCAGAATTCATCTTTAAACAGGTGACCTAGGGATAATTGCTCTATCTTGGGCTAGGAAGGTCTAAATGAAATTTTTCAAGATGTTGCAGATAGGGAATAAACTATAGTTTCTTTGGTAAATGTTTGATATCTCAAAGGTGAAACAGGGACATGTGGAATTCCGTACAAGTTCATTATTCTGAATAGTCCTTAAATTAGTCACCTTGGGAAACTTCACATAAGTCCCACTTGGTGAAACTAATTCTGCTCTAATCTATGGGCTTGGAAATTAGACAGACCATGCTACCTTAGTACAAAGTTTTATACCCATAGGAGAAGGAATTTCATAGATAGAACATAAACAAGATCAAGAAATTATGTAGAAGAAATTGAAGAAAGCTAGGGCTTCCTATTTTGGGCACTTCCCTCCACCGATTAGTTGAAAAAAGAGGAATATAAAAATGGTCCTAGTAGGACACATCTTTCTATGGAATAAGTTCCTCATTCTATGGATTTTCAACTTTTGACCTAACACTACTATTGGGGGAAAACTAGGGTATTATATATTTTGCAGTTATGTTCATAGTTTTGGGAAAATGAGTATGTTGCTCAACTCACCTTGAGGGGGTGCATCTTTCTACCCAATCAAATTTGAAAGATATGGAATTTGAAAAAATAGGGTTTCTATGTCAAACCCTAGGTCCACTAGAAGCAGTCTTCCATAAAATCTTTCAAGCTAGCATCAACTTGAAGCAATCTCATTGGTAAGTTCTATCCTCTCTATTTCCATTTGAGGTTCTCATTTTTCTCATGATGACAAACAATACCAAGCTTGAGAACAATCTTGAAGAAGTCAAGAACCTTTGAGTATGGAATTATAGAGTGCTTCTCATACCTGAAGAAGCATGACCTGGAGAACTATGTCAAATAAGAAGATGTATATCCAGAGGGAGATGAAGACAAAGCACAAACATGATTTAGTAAAAGCCAAGAGGATTATTTCCACCTACATTGGATCTCACATGTATCATTCTTGTAGACTCCCAAGGATATGTTTAGTACAATGACTAGCCTATATGAAGGAAATAATATCAATAGAAAGATGACATTAAGGAGCCAAATGAAGAATGTGAAGATACACAACACAAAGACCATGCAGTTCCACTTCACAAGGGTTTCTCAAATAAAAGGACAACTTGAAGAATTTAAATAAAGACATCATGCTCACACAGCTGAAGATTCCTCAAGTGACGAGGAATGTGAATTCTACTGGTGAAGACAAATATAATACTCTTATACATTTCAGTATGTGTATAAGAAAGAATGAAATTAGTGACACTCAAAACCAAGTACATAGGCTCCCAGAATTAGTAGAAGGACCCAAGACATAAGGATAAAGAAGGATCCTACCAAACAAACAAAAGATAAGTATTTCAATTTTCATTATTTAGTTGTGTTCAAGGAAATGTATTATGCATGATAGAATGTTTGCATTAATGGCAATATACTACTAATATGCATGTTTGGGTAAGTAGCCCATGGTTCTATACAACACTCCATTTCTACGTATCTAGAATGAAACCTCTTTGCTGACATATTGGGATTAGTGCACAATCTCAATGATGTTATGGTAGCGATGGAAGGCATCTGGAAATATTTTGTTTATATAGGGGATATGGATGAATTTTGTATTGGCTAAAATAGTTGCATGATTATATATTTATGCATAAGAATTTGTCACTATGAAATGATGCAACTAGCGCATTTGGCTTGTAGGAAAGATCGTGTACAATTACCTACAAGAAAAGAAGGATGAGACTTGTTCCAAAGAACAAGTGATGGCAGTTCAAGATTCACTCCAATAAACATACATAAAGACGAACCTAAGGCTCTTAGGGTTAGAGACACCATGACGGAAGAAAGAGCTTCAAAAGAATATAAGAGAGAGGTAGATCCACCTCATGGGATGAATACCACTTAATTGGGCATGAGAGATAATTCAAGATGAAGAAAAGTATGACGGGACTTCCAACGAAATTAAGAGGCCTCATATACACTCTAGATATGTGGCACAGTTGAGTGACATCATTGATACATACCCTTCCAGCTATGGAAGAAGATATGATCAAAGAGTACCAGTTTTATCGTGGGGAATGCTGTATAGGATAAGGTTCCAAGACCTGAAGGGAAGTTCGTAGTGTCTTCCATGTGGATCTACAAAAACAAGTATACAAAGCACGGTTCGTGGTTTGCCTTAAAAAGAGGGAGTATAATATGGCATGACATACTCCATTGACCAGACACACTTCTCCAGTGAAGTAGAAGTATATATATCGAGCAAAGAACCACATATGCATAAAATAATTTATACAAGCTAAGAATTCTCCCATAGATAAGCACATCCAGTTATATAAGGAGCTTGAATATCACCTAGAGTGATGAATATCTTAACCTTTGCTACAAGGTTGAAGATGGAAACCTATAGAAGACAACAAGCTCACAGATGGGTGCAAGAGGAACTTTTCAACAAATTTCAAGATAAAGGATCTTGGTATATACTAGTAACTTGAGATGTATACATAGAAGATCAATAGAAAAGGATGCTACCTGTCACTCCAGTACATAATGTTTCTATGAATGGAGTACAAAATACGTAGGAGGATCATGATTCGCTTCAGGGGGAGTGATTGCAAAATATCTCAGAGCTCAACATGGTATGACAGGATGGAAAGCTTCCTGATGGACTAAGGCTTTACCAAGAGTAAATTGGGTTCCAACCTTCAAGGTTGAATGTGGAAGACTGGGATATGTCGATGACCTGACAGGATGAACTGATTGTAGATGCAAAGAGGAAGTGTCAAGGACAGAAAGATCACCTCAGGATGTTTGGTATCGGGTATGATCTCATGAAGAGTGTGAGAATTTTTATCTACAACAATATCTAGGATCCTTTGAGAAACTCACAAATCGAATTGCATGCAAAACCAACAAAAAACCATGAAAGGAGAACAATTTTACATAACCAGTGTGAACTGAAATTGGATATTATTTGACTATCTAACATGTTAATATGTTGGTAAAAGGTTTATAATACATATGAAGTGGTTTGTGAGGCTTAGGAAGCCCAAAATGACTATACAAAATTGGCCAAATTGGCTTCAATCCCCCCTAGGTGGGTCAAACTCGCTCCAACTCAGCCCAAATAGTCACGAATGGAGGTGTGGACGTGGTTGAGGTGTGCTGGAGCAAAAATGACTCTTTGGCATGCATGGGTGTGTAAAATGAGATGAGTGAGAGGCTCTAGGTGGGCATTAAATGCTGCAAACAGTCCAAAATTGGGCTAAATCCACCCCTAGCGCTCCTAGTCAACCATAATGACCACATTCAATGAATGGGAGCGCACCAGCAATGAATGAGGGTGAACATGTGTAGTTTTACTAATTTGGAGTGCTCATGTAGGTGTGAAAGCTCCAATTTAATTGGTTATTTTTCCCAATTAAGTTCCTAAGTCCAAACCACAACATATCATTGCATAAATGACAATAAAAATGACTAAGTATTTAGACTAAGGTACTAAGTGGTGGATTACTGTTCTAACACCCCCCTTTACTAAAACTTGGTACAGCTCATGAAAATGATTTATTAAGGCCTTGGCAACTAAGGCACAAGTCACCTTTTACAACAATGTTTATTAATCCATGTAACCGAGGTAAATAGGAAAACCTCATGGGACAAAACCTCCCCTCAAAAATGGATATGACAGTTCTCTTATTCACTTGAATGATCTGAAAGAACAAATTCTTGGTGATAGACTTCGTGAAGATGTTGTGGATGCCAAGATCATGCATCAATGCATCAGAGTGTTGTAAACAAAGATCATGTGGAGAGGCCCTTTGATGGTATTCATTTGATAATGGATGGGAATCATAAGAATGTCTTTTGATGCAAGAATATTCTGATCTAATAGCATAATCAACCATGGAAAATATATATTTTCAAACTCTTTCCCAAATAACATCAAAAGATTCAACAAAATCTGCATTATGTCTAGTTGCCATAGCATGAATAAAACCATGAATCTTTCTCCCAATTTGATGAAACGCCTTCATAACTCTGTAACAAATCTCATGAGGCCCTGAAATATCAGAATATATGTCATACACAGCAGAAAATATCAGAGGTATGGTGTCTCCATGAGCGAATGGATCCATAGGAAGAGAAGAGTGAGCAACTAGATCACAATTGCAATTGAGAGAACCTGGAAGGTCTGAAGACTTGAGATTTGAACCATGGGTGGTGAAAGAAAGTCCAGACATATGGAAAAGAAGTCCCATGAATGAAAATGATATGGCATTCCAACCAATGAAAGACATACAAGACATAACAAAAAGACATACAAGAGACATAGCATTGGAAACTAGGCAATTTTCTGAATTTCCAACTAGTGAACTTGAGGGTTGTTGGGTATTTTGGTCATGAAATAGTTGGGGAAGTGAGTAAGTGAATTTCATAGGCTGTATATAAGCCTTTATATCATCTTCAGAGTCAGAATTGGAAAGCTCTTATTGGATTTGCAAAGGGATTTCAGAAATCACATAAGAAGCTAGTGAAAAATGACTAGTTTTGGGAGGAAGCTTTGATGAACTGTCTGGGAATTTTTTCAAGGAAGGGATGGAGGCTTTAGGCTCTGATATATCAGAAGGTGAATCAGAAACAGAGCTATCAGAAACAGAGAAAATAGATATGGGTCTTAACCATGCACCCAATGCATGCTCAACCTTACCATTTCCTTCCTTGCGCTCCCATATTTTTGCAAATTCTAGAAGAGCAATATGGTTCTCCTCAAAGAGCTTGGTCATGATGTCCATATTATTTCTGAAGAAATCTTTCTCAAGATGTGAAACTATGCAATAATCACATGTGGCTATTTCTCTCTTGTTTCTCCTCCTCTTGGATCTCGAGCTCACATCAGTAGAACTAGAGCTTTCTAAACTTGATTCCTTCTTCTCTTTCTCCTTTTGCTTCAAATATTTCTTCTTTCTCTGGGATTGATTTGATACACCAGCAGCAAGGGATTGATATTTGGATTTGATTATGGTACCCATCTGAACTAGCTTGTCTTGCTCCTGGGTGAGGGATTCCATGAAGCTATCTAGTGTTTGCATTTGCCAGTCTCAAAGTGTCAATTTGTCAGAATGAAAGGTGCTTACAAACACTAAAAATTATGGCCCCAAATTCAAAAGGATGGACAGTATCAAATGATATTATTTCTTCTCAATCTCACATTGCATTAGTTGAAGCACTAGAGACTTGAAATTCATGAAGAACTTCGAGATAGTTTCAAAATGCGCTAAGCTCAGGCTTATGAGATCGTTCTCAAGCTGATGTCCTCTCAATTCATCCGTTTTCCCAAAGAGTGATTCTAGTTTAATCCAGACTTCATTTGGGGTTGCCAAACTATCTATATGAAACAAGATATCTCTTGATATACTCAAACATATCAATCCATAGGCTTCATCAAGTCTATTTAAGTACTTGGCTTTCTCTACAACAGAGTTTGGCTCCACTTTTGTGCCCATGGTAACTCTGTGGAGACCCTTAGATCTCAATTGAATAACCATTTCTTCCTTCCAATTGAATAAATTGAAGGGGGTAAGAAATATGTGGGTTGCTTCCATTTTTTCCTACGTTAATGGTGAGAAAATTTTTGAAAGTCCTGCAAATAACACTCAATTTTTTCTGGAAATTATCTAAAAAATGCAGCTCAAACGCTCAAGATTGATATGAAACTCACTAAAATCCACTTGGCTCTGATACCATGTGATAATTTTGATCTACAACAAGATCTAGGAGCCTTAGAGAAACTCACAATTGAATTGCATGCAAAACCAGCAAAAAACCATGAAAGGAGAACGACCTTACATAACCAGTGTGAGCTGAAACTAGATATTATTTAATTGTATAACATGTAAATATGTTAGTAACATGTTTATATTACATATGAAGTGGTTCGTGAGGCTTAGGAATCCCAAAATGACTGTATATATGAAATTTTCCAAATTGGCCTCAATCCCCCCTGGGTGGGCCAAAATCGCTCCAACTTAGCCCAAATGGTCATGAATGGAGGTGTGGACGTGTTTTAGGTGTGATGGAGCAATCATGAATTCTTGGAATGTGTGGGTGTGAAAAATAAGGTGAGTGAGAGGCTCTATGTGGGAATTAAATGCTCAAAACAGTCCAAAATTGGGCTAAATCCACCCCTAGAGCTCCTAGTCAACCATAATGACCAAATTCAATGAATGGGAGCACACCATCAATGAATGAGTGAGGACATGTGGATTTTTACTGAGCTAGAGTGCCCATGTAGGTGTCAAATCTCCAATTTAACTGGTTATTTTTCCCAATTAAGCTACCTAAGTTCAAACCATATTGTATTAATGCACAAATGCAAGTAAAATTGAATAAGGACTTAGAATAAGGTACTAAGTGGTGGATTATTGTTCTAAAAAAGAGGCTGAGTACATTGTATCATGTTCATCCTGTAGTGAAGCAATGCGGCTTCGCAAAGTATGTTGTGGAAATCTTAAGAATATTTGATATGTTGGATTTTAAATCCATGTCCACACCCATTGATACCAACCTGAAGTTGTTATCTAATGAATCATCAGAGTTAGTGGATGTGACTCAGTACGAACATATTATTGGGTCGTTGATGTATCTAATGAATACCAAGCCAGATATATGCTTTTCTGTGAACACCTTGAGTCAGTATCTAGTTAAACCTAGACGTGTTCACCTGATAGTTGCAAAGCATGTGATGAGGTACATGAAAGGTACGATAGAATTTGGACTATATTATGATGGAGATCATGACAACAGATTATTTGGATATACAGATTCTGATTGGGCAGGAAGCACCATAGAGAGAAAGAGCACCTCAGGTGGATGTTATTGTCTGGGATCCTCCATGATCTCATGGTTTAGTAAGAAACAGTTCAGTGTTGCTCTCACCAAGGTTGAAGAAGAGTATATAACAACTTATTCTGCTAGTTGTGAAGCCACATGGATTCAAAAGTTGATGTCAGGTCAATTTGATCTGGAGTTGGATACCATAGTGATTATACGTGACAACTAGAGTTGTATAAAGACAACAGAGAATCATGTATTCCATGATAAATCAAAGCACAGAGAAATCCGATGTTTTTACATAAGGGATATGGTACAAAAGCAAGATATAAAACTCCAGTATGTGAGTACCGATGAGCAAGTTTTTGATGTAATAAACAAGCCTCTATCTCGATTAAAGTTTGAATACTTTCATGACAAGCCTTGCGTAGTCTGAAAAGACTTTCCTCATAGGGAGGAACAATTATGATGATGTTGAATACTTTCCTCGTAGGGAGGAATAGTTATGATGATACTAAATACTTTCCTCACAAGGAGGAATGATTATGATATGAACCCTCCTCGGAAAGGGGGAGTAGGTTGATGATATGGATCCTCACTAGAAAGGGGGATTGATGATGATACTATCACTACGAATGAGATGGTGGTGATGCTCCAATACAGAAAAAAAAGGCCAAGTGTGCCTACAGATGCTGATGAGGTCCGAAATTTACTTATGGATGAAAGTATCCTCTCTTAAGGATGGTCTTGAAGACAAGAACACTCTTCTCTTGAGAGTGGTCCTAGCCCTTATCGACTGAGGATGGTCCTGCAAATGATACTCTTGTCTGGAGAGTGATCCTACATTCACTTGTAGGATGGTGTCATAGACAAGAATATTCTACTATGGAGAGTGGTACTAGCGCTAATATGCTAAGGATGGTCTATGATGAGTACTGCATTCATTTGTGAATGAGATTTGCATGCAGTTGCAGACAATGTGGTCCAATGCATTCATTTATGGACGAGATCTACATTCAGTTGCAGACGATGTGATCATGCATTCATTTGCGGATGAGATATGTATTCAGTTGCAGATGATGTGGTCCTGCATTCATTTTTGGATGATATCTAGATTCATTTGTAGACGATGTGGTCCTGCATTCATTTGTGGACGAGATCTGCATTGAGTTGCAGACGATGTGGTCTTGCATTCATTTGTAGACGAGATCTACATTCATTTGTAGATGATATGGTCCTGCATTCATTTGTGGAAGATATTTGCATTCATTTGCAGATGATATGGTCCTACATTCATTTGCGGACAATCTAGAAGGTCGATGATTTGGAACCTCCTCGTTAAGGGGGAGTAGGTTGATGAGGATTGCATCATCCTGGGACTTATATCCAAAAGTGATATGGATTGATCATCCCACAAAGAGATCATGTTTGTTTCATGTTATTATGCTTCTGAAGATGGTATTGATCGATAGATTAGGCATGGATACAGATGATGAAAGGATCAAGTGATCGAGTGCTCTAAAGGATCGAGTGATCAAGTGTTGCAAAGGATCGAGTGATCGAGTGTTGCAAAGGATCGAGTGATCGAGTGCTGCAAAGGATAGAGTGATTGAGTGCTGCAAAGGATCGAGTGATCGAGTATTGCAAAGGATCGAGTGATCGAGTGCTACAAAAGATCGAGTGATCGGGTGCTCCAAAGGATCAAGTGATCAAGTGTTGCAAGAATATGAAAGCTCAAAGTGTTGTTGCAAAGGATCAAGTGATTGAGTGTTGGAAGAAGATGGAAGATCAAAGTGTTGCCGCAAAGGATCAAGTGATCGAGTGCTGCAAGAAGATGAAGATCAAAGTGTTGCTGCAAAGGATCAAGTGATCGAGTGCTACAGACGATCAAAGATGAAGACTTGGTGCTGTATAATATGATGTTCCAGCATTAAAGATGTTACAGTAATTGTTTGAGTTACTACTGATTATTAAAAAATTCCTATGACGTATAGATGTATCACCTTGATGATGTCGCAGATGCTCTCTCTCCATGCTCCTATAGTTGATGATGTTGTTGTCAGTAGAATACCATTCTTATTAAGGGGGAGTGTTGAAATATTGTAACTTCGAAGAATATTCAAAATGTATTTTATTGATGTAACCCATGGGATATGTTTTATTCCTTTGAAGGGATATTACTATTGTATTTGGTCATCAAATATTCATGAGGTATAACCTCCATTGTAAGTCGGGTCAATAGTACCCTTTGAACATAATATAATTTTTTTTAGTCTTCCTAGGTGAATTCGACCCAGTAAGTTTGTTGGGGTCGACTTGTTAGGATAAAAGTCAAGTGATAGAAAGAGTATAAATAGAGGAGTTGTGTTCCTCCTTAGACTACACANGAGAGAGAGAGAGAGAGAGAGAGAGAGAGAGAGAGAGAGAGAGAGAGAGAGATAAGTTGGTAGAAGGAGCACTTGTTTGGGTTCTTGTCTTTGTACTTTTGATACATATATATAGAGGAAGTTTTGCTGGGTTTTCTTCCCCATGAGGGTTTCGCAGGATAAATATCTGTGTTCTTTTTGTGTGGTTGTGATTTTGTTTCATTCAATGATCCTTTTGCATATGGTTATGATGTTATGATGTTGAATGTTATTAGATCTTATATAACCATTAAAAACTTAACATCCAACTCCAAATTTTAGTGTGTAGAAGTGACTATTGGATATATAGATAACTACTCCTGCACCACACATAGGACGGTCTACTTGGCTTGCACCATCAAAGAAATCCCATTCCATATTATGATTAATAAGAGGATCATGGAATGTTATTATTCTCTTATTTTTTAGTGGTTTTTTCCCCTCCTTAAATAATACATTGATTTTGTGGGCAACAAAAATATTGTCCCATTCTTTATCTTCAAACATCCTTTTATTTCCGGTGAACCATAATAACCACAATACATAACAAGGAGGTTTGAAACATTTTGTTTGCAGGTTTTTCTTCCCATTCTTCAAGTCATTTGATTAGAGACAATTCATTCCATGTACCTAGTTAATGTAGAGACTAGAGAGTGTTCGTCCATGCTTGCTAGGAGAATGGACATAATACTAGGAGGTTGTCAACAGTCTCAACATCCACTCTACATAGTATGCACCAATTTGACCCACTCCAACTCCTTCTTTGGAAATTGTCCTATGTAAGTATTCTATTTGACAAAGCCAACCAAATACAAAAAAAAATATTAAAGGAAATTCATTTTTCCATATATGTGACCACCACCAAGCTTTTTTAGCTGGCATGTTTGTACTAGCTTATGCTTCAAATCCCACTTTTGCAGTTAGTACACATGATTCATTTTTCAAGGATGGACTCAGTTCATCATCCTTGTCTTGTAAGTGGATTGAAATATGAGATAGAGTTTTTATGTAGTTGTTTCATTCAATTTCCATGTCACCATGTAAATTCAACTCATCGGATGAGATCGATCATTGTACCCATCCTCTCGGTTTTGTATATGTTGCTGCATGATTTAGGAAATAGATACAATTTTCATGCAGGACAGGCAGAATCCCCCTAGGTAGTTTGAATTTTTTAGGTGCCCCACCAAGTTCCTCCCCTATTCTAACTTTATCACTTTTACCTATTTTCCAAGATATCCATCCGCTTAATAATGGTATAGCCTTTGGCAATCCTTTCTATACATTAGAAGCATTATAAGCTAGTTTTTTCTCTTGTCTTAACCAATCCTCAACAATTAATTTGTTTAAATATTTTTTCCTTATAATCTTTCCATACAGAACTTCACTTCCATGGATTTTCCAAAGAGGAATATGTTTTTAAATTCCCATCCCCCGCATCCTTTTGGTCATGCCAGAATGTTCCATTTTATCAGTGGTATGCCTTCTTTATGTTTTTTTCTTGTCCAAAGGAAACTATATCACTTGCATTGTATTTTATTAAGAACTCCTTTAGGTACATGTTCCAAGGATAATCAATATATAGGTATGCTCTCTAGTACATATTTTATAAGGATTGCTCTTCCTCCATGATAAATCCATCTGAAGCACCAAGAGGAAATTTTGACCTCAATCTTTTAGAAGAGCCACATCCATTCACGAGATTTGTAGTCATTTGGTTTGAGGAAATATCCAAGGTATTGAATCCATGATTAATATGACCATATTCAATAGAATATTGATGGAGATCTCTTTCTCAATCTCTATATTTATTGCATTGTAAAATATTTGTATCTTTAATAGGCTCACTTTCATAACTATTACACGAAATTTTTTATCCAATAGCTCCTTCAAGGCCTTCCTTTCTCAAAGTGTTCCTTCACCAAAAAAGAAAATATTTTCTACAAATGAGAGGTGAGTCAAAGTAATTTTATTACCCAGTTTTATTCCTTTTATTCTACCAGTGGTCTTGTCCTTTGCAATTAACCTACTTAAACCTTCAAAAATCACTAGAAATAATAAAGGAGAAAGTGGGTAGCCTTGTTGCAGCCCTCTAGTGGCTCGAAAGAAACTTGTTGGAGATACATTTACGAGAACAAAATAGGAAGAAGAGTATACACAAGCCAAAATCCAATCATTAGATTTCAATCCCATCCCCATCTTCAAAAGGACTGTCCTGTGCAAGTCCAATTAGATTTATCATATGCTTTTGACAAGTCAATTTTTAGTACAACAACAACCAATTTGTTTATTTTAATAGAATGTGTACCTTCTTGTGCTACTCCTATTGCATCATGGATATGTCTATAATATAAAATACCAAATTTCTCTTTAGAAATGAAAGTTGCTAACATACCTTTGATCTTATTTTCTATGATCTTTGAGATGATTTTATAAATAGTATTACATAGAGAAATAGGTTTGTAGTTCTCAAAGATGGTTGCATCACTATGATTTTGTATTAGATATAAAAATGTAGAATTGATGGCTCCCAACACCTTTCCCGATGACCTGGATTCATTGACTACCCTTAAAATATTATCCTCCAACATATCATAAAACTGAGATAGAATTCTACAATCCAGCCATCAGGCCCTGGAATTTTTTATTTTTTGAAAGAATTCATGGAAACCAGTAGTTCTTCCTTTGTAACAATAGCCTCTAGACTACCATTCAAATCTTCATAAAATAATCTAGGTAAAATATGGATGACTCTTAACTGAACTTGATGCACTAATCCTTCTTATTCCTTGAATAAATTCCGATATTATGTCATTCCATCTTGAACCATATCATTTGGTGTAGTTTCCTTGCTATCATCCTCTTTTTCCATAACCCAAATTGTATTCATAGATTTTCTATGTGAGGTGAAACTATGAAAAAATTTGGTATAACAATCTCCTTCCTCCAACCATGTTTCTATGCTTTTAAGGCCCCAAGAATTCTCTTCCAGATCCAACAATTTTTTTATTTTTTCCCTCCATCAATTTCAAATTTGTTAACTCCTTAGCATTAAATACTTCTAGAATATTATTATCAAATAGCAATGACATTTCTTGTTCAACCAAGAAAAGTTCCATTTGTTGTTTCACTCTCTACTTTTTATCCCATTCTGCAACAACATTTTTCTTCAAGTTGTTCTCAAATTGGTGCATTACCAAGTCTCTATTTAGATTATCAAAGAGGAATATGCATTTATTTTTGACAATGTTTTGGAATTCATCATTTTAAACCATCTATGATTGAACTTAAAGGGTCATGGAGGTTTGTGATCTATCTTTTTTAAATGAAATAGTATCAAGTTGTGGTTGAAAAATCCTCTAGTACCAACCGATGAGTGAAATTGTTTGGTCTATTCAACTATCCTTTCCACCAAGAAGAATTGATCAATATTTTTTGAGATTTGAACTCTACCTATCTGAGCATTCCTCCAGGTCGAGAAAATGCAAGTAAGCTCAATATCTATTAGATTAAAATATTCAAAGTAATGTAAAAAATAATATGCTAAAGTTTCTAACCTTTCTGACACCCCCCAAGACATCATGTGGAGACAAAGAAAAGTTGAGAGCCCCCCTAGAATGATATTTTCTCCATTAAGAGAATATTGTAGTTTTAGTGTCTCCCAAAAATCTTGTTGTCCTGCTTACATACCATATATATGGAAATATTTATAGGATTTCCACAAACACTTGTCTAACCCTTCAAATGAAGATGAAGTTTCATGAAATCTTGAGTTCAAAACAGTAACAATCACTCCCAATAATCCCATTGCATCTATGCCACATAAATTCCATTTTTTTAACAAAACTAACGAGGTATCAATAGATTTTGAGATGGATCACATGGTTTCTTGAAGGAGGATGACATCTGGGTTATAGTTTTTGAAAATTATGTTGAGGTCTCATATATTATGGGAACCCCACAGCCCTCTCACAATCAAGGAGAAAATGATCATGTTTAAACCTTTTGGAGGGGTGATTTTTCTCTAAGAACTCCAAAAATTGATTGTTGTTTTCCTTCCCTAATTTCCTGAATATATTTTTGTTTAGATATTGATATATGAGAATGTATACCTACTTGTATAGGTGGATATGTGTTTGAAATCATCACCCCTTCAATCTTCCCAAGCTCTTCAGAATGAGGAGGTTTCCTAAGATGTAGATGATAGGAGTACAATCTAACAGAAGGGCCTTTGAAGGGCATACGGGAACCTCGGTGAGGAACATGGCCTTCTATAGATTTCATAATATAAGTAGATATAGAGAGCGGTTTTCCATAATCATCTAAAATAGGCCTACTATGGAGGGTGATTGAATATTTGGAGAGTCGGGTTTCATCTTACTGGAAATGGGAATAAGATAACCATGATCTTTCTTAATACAAGGAGAGAAAGTATTAGTAAACTTACCGAGAGGCTCTTCTTCCAAATCTTGTGCAAGTCCTTGAAAAAGTCTGCTCTGGCATCCTTTCCATTGGCATGGAAGACTTTGTCAAATTTTCTCCTTCTTACAACTGGGATACTAATATGTCATTTGATGCATAATAATTAGCGACATTAGAAACATTATCCAATTTGATCTTGTCTCTCTTATGCCAATATTTTTTATGATAACTTTTTTCCAGTTGGGTGCATTCTCACCAAAGATGTCCAGTCAAGTGATCAATTGACCAACATAAAGGTAAATTCTAGTAATTGAGAATCTGAATGTATATGCTACCTACCCATTCTAATTCCACCTCAACAAAGAGACCTTTGTTAAGATCCAGTTTGACCAAACCTTTTCAACTCTTTTACCTTAAACAATCAGAAAGTAATCCTCAATTGCTACAAATTTATCAATAGTGTTTGCAAGAATTTTCAGAAACTCCACGAACTAGAGTTCTATTGGGAACCCTAGTATAATTACCTAGACATGTTGGATGACAAAAATTTCTAATATAGGGTTGAATCTTTGCCTAAATTTCTTCAACACTAGGATGAATTTCCCCCATAGCCATCCTTGGTTCAGAATCCTTTCTACCTTGGATGAAAAATTTAATTTAAGGAAAATCCATTCATTTAATAGAATATGGTATTTATGTATATAACCAAGAATAGGTTGCTAATTAAAATCTATATATTTCCTCAAATACTGGCTCTCCATGAACTTCCCCATAAATTTTCCTACCAAAGTTTAATGGCTCAAATTCGGAACTCTATCTAGTCTGATATCTAATATCAACACCATGTTTGGCCATTTTTTCTATGATCTGATGCATCCATACCTTTTGATGTTGAACATTAGCCTATATATATTAGCATTCTCCAGGTCAGGAACATGTCACTCAGAGTGTGAAACACCAGGTCGATTGTTTTGTGGAGAAATTATCATGGTTTAAGCACTGGTGCTAAGGCTATGCTAAACCTTTCTCTTTGATGAAATGTCAAGAAAACATAGGTACAAACTATTTTGAACCATTTATAATTTTGTCAATTGGCTCATTTATTTATCCTTTAGAGTGTTAAGATCTAAATTGACCCCCACATTAATGCTCTTTGAGTTCTTAATCATTAAATTCTTCTCAGTCATACAGGGAGGTACCTGTGTATCCTCCTTCACAGTTTCAACAATTCCATCATTCAAGGAGTCATAATGACATGCTTTATTTTTAATTACACCTTTTGTGTCTAATCGACATGTGTAATAGTAAGTCAAATTTAGGATTCCACCTCTTTGGATCTGTTAGCTGAATATTTAAACCTACTACAAGGAATCCCTTTGATTCCAATAAATTTTAGCTCATATAATATATTATTTGTCATATTTTTTGAATGATGGAGAAAACTCTTATGAAGTAGACAAGTCAAATAAAACATGATGAGCTCCTATTGGACATAGTATATGGACATTACTTCTAGATTCAACATATTTGGATTATAATCTTTTTATTTATTCATGTCTGTCTTCCCTAGTATTTTAATTAATCTTGCCATCAATGTTGATATCTATAATCTTGTATTCACCCATAGTTTAAAAAAATGAACAATTAACACTAATCCTTTGAATCAAAATGTGATCGTTCGGTATCATCTAGTCTCACCAAGATCTGACAGACAATATCCAACATTATCATTCTTCCATCCACTTATTCCAAGAGTTCACCTTCTCCAATGCAATGGTAACATTATGACATCCTCTTATTTCGAGAGTTCAAACAAACAATTTAGTAAGTCCATAGCATTGAAACCTTCCTTCATCTCATGGGTGCACATAATTACTACTCAAGATCCTACATATTGATGGTCACATATAGATTAAAATAATGAGTTTAAGTAATTTATGCATGTTGGAAGTATCATTCAATAATTAAAGTAATGGATTTAACTAATTTTTTCATATTTGTGGTCACACACTTGTGGTTTGAGGATCATTAATTTCTTTCTTATTACTTGACACATTCGACCAAAATTGAGACCAGAAAATAAATTTCAAGTCTTGTTTGATAATGGTCAATGTCATTACTCATTTCCTATATTTTAATGTACAAAGGGTAAGTTATGAATTTTTCTAGGAGTTTATTGTTATTAATTTCTCAAGCTTCTCTATCAACACTTATCATGGTTAGAAGTCATACATTGTCTATATATAGAAATGGGAGAGTAGACATGGTTCCCAAACAAACCAAAACTATATGCTTGAATGATCTTTTAATATCAACTAAATTCTACATATCTATACATCAATATTTGGATTAATATAGAGGCATCATCTTAGCCAAAATAACAAACTGTTGAGAGAATATCTCTACCACACACTAGAATAGTATAACTAGTTGAAGAGAATCTCTCAAATCCAACTAAATCTAACAACCTCCTAAAAATTAACACAAATCCACTCACATAGAGACAAACTTTACCTTACAATGACCAATTGCAATAACAAACCACAACCTTATGGTATGAAGAATCACACATTAAATAATAAGACAAGTAGGAGTTAATAATTCTAATATGAAGAATCACACATTAAACAATAAGACAAGTAGGAGTTAACAATTCCAACACTCCCTCTTAATGGGTACTTGTCTCAATGTATTTTAGGTAAGGTCTTCATCAAATTATTTCACAAATTCGATGCATCAATTGCTCCATTTCAAATTAATCAAAGAATCTCTTGATCAACAAAGTCTATATTTGGTCGAACCCAGTACTGACAACTCATACATATACCATGTAGACATCACCAAATTGTTGGTGCTTATATAAAGGAACAACCATCCGTGCTCGAATTAATGGGTACCTAAGCTATACAACAACTAGTCTAGTAGGATTCCTTGGTATACATCGTTCATTCAACTTCTTGATGAAGTCCCAATGAAAGTATCCAAACTTTTGGTTTCTAGGTCAAACATAGCTCCCATAGTCTAAAACCAACATGATCCACTCATAGAGCATTTGACCGACATAACCCACTCCTATAAGAATTAAAAAATCCATAACAGAGTTTAATGAACAAGTTATCCAAACCATTATGGGTACATGGAAAAGGGGTACATGCATGCCTATCTAGTTCTTTCAACAATATTCCCTTATATGTTACATAGATACAGGTACATACAATTTTCATAGTCCATCTCTTGGAGACACTATGTGTAATATTTAATGATATCACCTAGTTACCACACAATACTTCTCCCAAGTACTAATTCTAAGAAAAATACAAGCCCAAATTTCCACAGACAGATGCAAAGGATTTACATAGCATTCCATACTTGCTGTAGTTACAAGGTGTGATTAACATTTCTATATGGTTACTACTTTTATTGAAAACAATACACACACACTTTACCTTGTTTGTTTGCAACCATTAAATCTTCCTTATTTCCACATGAATTGTCACAGAATTCCTTTGGACGAAGTTTCAAAAAACTTTCTATTACTTTTAGAATAATTTCTATGTCCCTCCTACTACATTCTCATTATTCCAACTCAGAATTATGTCTTTCATTGACACTTGGTTTCCCCATCGAGAATAATGAGGATCCATTGTATATTTTTCTACAATGATAACCAACTAGTGCTTATTCACCCAATCACATTTGTTCCATCTCAAAACCAAAGTGCCCATGCTCCTCCATTCACAACATACCATTTGGGAACCAACTGTACCTTTCGGGCATACAGTGGTACCAAACAATTTTACTAGGAACCTAGTGTACTCTAGAGCCTAACATCAACCTGAATATAAAGACTAAAAAACTAGCCATCCTATGAACATAATTCCATCTAATGAGACACATAGGTACCCAACCATAAACCTCATCAATTTTCTAGGAAAATAATCTTGATACGGTATGTATCTGAGTCAATCTTACGCTATGCAACTACCAATATAAATGATTATAACACAATACTCTTCAAACAATATTTCAATAAGTAACAACTAGAGAAGACAAGCCATGTAGCTACATTTATCTTTCATCTACAACATATCTTATCAGGAAGACTCAAGAATTATTTTTACATTACAAGGTATTTCCATGTAGGGCTACAATAAATAAATAAGAGACAATGACACACATGACCAAGGATTTTGACATCCACTTACTTGTTTCTCTGGAGTGGTACTTTCTTAGTGTCTCTATCTATCTGTTCAACATCTTGATTGAATCTTTGTCTTGGATCCCCGAAATTCACCCATCATTTGTTATAGTAGCTAATTCTAACAAACTAACTTTAATTCCCATATTGAGTTATCTAAGATTGATATATATGTTGTTTATTCCCTCTTGTGCTAACCTAGACACTATAGTCCCATGGAATAGCACCTAAATTTGCATCCCAATTAACATGTGAAATAGTGCCTAAAATAACACCATCAATAGTGTCTAAAATAGAACCATGAATAAATCCTTAAATACCACCAACTTGGGATAAAAAATGTGATTGATTTGGGACACTTTATGAGGTTCCAACTACGCTAGGTTTAGCATCCATTTCCTCCTTAATACTATGTTGGGTTCTTGTAGACAAAATTTGGTCTTCGTGGACATTAATAACCTCATCATCCTTGATATTAATGATCCTCTATCATATTCTAATTTCTATCATATTGTAATCAAATCATCATCAACACCATAGTCATTGTCATCATGCATTATCATCATCATCATAATGCCATTAGGATTAATCCTATTTTTTTAAGGTCACTCATATTTTTTAGGGACACTCGAATTCCATTAGGGACATTTAAGTGTTGCAAGGATCACTCATATGCCACTATGGTCATTTAGGTGTCATTAGGACCAGTGAGGGTCAAATAGTTCTATGACATGCATCATCCTCATCAATATTATTTTTATAAACATTGTATTCGGCATCATCATCCTTATCATCATCTTCAATGTTATAGACATAACCACTATGATCATCATAATCATTGTCATTGTCAAATATCTTCATAGTCGTTGTCATCATCACCATTGTCATCATCATCATCATTGTGATGATGAAAAATACATCCTACTACCTTACATGAATTTTGTAGATGATCTATGGAATTTAATTGTGATGGGTCTTAATTTTAAATTGTACTCATCCTCATCCCCATCATCATCATCGTTGTTATCATCATTATCGTGATCATAGGCATCAAAATCATCGTAATAGGATTTGGCCTCTAAGGGGGGATGCAAGTACCATTATAATTTTTTGAGCACTATGGATGGGTCTTATTTAGTGATTGTCATCATGCCATGCTCACTATAATTGCTATCCTCTTATAATCAAATCAACATCAATGCCATCTTGATTGTCAATACAGATCATCATCATCGTCGTCGTAATTCCATTAGGTTAACTAAGATGTTGTTAAGATCACTTGAGTTACATTAGGATCATTTAGCTGAAATTAGGGTCACTAAGATTCCATTAGGTTCAATTAAGTTCCATTAGGATCACTCATGGTGAAATAGTTCTATAACATGCATCATGATCATAATAATCATTGTCATCAACATCATCATTGTCATCATCATCCTTATCATCATTATAAATGTCATAGAAATCAACATTATTATCATCCAATACCCCAATGTTTCTCTCAATCAATAAGAAAAACCCCACAATACTTTCTTTCTCCTCCCCCAATCCCCATTGTTTTCACCATTCTTTCTTTTCTCAAGCTTTATATAGCATACATTTGATACATTTTGAGAGAAGCTTGACAGGTACTGTAACTAAGTGGTTTATTAAGTTTCCTCGTGAATCTCATAACAACTTTTATCATTTTAATTATCGTCATCATTTTCAAACATCATATATCATAATATGAATTTTCATATCATTGTCATTATCATCATCAATGTGATGATGAAAAATACATCCTACTACCTTATATGCTATTCATAAAGAAGATATGGCCTCTAATTGGGACGTGTCTTAATTAGTAATTGATATCCTGATCATCATCACCATCATCACCATGATAATAATCACCATGTCATAGACATCAATATTATAATCACTGTCATTATCATTTTCAACCTCACATATCATCATAGTCATTGTCACCATCATCATTGTGATGATGGAAAAGAAAACCAACTACCTAACTACATGAATTTAGTAAATCAACTTTTCTCTCTAACTAGTAATGTAGGCACCATTATTACATTCTAATCACTATGGATGGGTCTTAATTAAAAATTTGCATCATCATTATGCTCATTGTCATTACTAACATCTTATAATCAAATCATCATTAATTCCATAGTCATTCTCATCATGCAACATTGTCATCATCATAATGTCATTAGGGTTATTGCAATGTCATTAGGGAACTCAAATGTTGTTAAGGACACTCAATTGCCATTAGGGTATTTTAAGTGGCACTATATTCACTCAGGTTCCATTAGGATGTATTAGGGTCAAATGGTTCTATGACATGCATCATTTTCATAATCATCATTATCAACATCGTATTTGTTATCACCATCCTTATCATCATCCTCAATGTCATAAACATCAACATTATCATTATCGTCATTGTAATTGTTATTGTAATATATCATCATAGTGATTGTCATTGACATCATCATCATCATTGTGATTATGAAAAAGGCATCCTACTACCTTACATGAATTTCATAAAGGAGATTTGTTCTTTGACTATGATGGTTCTAAATTAGAAATTGTACTCATCCTCATTGTCATCATCATCATCGATGTTAACATCATTGTCATCCTCATAGACATCAAAATCATAACCATAGGATTTGGCCTCTAAGTGGAAATGAAAGAATCATTCACATGGTTTACGCATTATGGGTGGGTCTTAATTAGAATTTGTCATCATCATCATGCTTATTGTTATATTCAATACCATCTTATGACGAAATAATCATCAATACCATCTTCATTGTTAACATGCATCGTCATAATCATCATCATAATGTCATTAAGGTCACTCACAGGGGCTTCACTTGTTGACCAATATCCTATCACGTTAGTTCATATTGTGGATTTTAAAATTATCAAAAATTGAACCAATATATTGCAAGTATTGGGGGGGATGAGGGGTTTAAGGTGGGGGTGGATAAGGTGGTTTATAAGGATTGAGGTATAAAAAGGGGTGGGGAGGAGGTTTTCAGTATTGGGAGGGGGTTTCAAGAAAAAGAGTTTGGGTCAATATCTCTGGAAATTAAGGGTATTCTTTAATATCCCATGATCACACGTGCTATGTGAGAGGTTCACTAAGTGAAGTCCTTGTGGGGTCACTAAGATTTCATTAGGAAAACTCAAATTCCATTAGCATTAGAGGAAATTTCAATTTAAAATGGGCCTTCCAAAAACAATACAAATTCCATGTCATCATGTATTAACCAATCAAAATTATTTAAAATTCAAAAAGCGAGCACCTCTTAAACAATTTTTTAATATAAATTTGGGGATAGGTATTATAAAAAAAACTACTTTTTTGTTCGTATTTTCAACATATCTCCCAGTGTTTTCACTCAAATTTCGATCAAGAGAGCTCGTTGGATGCAGAATTTAATTCTTCATCCAACGAATATGCACTTGGCATACTTTTCATAGGCCCCGCTACCCCAAAAACAAGAAATACCTGGAAAAACGTGATGATGATGTCATCATCACGTTTTTCCAGGTATTTCTTGTTTTTGGGGTAGTGGGGCACATTAAAAGTATGCCAAGTGGGTACTCGTTGGATGTGGAATTAAATTTCACATCTAATGAGCTCTCCCGATCAAAATTTGAGTAAAAACACACAGAGATATGTCAAAAACATGAAGAAAAAANCTTCCTCCAAAATTAATAAATATTATTTTATTATTTTAACTATTATTTTATTAATTTTCCTTAGGAGGCCCATTTTGAGTTGAAATTTCCTCTAATGGGTAATTTAGGTGACACTTTAGGGTCACTTAGATTCCATTTGGGGTTCTTTAGGTACCATTACAATAAATTAGGGTCAAATAATTCTATGACATGCATCATCTACATCGTCATCATTTTCATACACATAGTAGTCATCATCAGCAGCAACATCATATACATGAACATTATAATAATTTTCATCATCATATATCATCAGAGTCATTGTTAGCATTGTCATCGTCATTATTTTGATGATAAAAAAACCATACCTCCACCTTTCATGAATTTCATAAAGGAGTGATTTGGCCTTTGACTGGGTTGGGCCTTAGTTATAAATTTTACTCATTATCCTCATTTAGGTCATTATCATTAATTTAAAAAAATCAGGCCATCCAACTAGGTCATTTAGGTTCATTAGGGTCACTCATACACTATTAGGGTAATTTAGGTTCCAGTAGGATCACTCAGGGTCAAATAGTCCTATAACATTCATAATCCTCATCATGATCATTGTTCTTATCATCATCTTGGATCTCAAATACATCAATATTATCCTCATCCTCATCATCATTCTCATCATCATCCTCATAATCATCATCATTGTGATGACGAGAAATGCTTCCTACTACCTTACATGAATTTCATAAAGGATATTTTCCCTTTAACTAGGATGGATACTAGTTAGTAATTGTCATCCTCATTGTCATAGACATCATTGTCATAATCATCATCATAATCATCAGAGACCTTTACATTATTATCATCATTATCATGATTGCCATTATCACATATCAACATAGATGATCATCATTGTGATGATGAAAAAGGCATCCACCCACCTAATTACATGAATTTGGTAAATGAGGTTTTGCTTCTAAGTAGGAATGAAAACACCATTAGCACACTTTGAGCATTGTGGATGCATCAAATTGATTGGCATTTTCGATCCTCATCATCACAATCATTGTGTTCATTGAAATCATTATATCCATATTATAACCACATCGTCCTCAATGTCATCGTCATTTTCATCATGTAGCAACATTGTCATAATCATAATGTTGTTAGGGTTACTTTGACATTGTTAGGGTCACTCATATGTTTTCTAGGGACACTCAGATTCCATTAGGGTCATTTAGACACCATTAGGGTCGTTTACATGCTGTCAGGATCACTTAAGGCTCAATAGTGCTATAGTAGACATCGTCCTCATCATCATAATTTTCATTGAGATTGTAGTCAATGTCATTGTCCTTACCGTCATCAACAACAACATAGAAATCAACATTATCATCATTTTTATCGTCATCATCATCATTGTGATGATGAAAAGGCATCGTACTGCCTTACATGAATTTCGTGAAGGAATGCTTTGGCCTTTGACTAGGATGAGTCATAATTAAAAAGTGTACGCATAACACCTATTTCAATAAATTTTGATTTATTCTAGTACAAGTCCCTTCGAATGCAAGTCAAACCCAACCTTTCCAAACCACAAAATCAAGGTTTCTAAAGTGCAAAATCTTGTTCCAAAAACGATAATTCTAGTTTCCATACGTGTACTTTTTCCTTTGATATTGCTGCTTTTGAAACTAGTTTTGCACTTTTTCAATATGATAATGACACTTTCAGAACTTAATTATTTTCTTTTGAAAGGATGTTTTGACACTTTCAATACTTAAATGTGTGATTTTTAAAACCAGTGACACTTTCAATTTCTAATTTTGCACTTTTGAAAACTTGACACTTTACAAGTATTTTAATCACACAATTGAATATACAAAAATTCTAAGACTTTATTTATGACAAACAAAATTTAATTGTATTATTTAACGAACTAGTTCAATCTTTTTTACAATTGGCCTCACACAACTCACACCATTCAAGTGCAACAAGCAAGGCCAAAATTTATCTAACAAGAATGTGCCATTGGCATCGTGGCAATTAAAAAAAAAAATTATAATACAGATCCCTTCCTCTTTATAAACATGTTTTTCTTTTGATTCATCTACAATCACTATATTTTTTACATCATAACCATGGATCAAAATGTCCAAAAAATTATTTAAAGTTCTGATATATACATTAGCATTCTTGTGTTAATATATCTCTAAATTGTTCCCTTTCCAATCATGTTCTTTCAAATAATAGTGGAAAAACTCATCCACATTTTTTTATGTGTATGTCCATATATTGACTTCATATATACAAAATATTTTTTCAAAAGATTCCCTAAACACTGGACGTATAAAATAAATATTTGTTTTTTATTTGATATATGGTATATCTTGGAAATTTGAATTTATTTAGCAATGAATTTCAATGTATTACATGTAAAAAAACTCCATTGAAATTGAATATAATCAATGTTTTACCTATTAATCCTCTAGTATTTTGCAAACAAACACAACTCGATCAATAAAAAAAATTGTTTCAATGTTCCTATTTTCACATAACAAGTTTAATTTTGTTACTTGTATGATAGGAAAATTTCGAAACACATCACCACATATATGATATTACATCCATTAATGAATTAACAACATAAATATGAGAGTTATCAAAATATACAATTTATTTTTTACGTTGTCAAAGTTGTCAAAATATATAGATCTCTAGATCAAGTGTTGTCTCTATAATGTCATCTAAAGTTGAATGTTTTCACCAATGTCCCATATTTGAATGAGGCAAAAATTGATTCAACAAATAACACGACATTGTTTTTATAGTTATTTTTCTTTATTGTGAACCATTAAATGTCCAACTAGATAGCATTTTGAAGCAATTTTCCTTGCTATTATCTTCTGAATGATATTGTCCTTCATCTATAAACAACACACACACACACACACACACACACACACACACACACACACACATATGATAAATACTTTCTTGAACGACTTTTTGTATATGTGCACTACTTCACCAATATATGCATACATTGAGGAACTATAAATAGTATGATTACATTGCTCCCAAACCCAAATAAATACAAAGTCCTTATTCTTCAACCATTCAAATCTATCAACAATTTTTTTAATTTCCATGTTGTTTAAAGAAGAAAGGCACAAAACAATGTCAAAATTTTCTCTTGTAGAAATGATAATATTAGGACTGAACATCCGTGCATAATAATTGTAGGATTTATGGACAAAATGAGGTTCTTTGAAAAATGCTTCTCTTTTGTAAAATGACCGAACTCTAACGAGAAATCCCTCTACTCCCAAGACCAATAATTTCTTTTGCGTTGATCTTTGGACTGCATACAAAAACTATAACTAGATATATAACAAGAATGGCAATAATTTGCTCATAAATTTAAGAAAATTATTAATGATCACAAACATGCACCTGTAAATGCAGATCTTATATTTAGAATAAAAACAAACATCACCCAACAAGCCAAAAAAACATATATATTATTTTAAATCTTACAAGGTTGCATTCAATGTTTCTCACTCTTGAACGAGGCAATGAAGCTTATGATATCAATTGATCCATATAATTTACTTTAATCCTACTAGATTCCACATATCATATCACTCTCTTCCTTATCAAATGATATATTAAAGGGCTTATGAAAAATATAGTTTTTATATGCTTGTGCTCGCAAGTAATCTCCCTCCAAAACAAGCATTGATTTATTACTTTTCAAAGATATCATTAGGAACTCCTCCCACACTTTTTTACATGTTTTTGTGCATATTCACTTCTTTATCCATGGTACATCTCTCATGAAACCATAAAAATAAAAATTGGTCCCCATTTTTTTTCTTTGTCCCAATAAATTTCATAAACAATGGCTTCCCTTAATTGACTCCACATTTAGATGAACAAATTCCAACATTAAATTTTTAAATACATGCTTCCAAAAATCGTATTGTATTTGGTCATTATTCACAAAATTTTCCATTGTACTTAAACTCAAAAACCTCATTACTACTTTCATTCACTCTTTTTCCTTTTTAGAGGATTTTGATAAAATAGAAAACCTTCCATTTGAAATATCAATAGCATTTTTGTATGATAAGATGCACATAAATAATTCATGCCATATATTCCATAATAATTTTTTTTTACCAAAAGGGATAGAAAATAATCATTTTCTCTTATGCATCAATGGATGGCCAACATTTGGTTGCAGAGTAACAATGCTTTAGCTATTGCGTTTAGCTCCCAAATCGATGCTTGGTTGGAGAATCTCCATGGAGCTCCTCAACCCTTTCTCTTGTTCTACAGAACTTGCATGTCCAAAATCAATCTAATCTTCTTGACTTGCAAATTACTAGGTATGCATTTATTTATTTATTTTTATTTTAAAAAGATAACACCATCTTAGATCATTAGAAAAGCATTGATCAAAACATAGATAATGACCTTCTCATTTTTCAGACTCAGCTTGTCCATCTATTTGGTAATTGTTTGTGGATTCTCCATCACCCTCAACATCAACATATATATTTTTATTGGATGATTCATGAGTGTCCTCTAAACTCAAATCTAGAAGATAAGGAATTTCAAAGATTTAGTGAATAAAATCAATCTAAAAAACAAAATATAATGAAATAATATATTTGAAAACATTATTATTATATTTGATGACCTATTCAAAGAACGAAGCACCCTACATCATGTATACAATGAAAGAATTTTACCTTGAGAAGAGATCAATTTGGAAACCATGTCATCCCAAAAATCTTGTATCCTTTCTTTTGCAAAAACATGGTTTCTCAAGTTAACATTTGAAACCTTCAACAAAGGAAAATTAATCAATGGTAGGTTCAAATCCTTCCAATCCATCTCTATATGAAGAGTAGACACATTCTAGCCTTCCAATATGATTATCTAATATTGTATAACATATAATCCTATAAAGGAACCCTTTGAGTAATCCCTATAAATTCCCTTGGTAGGATACTCCTTTACTACTTTTTTTTAATCCTTGTAGAATTGAGTGAATGTTTTAGAAACCATACATGAATTATACATATCAGCCATAAAAACATAAGTACATGTCCCTATATTTTCTTCTAGGTATTACAATGAGGAAACCATATCTTCTTATGTCCAAGAAGCAACACAATTACACATATCAACAATAACAAGTTCACAGTTGATTGAAACATGAAAAAAGTCAATGGTTCTCAATATTTTGACCAATGAAGCTAGATATCAACATAAACAAGAAAATTGTGAACTATCTTTGTTGGCATCAATGTACATACCGATATAGTATTTATTGATATATAATTTCAATATATTATCAGCATCCTTTGGTAATTTGGTATCATTAACCTTTTCTTCTTTCTTTCTCTTCTTTGTAGGATATTTTTCTTTCTTATCCAACCATAAAATACTACATAGTTGTTGGAAATTATTTGGAGCAATATTATACTTTTCAATGGCATTCATGTGACTAAGCCCCTCTGTAATACCATGTGTGTTAATTCCGAGACATATTTAACTTGTAATTGTTTATTATTGTGGAATAAGGTGCCGGAACAAGGGCCTTTAAGGACCTATAGAAATGATTATTAGTTTGTAATAAATTAATTAATGAAAACAACTGGCACATCGGGGACCACTAAAAGAGTATGGAAGGCCTATATCCACAATGGGAGGGGGAATGGGGACATTCCTAGCACTTTAGAACTTGTTTGATTGATATTGGTCCATATTTATGACTTGGTGGCTTTATTAGTTGATGATCACCCAAACATTGTACAACAGACCCAAATTTTGTTTATTTTAACCTATGTTGGTATTATTGAGCCTAATTCATGATTTAGTGGGACTCTTTGGTGTTTGGGTGGGAGCCAATTGTCGATTGAGCCCCTTTGGTGGTTTTGTAACTCGGTTTTGGAGGTTACAGTTGGTTTTGCAGCTCCCATTTTCACAAGTGTTCCCTCACTGGCTAATTTTAGCCTTAACACCTCAAAAATTATGTAAATAATTGTGTAACTCCTTGTGTAAATACTTGTGTAAATGCTTATGTAACTCTTGTGTAAATCCTTGTGTAACTCCCCTTTTCTATTTTGGGGAGATGGCTTGTGTGACACCTCATCACACTAATTTTGATTCATCTTCATGGATGGTGTGTCGACACATGAATTTGAGTTTGGTGGAGTGGCTTGGAGTCACTTTCATTGAAATTTGAATTGCTTGGGTTGGATTAGAGTTAACCTCTTGTGGTTGTTTTTCATGGTTTTGTTGGATGGTTGTTCATTATGGTTGTCCATACCTTTGATGGTGAGAGCTTGGGAAACCATGAATGCTCTCTTAGGTGAATGAACTTTGTGCTTGAAGCATTGTTATCTTGTATGATGTTTGCCTTAATCCCAAAAAACTTTGGTGTAGTCCTTCTATTTCCACCGCTTGGCTCTGTCCTATGCATGCACATAAATCTTGATGCTGAATGGTGATATCTTGATGGCCTAGGGGGTATGTATTACAATTGCACCTAGTAGTGGGGTGGAAGAGGAATTATGTGGTGAGGAATAGAGTATTGGATTCTGAAACTGATACTTGATATATTATTGAGTGAAACTCTATTTTGAATCTATGGCCTTAGCTTGGGGGTGTCCTGTCAAAGTGACATCTAGCTTGGCAATGCCAAAGTCTTGGTGGAGAGTGGTACAGATGATGACAGTTGCGCATTGATAAGATAAGTGTTTTATCTCATGTTTATTTAATTTACTTGAATCTGATATGATTTATTTATGGATGCACATGAAATTTTTAATGAAATGTATGATTTTTTTGTGGAAGAATTTTCTCACAGAATTCAATTTATTTATGCAAGTAAATTTTATGAAGGAATTGGAAACTAGTTTTTGAGTTTTGTGCACAAATTGTTTGAGGAAATAATTATTTGGTACATATTCTACAGAACTGATATTTCTTCCTATTTTAATTACATAATGTGTATTTTTATGGTACAGTAACGTTGGAATGGTTTAAGAAA
Source organism: Pseudotsuga menziesii (assembly GCA_001517045.1). Classification (NCBI taxonomy): domain Eukaryota; kingdom Viridiplantae; phylum Streptophyta; class Pinopsida; order Pinales; family Pinaceae; genus Pseudotsuga; species Pseudotsuga menziesii. The sequence goes on along the minus strand of LPNX010830230.1, from coordinate 257,241 downwards.
CTTCTCTTTAACGCTTTTACCTTTTATTTGAAAACTAGTTCTCTGTTTGGACTGTTCGGCATAGTTTGGAGACTTGGCACATGAAGTGTTTCTAAATATTTATTAGTGTTATTTTATTCTTATGTCTGATAAATAATATTGAAATGTGTGTGGGAATTTGAGGATAAATCTTCTTGGTAGTTTTGGGGAAATGTCTACTGAAATTCTAGATCAATTTCCAATTTCTAGCTCCTTTAATAGAATTGTTTTGAGTGGATTTGTGACTTTTCATATGAAGTGTTTGAAAAAATGTTCGAATGAGATATACCTATATTATGACTAATAAAACATGTTATTTATAGTTTTAATTTAATTTTAATTATTCTATGAGCCATGCATTTAATTATTCTAGTGATTCCTAGAATTACTAGTCAATTCGGATGAGTAGAATTAACTAGTTTTGTGAGTTGTTTAATGGACTGTATATGGGAATAAAGCTACATCCATATGACTGTAAGTGACCCCTGATATTATTTCCATGAGCTGCAATATTCATATGTTTATATTTATCTAGAATTTAGAAATCTAAATTGGAAACTAGGTACATTGCAATGAAATTGGTAAATAGTTTTTGTATTCGAATCTCTGTTTTTAGTAAAGATGAATGTACAACCATATTCTATGTTATTGGTAATTTAATTTTTATGTAGAATTCTATTTTCCATATATGTACCTTCACCTAGGTGTGCCTCAAAACTCGGTACGATTGGTTTGATTGAATTCCTCGCAGTGTTTATTAACTAGTCGTACTGACTGAACTTGAAATGTTCTTCGTTTATGTACTCAGATCATATCTGAAAATGTAATTTTTTTTTATGTACATGCATTCTTAGATATGTTTTTAATGGATGTAAGTTCACTTGTTGGTTCATTGGCATGGTTGTGTGTCGAATTTGTGCAAGACTAGTTGTTAGTATTGAACAACTAGTTAACTAGTTCTTGTGGAATCATTTTCATAATTACTATGTTTAATTAATTGGAAAATGGTAATTAGGCATTATTTACATGTTATTAGGTGTTTATTAACAATTAGACTTGATAAAAAAATGGTTAGGTGATAAATACATGAAATTATATTAAGTATCGTCAATTGTGTGCTAAGTGTCATTAAGTATCGTAATCAGAACACTAATTACTAGTTAATAATGATTAAGAGTAAATGGACCTTAGAGGTGGAATTTGTGTCTTATTTGTCTTGGAATGAATATGTGATGTTTCTAGAAGGTGTTAGTAATCCTTCCCATCCCTTGAATCAGTCATTAGAATAATTATTGAATTTATTTTAATTTATTAGTAATTAAACGGACTTTGTCGTGATTAAATCTTGAAAAATAAAATTTAATATTTATTTAACTAATCCATTGTGATAAAGTTATCTAATTATCCTTATAGAGATAATGATCTGTCCCTCATACCCTTTGATAAACCCGAGGGACGTTACAGGTGGTATCAGAGATTAGGTTCTAACACTGCGGTTGTTGGGCCTTCTATGGAGTTTTTTTTTTTAACAAGAGCGGTTATGTTATATTGAAATCTCAGTAAAGAAATCACTGAAATGGAAACGCATTACAACAAGCAGCCCAATCTCTACTTCCTCCAGTCATTTACCTACAATGGAGCTAAGGAGGTATATCAGTGCTTACAACCGAGTTAACAATGAGTTCATAGAGACCTAAAGCTATAGATTTATTGGCTGCAAGACCCGCCAAAACATTTAGCTCCCTAAGAATATGAAAAAAATTAACCTTCCTGAACATTTTAGCCTTGGACCTAATTCTATTAATCAACCTTGATGTCCTCTCATTCTTGCCCCTTCTTCCCCCATTCAACGCCTGAATAATTAACTTGGAATCACCAAACACCATTACCTCATCCACTCCTTTCTTTTGCAGCTACTTGAGACCTTGCCAGAGCCCATAAGCCTCGACCATATTATTGGAGTCATAACCAATGTTCCAGTAGTATTCTATCTCGAATTTCCCTCCTGGATCAATAACAAATCCTCCTCCTCCGGCTCTTCCAGGATTCCCTTTGGAGGCCCTGTCGAAAAACAGTTTAAAAATATTCCTTTCTCTTAGCCAGTTCTCAAACTGAGACTTGTCCATCCTGACATCCCATTCATCCAACTTTTTAGCAGCCATATTATTTACAGCTATGATATTAAGACTTTACATCCAATTTTTTTCATTGTCCATCAGGTTTTCTTTGTTATTTGGGATCTTTGAGATACTAACAAGCTCCCCGAACAAAGCATTTACTTTGACAGCAGTCTTCCACGCTGGCTGAAACTTGTCCTGAAAGATTCTATGATTTCTTTTGTTCCAAATGCACCAGCAAATTATTTTAGGGAGTTTCATCCAGCAAGCTTTCACTCCTTTTTTCCGAGTCAGCTCTCCATGATACAATTTTTCCCAGTTAAGAAAACAGACCTGAATTTTGTCCGGCAATTACACTTTGTCTCCCCAACGCTTCAACACATCCTTCCAAATTGAAATGGCATAGGGACACTTTAAAAATAAATGGCTGATATTTTCGGAAGCTTCAGCACATAGGGGGCAGCGAAATGGACCAACGAACCCCCTTTTCTCCAAATTCTCACCTGTGAGCACTCTCTCATGCATCAGCGACCAGGTGAACATCTCAATCTTTGGCAACGTGCTGCATTTCCACAGATAATTCCAAATTTGTGGGTTGACAGGCACATTATAATTAGCAACAAATCTTTGGTATCCCTCAGACGTTGAATAGCTACCAGATTGCCTTCCCCAGCCACGCCAGTCCTTCCTGAATTTAGCCATAGGAGCTAGCCCAGCCAAATGATTAAGCAACATATTTTTTTCATCTTCTAACTCTTCAGGGCACTCCGGCAATACCCAACCAGCCCAACGACTTGGTTCCTCGAGCTCCCATTCGAAAATATCCCAGACTGTATTAACACCCAACGCTACCATCCAATGTTGCGAACGTGGGATTTATGGAGGATGCTTTCCAAGAATCGTGTCTTGCCATAGGTTGACCGATTTCCCATTTCCCAGTATCCAATACAGCTCTTCTTTGAACTGAGGCATCGCTTTATTACAGATGTTAAAAATTGAAGAGCCATTCTTAATCTCATGATCCCCATCAAGACATCTGAGCCTCATACCTCATAAATATTTTCCTTTTAGCACACGATTGCACCAAGAAGGTTTGGGGTCGAGCAAGTTCCAGAGCAGCTTGGCTCCCATAGCCAAGTTTTGATTTCTTAAGTCTTTGATTTGTAGACCACCCTCCGACCTAGGCAATTTAATTGTTTTCCAACTGACCAAAGAAATTTTTTTGCCTCCCCCAACACTTCCTCCCTGCCAAAGAAAGGATCTAACCAGGCCTTCAATCTGAGTTATTATTTTGACCAAAGCAAGAAGAAGAGAGAATTGATAAAGCATGTAGTTGTTCAAAACAACTTTTATTAATACTACCTTCCCAGTCAAATTTGACCAGATTGTCCCCCATCCCTTGATTTTCCTTTCGATTTTTTCCACAATAGGATTCCAGGCTAAGATCTTGGGTTTGGATTTGAAAATAGGGATCCCTAGATAATTAAAGGACTCCCAGGCAACAACACCATCCATATTAAGAACCCGAGTAATATCTAGCATTTCCCTAGGATTTATATTCCATCCATAGATATGACTCTTAAATTGATTTTGCTTCCAGAGGCATGACAGTAATGGTTCATTTCATTCTTGAAACGATGGGCTATTGTCTGATTGGCGCCTCCAAGCAAGATAGTATCATCCATGAATTACGCGTGATTGACATCTTTTGTGCCTCTAGCCATCCTAGTGCCTGATAGATCCTGATCTTGCCTGGCATATTCCAGCTGAAAACTTAGAACTGAAGCCTAGATGGCATAAAGCAAAGGGGAGAGTGAGCATCCTTGCCTCAAACCTCTCGAAGCTTGAAAGAAGGGGGCAGCTCTTCCATTGACTAGCGGGGCTATCCACGGCTTGCTGATATAGGCCTTGACCCAGGAGATAAATTCTGAAGCAAAACCAAATATCTGCATTACATGAAAGAGAAATGAATGGCTGACTCTATCGAAGGCATTTGCTAGATCAAGTTTCACCACCATTCCTTTGTCGTCGTTCTTCAAACTAGAATGTATAGCCTCTTGAACTAAAATAATATTATCCCAAATCTTCCTGCCTTTAACGAATCCACCTTGGTTCTCCGGAATAAGGTTAGGCAGGATATGTTTTAGTCTGCTGGCCATAATCTTAGTAATAATTTTATATCCTATGTTGTACAAGGATATAGGTCAGAATCTGTCAAAAGATTTAGCATCCTTCTCTTTGGGGATGAGAGCCAGAAAGGCAGAATTCGTGCTGCCTCCAATTTTGCTACACCTCTGAGATTTGCTAACCATTTTGAGTAAGTCATTTTTTATTATGTCCCAGCAAAGTTTTATGAAGTTGGTGTTATACCCATCGGGACCCAGAGCTCTATCATCCTCCATACCATCAACGACCTTCTTGATTTCATCCAGAGTGATAATTTGTATCAGAGTTTCATTATCATTATTTTTTATTGCTCTAGGAACAAGGTTCAGGAGCTCGACATCTTCAATGATAGGCTGGGCATTGAACAAGTCACTGAAATGCCTGGTCGCTTCAATTTTGATGTCTTCGAAGTTGCTGATAAACTTGTCTTGAGCCTGGATTTCAAGAACACAATTAAAAAAATTTCTAGCCTCGACCTGCTTGTAGAAGAAGCCGGTGTTCCTGTCACAATCATTTAGCCATTTGCATCTTGATTTTAGCCTCCACCACTCGGATTCTTGTCTACAAGCAGCATGGAGGTTCGATTGTAGCTTAATTTATGTTTGGATATCGATGTAATCCACGATTTTACCCTCCATGTCGGCCTGGTGGGTCTCCAGCACTAGTGCAGCTTGGGTTTTTTAATAAATTGGAGAGGGGATCGACTTAGCCCATGTTTTTAGAGATTTCTTAAGCTGTCTAAGTTTCTCCTCCCATACAAAGAAGGGAGACCCTATAACTGAGGGAGACCAAGAATTAGCAACAATCCTTAGAAACTCAGGATGATTGGCCCACATAGGATTGAATCTGAAAGATATAGGGCCCAAATTCTTATCATTTACCATCTCAAGGAGAATAGGCTTGTGATCCGATCCTCCAAACAATAAGATTTTAGATGACAGATTCATGCCAAGCAAGAGGAAAGTGTCTTGTACCAGGAATCGATCAAGTCTGGCAGCAATATGCCCGGGCCCGATCCTCTTATTATTTCAAGTATATTTTCCAGTAGAGGGCTTAACATCCATGAGATCCCATTCCAAAATGATCTCATCAACAGTTTCTCTGATGGGGTCTCTGACCAAAGAGCCCCCTCTTTTTTCATCTTGGATGAGGATAACGTTTAGATCCCCCGCAAGGATTACATTTCCTTGTAGGTTACTCCTTTCCTCGTGAAGGAGACTCCAACAGATTTTTTTTTTAGCATAATAATTGGGTGCATAAATATTGAAAATTCTTACTAGACTATTAGTGTCTTTTTGCCTCAGCAGGGCGAGGATCCAACAAGAGCTGTACTTGATGTCAACAGCCTCGAATTTCTTATCATCACACAGAGTTTCAATGCCTTTGGATGTGCCCCTTGAACTAATTGTAGCTTTACCTCTTTTTTTCCAAAATTTCAGACTTACATGGAGAAATGCGGCTTCCTCCATCTTGGTCTCCTAGATCATAAAGATGTCCGGTTGGTGTAAAGAAATTAAATCTATCATAGCTTCTTTGTAGCCTTTTATGGAGTTATTATCTTCTATATATGTGCATTTATAGTTTACAAATGTGCTTAGTAAGATAACTTTAACCTCCCTTATGTTAATAGAAAAATAGGAAACCTCACTTCAGAGATTATTTCATTGTATTCCTTAGAATTAATTAATATTGCATATTTTTTTTCAATAGTTTGATTGGTAAGTACTATAGGGTGCATATCTAATAATTGACTCTGACTTGATTGGTTGATGCTTGTGCATTGCCTCTTTTACTGCTTTTTTACTTGCCTTTAATGACTCATATTCTCTTAATTTTATTTATTTTATTTTATGTGTGTAAGTAGATAGTATAGTCATATAAGATAATATTATATATATAATATCGAAATAATTATGTATAATATGATATGTGTGATATGAATAGTTGTTAAAAGTATATATAAGAATAGATGCATTATTATTATTATTATTATTATATATGAATGCTTGTATGTTTGTATATACTATAATATGTTTTTTTAGTATATGTTATAATTATTAGTATTACATGTATGTAATATTGTGAATATACTATATGTAGAGAGGTGAACGTATGTAATGATGTAAGTGTAAAATTTGGAGGTGTTTGGAGGTGCCTTGAGGTATTAGGAAGTATAGTGTGATCAAAGTGTTATGTTAGTATATATGTTATAATACATATCCAATATGATAGTATTGGATTATGCAATTATTGCTATAATTGTATTGATATTATGATATAACATAATAATTATATGAGTATATTAAATATGAAATATATACGTTATTTGACTAATATTTTGTGTATATGATTAATAATGATGTTATATATGATTGAAAATTTATAATATTTATGTAAACAAAATGGGTGTATGTATATAATACATAGTAATAATAAGTATGGTATATGTTATGAGTGAATGATAGTGTGTTGTATAGCTAGTAATTGTTTTATTGTAAAATATTACAAGATTTTGGTGGTAGGATGTTTGGTTGTTTGAGATGACAATGTATTTGCTTTTATTGATAAGTAGTGCGATACGTGTAAGTAATTAGTAATGTAATGTACTATTATATATATCCTCATGTATTAATAAGTCTATGTAATGTTATGATAAATAGTAACTACTCCATATGATTTCTATAGTTTATGTATGTTGTTTGATAGTATTGGTTTCCATTGGATGTTATTGATTGACATTGGATGATTAATGGTTGATACATGTATGACATTGTCATCACTGTATGTATGGTTATTATTGGTTGTTATCATTGTTGCATGTATGATTGATGCATTTTGGTTGATGTATTCTAGATGATGTATTATGATTGATGTATAATGATCATTGTCTTATGTTTGATGAATCCTGGTTGATGTATTTTGATTGTATATTCTAATTGATGTATTTTGATTAATGTATTCCAGTTGATGTATGTTGGTTGATGTATTATGATTGATGTATAATGATCATTGTCTTCTGCTTGATGAATCTTGGTTGATGTATTCTGATTGTGTATTATATTTGATGTATTATGATCATTGTCTTCTGCTTGATGAATCTTGGTTAATGTATTCTAATTATGTATTATATTTGATGTATTCTGATTAATGTATTCCAATTCATGTATAATGGTTGATGTGTTTTGATTGATGTACTATGGTTGATGTGTGTATGGTTAGTTGATCCATGTATGGTTGTCCTTGGTTGATATTACATGATGGATATACTATTGATATAGGTTGAGATATTATGAATTGATTATCGATGTCTGTATGGATGATGTATGCATGAGGGTCATTGTATGATTGATATTAGTTGGTGAATAATGGATTTTTGAATGATCTCTAAAGAATAATTATGATTTTTGTTGAGATAAAAAGTAATATGTTGTTATGGCCCTTTTTGGTTCTTAGTTAGATTAAAATTGGTGTACATAATTTCACTTTTCCTGTTACATTGAAATGAAAAAGTATTTAGGTGATCTTTAAAATAATTCATCCTTTTGATCTTCATCAGAAAAATATCTTGTGTCATTATTGAAAGGAATCCTGGTAATAACTTGGTGGTATTTCATATATCTTTGTTGAAATGCAGGTATTAACCGTGTAACTGATTAATTATGATACATGTACCTTTATTGAAGATGAACTTCATATATCCTTGTATATTCAATATAATTGTGTAGAACATGGCACTAGTATCTTTGTCAGGAAACTATCCAGGGATCTTGTTGAAAGAAAATATATCCTTGTGATATTTGTTGAAAGTATATTGTTTGGGTATCCTTGTAGTATATCAAATACCTTTGTTGAAATGCATCTTTTTAAAATATCATAGTGATAGTTCATGCATATTTTTGGAAAAATATCTTGGTGACATTTCATGCATCCTTGTAGGAAAAGTATTTGAGTGATAAATCATGTAAAAGCATCTTGGTAATCCAACTCATGTGATTGACTGATCTGAACCCATTTCATGTATCTTAGATGCATTTCATATTATTGAAATTAATTATAATAAGATTCGGGAAGATGAATTTCAAGTATTTTGTTGAAGAAGTATATATATATATATCGAGTACCTTGCATATAATGAAGTATTCCATGTAATTAATTAGAAATTTGTTTTCTTGAAAGATGTATTTTATAAATCTTGTTGAACATAATATATGTTTACTGCTAACCATGTGTCTGTTGGGAATGTGAAAAAGCATCGTTGTTGAATAAGCATCTCTATTTTAAGTATCTTTGTTAAGAGAAATGTTTAGGCTTTGATTAAGGACAAGGGGCTTCCTCTAAATAATCAATGTGTAATAGGGTTAGGTCATATCCCCTAATCCATATACAACCCCCTTACCTCTCACTGGTGAATTCATAAGCCCCTGATCTTTAAGTGTTCTGCCTTTTCCAAACCCAGTTATAATTTTTAATATTAATTATATCAAAATATACATTTGTTCCTCCATACAAGCATGGCATATAGATATTTACATCATACATAAGATCAGTTTAGGTGGTCTCAACCAGGGATATTACATTCCATAATATATTAGTTGTCAATGGCAAGAGTCATCTTTTCTTTAAGGATATCCTTGGTTGAAACATCAAAGATATCCATACGTTTATTTTGGAAATCCTACAAACATATAAAATTGAAGAGGTTGTAAAGATATATTAGTAATTACATGACATTGTCAACAATTTGTGGGAATTGACTATTAAGAAGAAAACATTTATACCCACCACTCTTTGGTGGAAACCAAGGATGATTTTAAGGAACCATACTTATTTGAAAGTGTAAAAATGTTGGCAAATCTTACCAATTCTTAAAACACCAACTATAAAATGTTTGGCGATATTTTTCAAAAAATATATTAATTTCCAAGGATTTTATATCATTTATATAATAATTTGGTGATTTTTAGAGTGAAAAAATTTTACCCCATCAAAATTGGGCGAAACAGGGCTTAAAAAAATGCAAAATGGCGAATCTTTTGTTGAAGAAAAACATGGAAAAATAGCCCATGGGATAAATTTCGCCCTTAAAATTATCCATGGTGGAAACACTTCCCTTAATTGGGTAGGGTGGCATATTGTTTTGTATCCATTTATCCCATGCTTTTATGACTTTATCAATGAAGGGAGTGTCATCAAATTCCATATTTGACAAATTTTGTTGTTTGCATAATTTGGTTATATTTTTTAACAGGAAGAATGTCCATGATAACATGTAGCTATGCATGGATAACTCATAGTTGACGTGTTTAACTACAAGAATATGAGGAATAAAAAAAATATTTCCAAATTGTCTTCCATTCCATAATTATCTCTCAACCATTTGATCTATATCGACGTGATCCAACCGCAAACTATGTGGATGTGCTAGTATATGTATAGATTGATTATATGGCAGACATTCAAAATTTGAAATATATATATATATATATATATATATATATATATATATAGTTGATGAATGGATAACCAACATTTCACCGCATATAACTAGAAGAATGTGAGATAATATATATATATAACATAAAGAATATCGGTGACGACATGTAGCTAGACATGGATAACTTAGAGTTGAACCCATTTAACTAGAAGAATATGAAAAATAAAATAAAAAATCCAAATTGCCTTCAATTCTATCGCTATGTCTCAACCAATTGATCTCTATCAACCTGATCCAACCACAACCTATGTGGGTGTGCTAATTTGTATATTAAATAAGGTGTAATAAATTTTGTAGCTATGTGACTAATATCATTATCTCGATTGCTGATTCCTTCCATCCAACAAGAAAAGAGTGGAATAGACAGTTTTGACAGTCCTCCTTGCCCAATGGATGGAAAGAATCAGCAATCTAGATAAGCTCATGAATATAGGACCTGAATTGAAAAAATGTTATACAAATTAAAAACCCAGAAATGGTGATGGCTAATAAATGTGTAGCACAAAGTTAGAACTTAACTTCCACGTGTAACAAAACACTGTAGATTTAACTTAAAACTTGTTATGCCGAATCCAACAAAGAGAAGAAGAAAATGCAAAATTGTGAAGCATATGGATCTAAATCGCGGTTTTAAAGTTGGTTCTCAAATCATGAAATTAATTCTTTTAACTTCATTGTGGAAGGATATGTTTTTAATTCGTGATTTCATGCGGTTAGCAGGTCTTTAACTGCGAGTCATGCCACAATTAAATCTTGGAATATGCAGATCAAGTTTCAAATTAAATCAAGCATGCATGAACCAACAGACATACCAAAATACGACGTGGCAGCCCTACCTCTTAATCAATTTTAACGTTCAGTATTTATGTTGGACAAAGCTCGCAGTCGTGATCTTGATCCCTCTATTAATTCGTTTCAAAATCTCTACCAATAACGCCCTTTCTGTTTTGTTATGGCGCCCAAGCGGATCGTTTCATTCCCGTTGTGCCCGTGTATAACGTCCTCATATTCTGTTACTTTATTTCTTTATATATTTTCTTGTACTTGCCGCTACTGCAGTTTCTAAACATCGCTGTCATAATCCCGCGACCCGCCCAAAGATTTTATCAGTTCGTCGCTTTCAAATAGTTCCTAGATATTGATTCGCCTTCGATACACGCCTTCCAAGAAAAGGAAAGGAGCCCTGCTACTAATTGGGACTCTATTAGGGTTTGTATGCAGCCCAGCCCTATCAGTACTCAACTCGTCCGCCATTGCCAGCAGGTTCCGGATACAGGCGAGGCAATGAGTAATCCCCAAAGTTCTTGCAATACGGTTTCCTCCGCTGTAGATTTTGCAGTTCTAGATGACGCTTGTTCTGCTCGCTCAGATATAGTGTTCTCCCACGCCATGAAAACTCTGGAAGAAGATTGCATAATTACATCCACAGGAGTAGACGATGACGCCGGTTCTTGGAACATGGAATTTAAAGATGGGAGCGGTCAATATAATTCAGAGAGTTGTTGTAGCATTGACATAGACATTCAGTATCTTCTCGGTGCCGTCAACGAGGAGGAGGAGCAAGGATTTCTTCTTCCCGGTTGGCAGCCTGAGCTTGGAAACGAAAAAGTAGTTGATGAATTTTTTTACAGTGAGACTGAGACAACAAAGCTTTTGGAGCTTTGCATGTCGGATTGCTGGTCTGGTAAAGAAGTAAGAAGCATTGATGCAATCATAAATAAGGATTGGTTGTCAGAGTCTCTTACTACTGATTTTTTAATTGACAACTGTGATGAGATGGAAATATAATGTCAGATTGCTGGTCTTGTAGAGAAGTAGAAGTAAGAAGCATTGATGCAATCATAAATAATAAATAAGGATGGTTGTCTGAGTCTCTTACCAACAATTTTTTTTTCATTGACAAGTGTGATGAGACGGAAATATAATGTAATTTTAAAGAATTTTGTCATTCTATAAGCTACTGTAAGCAAATATGCAACAATATGTTTTGATATAATGTTTGTGTATACGAAGTTTGTTATTAAAAATTATTTAAGAGCATATTTATATATTATGTTATAGAGATTATCAAATGGCTAAGAAATAGTTATGAAATGAATGACAAATTCAAAAAAAATTAGTCTTCATATTTTTTTAGTTAATCCGGTTCACTTTGAGCATAGAAATATAACTTTAAAGCAAACTAATTAATTCTCTTCTTTAGGTCCGATAGACCAAGTTTGGTCTCAGGGGACGTTAACCATCATCATCATCATCATCACCAACATTCTTCCTGTTATCTATTTATCAACTATATGTTATTTTTTATATCCTTTTTATTTTATCATACATTCTTTGAGTTATCTTCCATGAAATATTGGTTATCCATTCATCAGCTATGAGTTATCCTCACATTGCCACTAGGTATCCATTCATCACCTAGTCACCAGTTATTTTTTATAGGTCCTAGTCCACCCCAAATTTCAAAAAATCTATCAAAGTAATTAGTACTATTTTGTTTTAATCTTTTGAATTCAATAACTAAAATAGCATGGACCGCTCAAAAGCAGGAACAGATTTGCACAATTCATTCATTACAATAAATAGCATTCATTACAATAAATAACAATAAAATATGATAATTTTTTTATATTTATAAACTAAACAATGTATAAAATCCGTTGAAGTAGATGAGCTAAACATTATTTTCAAAAACAAAGAATACACGTGGAAATTGCTTACACATTAAAACAAAGCTATATATAACTAGATTGTTAATAAATTGAATCAATATGCTCACCCCCACAAACAACCATATCAATGAATTTAAAATTCAAAGTCTTCCCAAATTTATGCACATGATACTTTAGATATGTCTCGATAGGTGTAACATGCGTGAGTTTAATGAGATCAACAATGCCAATCCTCTCTATGTAAATTGCTCTCCTACCCTTGTCTACTCCATGATGACCTTGTGGATAGTACCTGAGGACTTCAGATATCTCTTTAAAGTCAAAATTTTGAAAGGAATAGAAATGAGAATAGATTCTAAATCTCTCTTAGATAACTGCTCTGCATATTCTTGATCTTTAGTTGTTAACTGCTCCTTCAAAGACTTCAATTCTAATTTGAGAATAGTGAGGTCTTGACCACCAAAGTCTATTACATTCTTAGGTTGTGTTTCTACCCAGTCATTGTTAGTATCATAGATAGGTTCCCTTTTGGTACCCACATTGATTCCTAGACGTACATGTATTTCCTTTTTGGCAATGTTTAGTGTATGCCAATCAATTCTGAAAATACATCCAATGATCACATCCTTAGTTCTACTCAGATCCTCTAAGTGTGACTCGAACCATTCCACATTTACAAAGTCTTTAGCAGGACCCTTGTGTTTAACAACATCACCTGAATCTTCAGTTACTAAGCAATAACTCTTTGGAGCTAAGAAAATACCTTTCTTTACAAAGTATTCCATTTTGAGCTTCCCCAATTTGGTGGAAGAGATTTCCTCCTCCGGAAGAGGACTCCCTAGAATTATTGAGTTAGTGTTTGTGTCTAGTAACAGTCAGGGCGGGAAATGTATTTGTACATATGTATACGAGAGCAAGCTATAACAGCTACGGAAATTTGAACAGTCGAGATCTTAGGTGGCATCCATTGAGAGTCGAGATCATCTTTTGTATTGATCTTATAACTTACAATATATTTATGCTAGCTAAGCTCCCCTAAAATGAAATGAGAATTTTGGATCAAATAGTCATATCTAGCCCTATCGCAGATCTCTATGGTAGTATTTTCTGTATTAATTCCAAATCGACCATACAGTGTGTTCATGAGAATATTGTACATATATGACATGGCTTCATCTCCTGCTTTCTTCGCTTCCGGCCTTTTAGCAAATAGGGATGACACGAAGCCCTCAAAAGGACTAGTCTTCTTTTCAAATTAGCCCCTTAGGGGGATGATCATGTAACCCAAGTCTTTAGCAAATTTCAATTCCTCACTATAGTATACACCAACCCATTTACCCGTAGGGAATAATAAAGATTATTATGATCCTTGTATGGTAAGAAAGGTCGATTAATCGTATAAGGGAAAATCACAAATACCTCAATATATCCATACATGTCGAACAATTCCTTGCCTTGCAAATTATTGTGCCAGACAGGGACACCACCCGGCATGGAAAATGTTTTCATGATAAATGGATATAAGGAGTTGACATCATAGTAGTATAAATTCTCACCATAAGGCTCATATGTATCTGCATGGCCACCATAGTAACCACGCCGAATGAATGTATCTTTGTTCCTACTCGGTATATGGATAGGCCACCCCTTCTCATCGCAATAGCTCATATGATATATCGTCATAGCCAGCGATGACAATGTAATGCAACCCACTATATCCACTTGGTACTCAGTCCAATAGATATCCTGAGCTTTCTGCATCACACCTCCTAACAGACGAATATCTTATCTAAGGTAATCTAACAATTCTTTTTGAAGAGCCACCAGATTCGACACTTCCACTTTGTCATGTGCTATGGAGCCTTTTGAACCTAATTGTGGGCATAATGTTTTTGCCAATTTAGCAAGACTACTAGGGAGTGAAGTTAATGAATCTCTTATACAAAACACCATCTTCTTTCCTAGAAACACTTTTAACTTGTAAATCATGAGATTATCCATCAGAGGTTTTAGGGTGTACTTCTCCCCATGAGAGGCCAAATATTTAAGTAAGATAATCCCATCGAATCGAGAGAAGTTATGGAATTAAACTGTTCTAACCTTAGTATTATCAGCAACCAGTGCTAAATGTTCAATAAAGTCGAACAACACTTTATTACTCCTTTCTTCAAATTCTGGTAGAAATAATAAAGAATCTTCACTGAAATATGTTTGAACAGAATAATCTGGCATGGCACCAATATCATCACCCAGACGAACCACTAAGAATCCCATAGCATAAGGCACATGAACATTATTTATTAGAATAGTCTCTATATCAGCTACTATGAAAGGCTCCCTTTCTTGCTGACTCGTAGGTTTGAGTGCAGTTACATGGTTGGTATAACCACGCTTCCCACAACCCATAGGGTGAAATTCTTGTGGTACACTGCCACCTATGATGCCTTTCATGAATTCCCAAAGGTTGATATCAATTTCATCGTTGCTAAGAGTTCCCTCTTCCTGTAGACCTACCAGATAGACTCAA
>LPNX010830230.1:221514-238871 GCA_001517045.1 Pseudotsuga menziesii | reverse complement strand
TATATATATATATATATATATATATATATATATATAATTGTTTTCGAGAATATGTATTACTTAATATAATTATGATAAAAATGGTGCTTGTCAAACAAAATTGTGATACATAATATCACAATTTATAATAAAAAAATAGAGTGAAAATCTTGATGAAAATGGTTTTTGTCAAACAAAATTGTGATACACAATATCAAAATCTATAAAAAATACCGCAGAGTAACAAATCTGACTACTTGATTAAACAATATGGTCAAAGGATATAACCTATGCATAAATCATTTTACTTGGGAATTGTATATTTTTTAAAATAAATATGACTTGTTCATTGAATATAGTTTGGGTGGTTTCTTATAAGTGACATGATACTTTTGTTGAGCTCCTATGTAATAATTGAGTGGATTATGTAAGCCCCTATGTAATGATTGAGTAGATTATGTAATCTGGCCATACCTTGAATCTATAGAATAGGTATTATGAGTAGGTATGTTTATAGAAACAATGAGTAGGTATGTTGATAGAGACAACTACTTGGTTGATACTTAAAAATGTCCATCCACTTTATACAAATTATTGAGGACATATTATTTTTTGTTGTCTATGAGAGCTATGGGACACCAAAAAGCACCTACCTCTCACATCTAAAGGATTACTCTCTTAAATCCTAAAACATTTTGGCTTCATTGGTAGAAGTGATGAAAAGATATCTATATTCTAATTAAGAAACAATGTTGGGTCAAGAGTGTCTATCCTTTAGATATCAATAGACAACTATATTTGCTAGATTAGAAAATCAATCAAAATTATTTACTATGGAGGAAGCAACTCTTATCGCATTATCATATGTAGGGGAAAGAAGGCCCAGTTCATAGCAACAATAAATTATTTCCTAAAGAAGTTATTGTCTAATGATCTAGAATATAAATACAAAGTAGAAAGAGGTTCAATGAGGTTTTTTTTTCAGAGGAAAAAATACCAGTCTTTGATATTCATAAGAATCAAAAAGACATATTATACAAACAACCATCATCAAGCCAGGTGGTATATAACATTCCAGCCACCCATTCACCTAAAATAAAGGAAATTCTGCAAGACTGCCAGCCAAAACAAAGGAGAACAAAATCTGAAACATGCAGACTTTTTTCATCATCCCTAAATTAACAGGTCAGAAATACTGAAAAGTCTAATGTGACCTGCAAGCATATAATCCAATCATGGCACAGCTAGCTGATAAGTCTCCCAAATCAGACACATAAAGAAAGAAATAATACATGACAGTCAAAATGCTGCAAAAAGAAAGAACAACCATCAAAAAAGAGAAAATTGGCCGTCTTCAATGACCTTCCCATCCAAAGTTTCAGTGAAGTGTCCAGTTCCCACTTCCAAATTCAGAGACATTTTTGATAGACTATCAGCTAGCATATTATGCTCCCGGTAAATATGATTAAAGGTCACCGGTGGAAACAGTTGTCTCAATGTAAATATATCATCACACCAATGTTTCAATGTGGATATTTCAAGGGCTGAGAGTCCATTAACCCATGAAATAATCACCATTGAATCTCCGTAAATCATCTGAATGGGCAGACCCATCAAGAAGCACACTCGAAGGATAGCCCAGAGAGCCAGAAGTTCAACTCTGGTGTTTGTGCTGTATCCATAGCCCACTGAGAAACTGAAAAAATGGGTTTCACTGAGATAGATCACAAACCCAGCTCCTCCAATATTTAATTGCGCTGCACCATCAAAGTACCCTACAGGAAAGGAATGCTTCGGCTTGGGACCAGGCTGCCTGCGTTTGATTGTTAATTGAGGCACGGGGTAAAGGGCTATGAAACACTCGATTCTGGAGATGAGCAGGGAGGCATAAGGTTTCTCATTTTCAAAAAGACACCTGTAACGTTGGAGCCACAAGAACCAAAGGACAAAAAAAGGAGTGTATCGGTAAGATGCAGTATGGGCAGTGTTGTTGAGCCAATGAGCAACAAAGGACTGTACAGAGCCGTGATGAGTAAATGGGAAACCCAAAGTAGATGCAAAGTGAGTGAAGATTTTAACAGAGAAAGGACACAATAAGAACAGATGGGAGCAGTCTTCGAAATCACATTCACAAAACGCATCTACTAGGACCAAAGAACCCACCTGATTGAAGATGATCCCATGTGAGAATCCTATCATACACCAGCAACCAGCAAAAACAGATTAACTTCAACGAAAGTTTCAATGTCCATAGAGAGCACCAAACCCGGTTTTGCTCCCCAAGGATGTAGGAATGAAAAAGACTGTCATAACCGAGAGCAGCACTAATAGGACCCACATATTGACTGAAAGACCAAAGGAGCGAGTCAGTCTCTTCATTTAGACGAATTCTATTGAATTCCAATCCTCTAATATATATATTCCATGAGGTTTGTGAACCAAACAAATTACAAAGTACAACCCAAAAGCTTTGATATTCACATGTACAAGAAAACACGCCAAATAATGTATAAAGAAAATTTATTAAAAATATTAATATTTGAAGATAAATAACAATACATAAAAATAAATAACAATGTAGGTCATTGATCTCCTAACAAAGTTAACATACAAATGTGAAAATATATAACAATGCATATTACTCATCTAAGTTTGACATCAATCCAATGTGTAAAACATTTATATACCTCAAACAAGTTCAGAGTTTGACATCAATCCAATTTTTAATGTGTGAAACATGCATATACCTCAAACAAGTTCAGAGTTTGACATCAATCCAATTTTTAATGTGTGAAACATGTATATACCTCAAACAAGTTCAAATGATGAACCTAATTGCATTGCAAAGGAGGCTAATGAACCAAAATACACTAAGGAAATGGCTGGAAAAAAGAATTAAAAAATAAAATAGAATAATTAAACCAGATATGATTAATAGGTTAACCCTGAAGTATAAAAAAATTATAAACTTTACTCAGTCAAATGCAAGTGTTTACCATATTTACATAATTATACTAAAACCATTGTGGGAGTAATCTTAATGAAATCATGAGTCTACCAAAAGAGAGAAATAGTCTATAGATGAGACGTTAAAGCTTACCATGTTAACAATTGCAAAAAATCTTATAAAAATATTGATCCATATTATAGATCATTGCCTAAACCAGGATAGTTATATAGGTTTAAAAATAATATGAATCAATTCAATTGGGTTAAGATATGGATATAAAAGATGGATTTCGAGGGAGGGTGATGTAAAAAATTCAAAATTTAATAGTGTTCACATACTACCAAATAAATAGCATATATATATTACAAATCACTTCACACATTGCTATGTCTCGAAAACACTACACGCATTGCCATGTCTCCAAATAATTAGATAAATTTCTTCTATACTTAGAGAATCATCATTGAGCTTGTTTTATAAGAAAGCAAGTAGGTGTGCAAGTTTTAGATATGGTTATATAGTTAGCCTCAAGGGTTAGCTTAATTGGTAAGACGTGCGCATACTCTCTCAGTTCGGGGGGAGGTCACGGGTTCGAGCCTTGAGTCCTCTGGAGTTAGGCCTTCTGCTAGGATGGTCAGCAGTTTACCACCTCTACCATCCACGAATGTGAGGAAGTATTGCTGGGTTTCTCGTAGATCTTTCCATCTGAAAGAAAAAAAAAAGATATGGTTATATAGTTAAAAAATGCAATAAAATAATACATAATGGTTATGATTTAGAAATGGAGTAATTTTTATTTTATTTTATTTTTAATTTTATGGTAGGTTTTGATTAAAATTTGGTAAAATCTATATTTAAAAGTGTTTAAATTATGTTTTTGAATCTATAAATAGATTCAACATCTTTTAATACCTTTATGACACCCAAATTATGCAATTTTCATAGCTAATATATGAGATTCTAAGGTTTTTTTAAAAATTTCAACTTCAAACAAAATAAGACAAAAAATATACTCGAAAAAATTCAAAATTATTATTTTTTATTGTGTTTGCTTTCAATTCCCAAAATCTATGAAATTGTAAAAAAATCAATTGTTCAAGATCCCCAAGACAACATGAAACATACAATAAGCTTATGCTCTTTTTTTTTTTTTTAGAAATGCCCGTCATTTGGGGCCAATGCATTTCAACCATTGATTAAGAAACAACAACCCAGGGGCATCTAAGCTGTCAAAATCACCCAGGGATCACCCCTAGCATAGGGCACACCAACCCTTAACATGGCTAGATTTTTGGGTGTCTCCTCCCAACTAATTTACCTGTAAGGAGATTGAACCCGAGTTACCCTATTGACCAGACCCACACCTTATTGACCATACCCACACCTTAACCGAATGAGCTAGTAAGAATTAACTACAATAAGCTTATGCTTATATGACTTCTACCAATTACATTAAAACTCTTGATTTCATGAGAATTTAACATTTAACCACACAATAATAATTACGAATTTCACTAATATTGATAAATTTCACTACTTTATTTATCTATTTATTAATTTTGCATAAATGAATACTTTACAAGTCCTATAACACTTTTATAACCAAAAATCTAAATCTATACCAAAATAAATAAATTTTTATAGAAAATACAATTAAAAAACCAATTATATCTCTCAAATTCTCCACATTAAAAAAATCAAGATGGGTAAGGGAATTCACATGGCCTTGAAAATCTCTCTAGCAGGCTCAACATTGTAAAACTTTTTGAGAAATTATTAGCCAAGTAGGTGTCAAATGCATAGAAAAATGAAATCACACTCAACTAGCACTTCAAATTTGAACCTAAGAAAGTGAAACTATCACAAACTGGTCCAGAATTAATTTAAATAAAGCACATCAAACTCTCACTTGACCATTATTTAAAAGGATGAAAACTTCAAACTCTACCCATGAGAATGGTTGCAAGGAAGAGGGGTTCAATTGTGCAAAGATTCCAAAAGTGAACAAAACTTTACATGGTCATGGTGGTTAATCTACCTTCTCCTCCATCTCCCATGAAATAATGCGTAAGAATAACTTGATTTTCTCTTTGCAGTAAATGTGGTCTACAAACGGTAGGTCTAGTGCCTTAAAAAACCTTGGGGTGTTATAGAAACTTACTAGGGAGGGAGAGTGTTTACACTCCATGCAAAAGAAACATTAGTCAAAGAAAACCAAGGGCTTGCAATCCCATGAACCAAACTATAAGGGAAAAACTTGTATGTTATAAACCAAACTATAATGGAAAAAAAATTTGTATGTTATAGTATGAATTGGATTTATAAAAAAAACTCATCATTGTATGTTGTATATAGATTATTAACATTTTTCTCAATTATAAATTTTTAATTAGCAACGCCAAGGACAGGGGGCTCCTCAAGCACCACCCAATCCCCCACAACCTCAGCAGCCACCTTTGGTGCTGCAAAACCCCTTACCAAACCAAGGCTTAGTGAACACTGAACCATTGGTTCCCCCTCAAGATACTGCGCCTATCCAATAAAATCACTTACGCTGCGCCTGATCAATTCCCGTCTGACTCAGGTACCCACCATCTGTTGATGATGTCCTCCGATGAGGTCAACCTCCAGACCCGGCGGAACCAATATGGCTCCACCCTGGAAGCACCACCCGCCAATAACCCCACTAACGCTCATCCCACCGATCAGCCGTTACGTATACATCCACCTCCACTAGATGGAACTCCCAAAGCACCCCGTTTCCCACTTCGCCGTATCAATAACAACCCCAATGCACGGGCTGCGCCAAACTACAACATCGTAGACGATTTAGCCCAATCTCCCGCAGCCATGTATGCGTTAGAAGTCTTAAGAAATTTCCCTTTGCAGCGTAAGACTTTACTCTCAGCCATTGGGGCTATCGATCCACATGATTCGCAGTTAATGGCATATGATTTGGACCAATCCGAACCCCGCCTGCCCTCCAATTTATCATTCCAAGTTTCTGTCTCCATCCGGAATTTTGTCGTCCACTGATGCATTATTGTTGAAGGTGCCTCTACATGTGTCATGCCCATCTCCATCTGGCAGAAAATGGGATCCCCCCCTCTCCAACCGTCCTCCATTGCGTTGCGAGCCTACGACGGCCGTTCAGCTCAACCACAAGGCTTATTAACCAATGTCCCCGTCCAGCTGGCTGGTAAAATGGTCCTGATAAACATCGAGGTTATCAATGCCCAGCTTGACTACAACCTTTTACTTGGTCGTAGCTACATGTATGCTATGCGGGCAGTTGCTTCTACCATTTTTCGCATCATGATGTTCCCTCATGAGGGACGCGTGGTCAAAGTTGACCAACTCACGTACTACGATCCCAAGGCTGCCGCGACACCCGAAAATGTTCTCCCCATGATCGAACAAACTATCTCGGGTGCCCCCAACACAGTCGTTTCTTCTATAGGGCCCATGCTCCCCATAGTTGAACAACTTATTTCAGATGCCACCACCTCCTTGGTTTCTTCTGTAGGGCTCGGAGTTTACTCAGACACACCGATGACCTCCACTTTTCCATCTCTCCCACCACCGTCATCTACTACTGAAGTGGCCGACCTATTGACTCTGTCCCACCACACAAGAACCCCTAGTAATCAACCACCATTGTTACCTCAACCCCCTTTGGTACCTAGCCACATCGGTGCCACACCCATACATACCATACCTTTCCTCTTCCCTCCCTCAGGAGTGGTTAGCGCCCCAGTCATGGCTACCCTTAGCCTCCCTGGGTTAACCCTAGGATTACCCGTTTGGTATCTTTCGCCTCCAGTTCGTCCGCCGACACCAGATGTCGTCCTGCAACCGGTGCAACCCATTGCCACTACTAGTCGACCACCTCCCGGTGTCGCTACCTCGTCAACCCCCGCGAAACCACCCCCTATTTTCACCAAACCCACTGGGGGCAGAGGCCCCCAACCTTACACTGCTGTTCCACCTCCTAAGATAGTAAAAAACCCCCCTGTATTTCGTGCCCCTCCCAAATGCGCGCTGTGCGATGAGTTGGGCCATGCGACTCACCTATGTCCTCATTTACCAGCATTAAAGGAATACATGCAAATGCTCGACGACGACCCCACTATCCCAGTTGTCCATCTGGATTCAACCCCTATGCCTCGCGACAAATCCCTGTGCACTAACCACTCATGTGCCTTATGTGATGTTTACGGGCATTATTCCCATCACTGTCCCGATCTCCCCGAGTACAAAATAGCTCTCTTTGAGATGAACAACCTCGATATTGAGACGGCGCCCCTCACCATTACAGAGATCCACTCCCCAGATCTGGATCTGGAGACGGCAAACCTCACCATTGAAGAGATCCTCCCCTCAAATCTGGATCTTGAGGCAACCCAACTCCCCATTGTGGAAATCCACCCCTCGGACTCTTCTTCTTCTGGAGAATTCGAGACCATTTATATGTTTTCTTCCATCACCACCCCCCCGACAACCGATCTGACAACCCAAACATTCCACAGTGATGAAGAAATTCTTGAGGCTCTCACCGCCCCAGATTATCCATGGGATGACATGCACCATCGTTCATACTTTCTCCCAGAAGAATCATCTTCTAGCACTGCTCCTCAATTTGCAGTAGAATCCAAAGACTTCCTTCCCCCGAAGGTCGACTGGTTCAAGGACCCTATTCCTGCTCCTGACGCCTTTGAAGAGGGTAACATGGCCAACATCTCACCTGTTATCCAAATCGATCTTGCTGCCCCCGGGGGCACCCCCGAACTTATCGCTTTAGGAGCATCTTGCACTGAGCAGGAGATTGAAGAGTATAAAGCACTCTTCAAAGAATTCCGTGATGTCTTTTCCTGGTCCTATACCGAAATGCCTGGCCTTGACCCTACCATTATAGAACACCACATCGACATATGGCCTGATATAACCCCCGTTCGTCAGAAACAGCGTCCCATACACCCCTCCAAACTTCCAGCTGTAAAAACAGAGATCGAGAAACTTCGCACAGCAGGATTCATTTATCCTATTGCCTATACCACATGGGTTTCAAACCCTGTTCCTGTCAACAAGAAACAAGGCACCCTTAGAGTATGCACTGACTTCCGAGATCTAAACCGCGCCTATCCCAAAGACAATTTCCCTACGCCATTTATTGACCAGCTCATCGATGCGTGTGCGGGGCATGAAGTCCTCTCATTCATGGACGGCTTTTCCGGATATAATCAGATACAAATCCGCAAGGAAGACCAATACAAGACCGCCTTTACTACCCCATGGGCCTCAAAAATGCTGGTGCAACATTCCAGCGGGCCATGACCTATTGTTTTCATGATTTGGTCCAAGTCCTACTCGTATACTTAGATGACCTTACAGCTCATTCCTAGATACGATCAGACCACCTAAATGACCTTCGGCAAGTTTTTCTGCATTGTCGCAAATATCAGATCCGCTTGAACCCACACAAGTGTGTTTTTTGCGTTCCGGCAGGCCGATTGTTAGGGTTCATTGTTTCCCACAAAGGAATTACCGTTGATCCACTGAAAGTCCAAGCCATTTTAGACCTTCCCTCTCCCCGAACGCTCAGGCAGCTCCAAAGTCTGCAAGGTCGATCTAATTTCCTTCGACGCTTCATTCCCGATTACGCCACAACTGTTCATGGTTTCTTGCGCCTACTCCGTACCCAAGTACCCTTTGTTTGGGACGAGCAAGCAGAAGCTACATTTAATGCCCTCAAGAAATCTCTCACACAAGCCCCCTTTATCTCCCCTCCGAATTTCTCTCAAGACTTCACCCTCTACATCTCGGCATCCGAGTATGCTGTGTCAGGAGTCTTGGTCCAAGAAGACGCCTCACGCCAAGAACATGTCATTTACTACGTCAGCCAGACCTTGTCCGGCCCACCCCTACGTTATCCACATGAGGAGAGACTAGCCCTAGCAGTGGTCTTTTCCGTCCAAAAATTGCGACACTACATTTTACTTAGTCATACCACAGTCGTCGCCGACTCTAACCCCATGGTCTATCTCTTAAACCGGTGGCTCCTGCAAGGTCGTGTGGCTAAATGGGTCATTATCCTCCAGGAATATGACCTCACTTTCCGAACACCCAAGAGCACCAAAGCCCTTGCGCTTGCCCAGCTCATGACGGATCTCCCTTCCTTTATCCCAGCCCCACCTATCTCCGAAGAGTTACCCGATAATCACTTATTTACCATCTTGTCCGATGACCCGTGGTACGGCGATATCTTGTTATAC
Organism: Pseudotsuga menziesii; assembly: GCA_001517045.1. Classification (NCBI taxonomy): domain Eukaryota; kingdom Viridiplantae; phylum Streptophyta; class Pinopsida; order Pinales; family Pinaceae; genus Pseudotsuga; species Pseudotsuga menziesii. The sequence goes on along the minus strand of LPNX010830230.1, from coordinate 229,670 downwards.
CTGCGAACGCAGAAGTTTCAACCCATAGTCACTCGGAACGGACGTCGTCGTATCCGTCACCATGCCTCTCGCTACCTCCTCATTGGAGATGTCCTTTACCGGCGAGGAATCGACACAATTCTTCGTCGTTGCCTTACACACGAGGAAGCTGAACAAGTCCTTAATGACTGTCATAGCGGTGCCTGCGGCGGCCATTTCTCAGGGATGGCCACTGCCCAAAAGGTCGTCCACGCCGGATATTTCTGGCCCACACTATTCACCGACTGCATCAATGCGGTCAAGCATTGCCATAACTGCCAACTTTTCGCCCCCAAAGCTCGGACACCACCTGCTCCGTTACACCCAGTAGTCACCATTGGTCCCTTTTGTAAGTGGGCCATCGACTTCATGGAGTGTAGACCCACATCAATGAACGGCCATAAGTACATCATTGTCGCCGTCGATTACTTCACCAAATGGGCGGAAGCCATGCCCACCTTCAATTGTAAGGCTGACACTGCTGCCCGTTTCTTCTTCAACCATGTCATCACTAGATTCGGGTCCCTCAACAGTTGGTATCTGACCACGGATCACATTTTGAAGATCGTGTTTGGCACGAGTTATCCACCCTCCTCAGGTTCGAACACCAATTTTCCTCGGCTTACTACCCCCAAGGGAACGGTCAAGTAGAAGCAGTTAAAAAAATCCTGAAAACCATACTCCAACGCACCGTCGATCGGAATAAGTCAAATTGGCACCATATGCTATTTCCTGCCTTATGGGCTTACCGTACATCCACCAAGACCGCCACTGGTTTTACCCCATTTCATTTGGTTCACGGTGTAGAGTCTGTCCTCCCCATTGAGTGTCAGATACCTGCCTTACACATCGCTATTGAGCTCCTCCCCGATCCCTCCCCCCTTGAGCAACCTCTGCTATCCCTCGAACAAGCCGATGAAGATCGTCGTGCCACTCTCCAGAATATCGAAGCTGCCAAAACACGCTCCAAAGCCCATTATGACAAACATGTCCACCCTCGAACTTTCCACGAAGGGGAGCTCGTCCTCACCTATGACCAAGCCAATGACAAAAAAGGTAAAGGAAAATTCGAGTCCATGTGGCAAGGCCCTTACCTTGTGCAAACTTGCCTCGGCAAGGGGGCATACATTTTAGCAGACTCTGAAGGACGACCCTTTTCCAACCCCCGGAATGGGTTGTATCTTAAACGTTTCTACCCATAACCGAAACCGCGACCTCATTGGTCCGCATTTGCACAGTTTGCTCTCTTTTTGTTTTTCACCGTTTTTTACCATAATCTCACATTCATCGCATTTTTGCATGCCCACAGATGGATCCTCTTCCACCTTGTTACATTGGTTTCGCTGATGGTGCCAGCCGCTGGTCTCCCAACCTAGCTTCTACAGCATGGGTCTTATACTCCCCTTCCAACGAACGCATCCACCTTGACGGAATATGTCTCGGCGCTGCTACCAATAACCAGGCAGAGTATGATGCTGTGACCGGTCTCCTAACTGCTGCCCTCCAGATGGGCATACGTCACCTTCATGTGTTCCTAGACTCCCAGCTACTTGTCTCCCAGCTCAACAACTGCTACCAGGTGCGTGATCCCTGCCTATTTAGAAAATTCCTACGTACAAAACAACTTAGCCGACAGTTTGAATCCATCACATTCACACATGTCCCAAGAGCTTACAATAGTGTCGCAGATCAAATGGCGAACAATGTCCTAGACTGGCATATCAATCACACTATGTAACACCTCCATCATGCATCATTACCCCATAGCATCTCACCCAACCATACAAAAAACCAAAAAGACTGCATTACATCAACATTTGCATCCATACACATAAAGCATAAATATCCATAGGGCATCCATGTGCCTAATCATACATACATTATACTGCATCACATAAAATACGCAGGGGGCATCCACGTGCCCAACACCCTAGACTACTTGCATCCATGTGCAATACAAACACATCAAACATCATAAAGCGCATCCACGTATATCTTGGAAATTTGAAATTATTTAGCAATGAATTTCAATGTATTACATGTAACAAAACTCCATTGAAATTGAATATAATCAATGTTTTACCTATTAGTCCTCTAGTATTTGCAAACAAACACAACTCGATCAATAAAAAAATTTGTTTCAATGTTCCTATTTTCACATAACAAGTTTAATTTTGTTACTTGTATGATATGAAAATTTTGAAACACATCACCACATATATGATATTACATCCATTCATGAATTAACAACATAAATATGAGAGTTATCAAAATATACAATTTATTTTTTACGTTGTCAAAGTTGTCAAAATATATAGATCTCTAGATCAAGTGTTGTCTCTATAATGTCATCTAAAGTTGAATGTTTTCACCAATGCCCCATATTTGAATGAGGCAAAAATTGATTCAACAAATAACACGGCATTGTTTTTATAGTTATTTTTCTTTATTGTGAACCATTAAATGTCCAACTAGATAGCATTTTGAAGCAATTTTCCTTGCTATTATCTTCCAAATGATATTGTCCTTCATCTGTAACAACACACACACACACACATATGATAAATACTTTCTTGAACGACTTTTTGTATATATGCACTACTTCACCAATATATGCATACATTGAGGAACTATAAATAGTATGATTACATTGCTCCCAAACCCAAATAAATACAAAGTCCTTATTCTTCAACCATTCAAATCTATCAACATTTTTTTTAATTTCCATGTTGTCCAATGAAGAAAGGCACAAAACAATGTCAAAATTTTCTCTTGTAGAAATGATAATATTAGGACTAAACATCCGTGCATAATAATGCTAGGATTTATGGACAAAATGAGGTTCTTTGAAAAATGCTTCTCTTTTGTAAAATGGCCAAACTCTAAAGAGAAATCCCTCTACTCCCAAGACCAATAATTTCTTTTGTGTTGATCTTTGGACTACATACAAAAACTGTAACTAGATATATAACGAGAATGGCAATACTTTTCTCATAAATTTAAGAAAATTATTAATGATCACAAACATGCACTTATAAATGCATATCTTATATTTAGAATAAAAACAAACATCACCCAACAAGCCAAAAAACATATATATTGTTTTAAATCTTACAAGGTTGCATTCAATGTTTCTCACTCTTAGACGAGGCAATGAAGCTTATGATATCAATTGAACCATATAATTTACTTTAATCCTACTAGATTCCACATATCATATCACTCTCTTCCTTATCAAACGATATATTAAAGGGCTTATGAAAAATATAGTTTTTATATGCTTGCTTGCAAGTAATCTCCCTCCAAAACAAGCATTGATTTATTACTTTTCAAAGATATCATTAGGAACTCCTCTCACACTTTTTTACATGTTTTTGTGCATATTTCCTTCTTTATCCATGGTACATCTCTCATGAAACCATAAAAATAAAAATTGGTCCCCATTTTTTTTCTTTGTCCCAATAAATTTCATAAACAATGGCTTCCCTTCATTGACTCCACATTTAGATGAACAAATTCCAACATTAAATTTTTAAATACATGCTTCCAAAAATCATATTGCATTTGGTCATTATTCACAAAATTTTCCATTGTACTTAAACTCAAAAACCTCATTACTACTTTCATTCACTCTTTTTCCTTTTTAGAGGATTTTGATAAAATAGAAAACCTTCCATTTGAAATATCAATAACATTTTTGTATGATAAGATGCACATAAATAATTCATGCCATATATTCCATATTAATTTTTTTTTACCAAAAGGGATAGAAAATAATCATTTTCTCTTACGCATCAATGGATGGCCAACATTTGGTTGCAGAGTAACAATGCTTTATCTATTGCATTTAGCTCCCAAATCGATGCTTGGTTGGAGAATCTCCATGGAGCTCCTCAACCCTTTCTCTTGTTCTAGAGAACCTACATGTCCAAAATCAATCTAATCTTCTTGACCTGCAAATTACTAGGTACGCATTTATTTATTTATTTTTATTTTGAAAACATAACACCATCTTAGATCATTAGAAAAGCATTGATCGAAACATAGATAATGACCTTCTCGTTTTTCAGACTCAGCTTGTCCATCTATTTGGTAATTGTTTATGGATTCTCCATCACCCTCAACATCAACATATATATTTTTATTGGATGATTCATGAGTGACCTCTATACTCAAATCTAGAAGATAAGGAATTTCAAATATTTAGTGAATAAAATCAATCTAAAAAATAAAATATAATGAAATAATATATTTGAAAACATTATTATTACATTTGATGACCTATTCAAAGAATGAAGCACCCTACATCATGTATACAATGAAAGAATTGTACCTTGAGAAGAGATCAATTTGGAAACCATGTCATCCCAAAAATCCTGTATCCTTTATTTTTCAAAAACATGGTTTCTCAAGTTAACATTTGAAACCTTCAACAAAGGAAAATTAATCAATGGCAGGTTCCCATCCTTCCAATACATTTCTATATGAAGAGTAGACAAATTCTACCCTTCCAATATGATTATCCAATATTGTATAACATATAATCCTATAAAGGAACCCTTTGAGTAATCCCTATAAATTTCCTTGGTAGGATACTCCTTTACTACTTTTTTTTAATCCTTGTAGAATTGAGTGAATGTTTTAGAAACCATACATGAATTATACATATCAGCCATAAAAACATAAGTACATGTCCCTATATTTTCTTCTAGGTATTACAATAAGGAAACCATGTCTTCTTATGTCCAAGAAGCAACACAATTACACATATCAACAATAACAAGTTCACGGTTGATTGAAACATGGAAAAAGTCAATGGTTCTCAGTATTTTGACCAATGAAGCTAGATATCAACATCAACAAGAAAATTGTGAACTATCTTTGTCGGCATCAATTTACATACCGATATAGTATTTCTTGATATATAATTTCAATATATTATCAGCATCATTCATTTGGTAATTTGGTATCATTAACCTTTTCTTCTTTCTTTCTCTTCTTTATAGGATATTTTTATTTCTTATCCAACCATAAAATACTACATAGTTGTTGGAAATTATTTGGAGCAATATTATACTTTTCAATGGCATTCGTGTGACTAAGCCCCTCTGTAATACCCTGTGTGTTAATTCCCAGACATATTTAACTTGTAATTGTTTATTATTGTGGAACAGGGTGCCGAAACAAAGGCCTTTAAGGACCTATAGAAATGATTATTAGTTTGTAATAAATTCATTAGAGGAAATTTCAACTCAAAATGGGCCTCCTAAAATGAACTAATAAAATAATAGTTAAAATAATAAAATAATATTTATTAATTTTGGAGGAAGAAAAGAAAAAACTACTTTTTTGTTTGTATTTTTGACATATCTCCCCGTGTTTTTACTCAAATTTCGATTGGGAGAGCTCGTTGGATGCAGAATTAAATTGCACATCCAACAAGTACCCACTCGGCATACTTTTGACGGACCCTGCTACCCCAAAAACAAGAAATACCTGAAAAAATGAAATGATGATGTCATCATTCCATTTTTTCAGGTATTTCTTATTTTTGGGGTAGCGGGGTCCATCAAAAGTATGCCGAGTGGGTACTCGTTGGATGTGCAATTTAATTCCGCATCCGATGAGCTCTCCCGATCGAAATTTGAGTAAAAACACGGGGAGATATGTCAAAAATACAAACAAAAAAAGTAGTTTTTTTTATGATTCCTATCCCCAAATTTATATTAAAAAAGTGTTTAAGACCTATACGGTATTTCAAATTTAAATAAATTTCATTGGCTAACACATGATGACATGGAATTTGAATAAAAGTTAAAAGGCCCATTTTTAGTTGAAATTTCCTCTAATGAATTAATGAAAACAACTGGCACATCAAGGACCACCAAAAGAGTATGGAAGGCCTAGATCCACAATGGGAGGGGGGATGGAGACATTCCTAGCACTTTAGAACTTGTTTGATTGATATTGGTCCATATTTATGACTTGGTGGCTTTATTAGTTGATGATCACCCAAACATTGTACAACTGACCCAAATTTTGATTATTTTAACCTATGTTAGTATTATTGAGCCTAATTCATGATTTAGTGGGACTCTTTGGTGTTTGGGTGAGTGCCACTTGTCTATTGAGCCCCTTTGGTGGTTTTGTAACTTGTTTTTGGAGGTTACACTTGGTTTTGTAGCTCCCATTTTCACAAGTGTTCCCTCACTAGCTAATTTTAGCCTTAACACCTCAAAAGTTGTGTAAATAATTATGTGACTCCTTGTGTAAATATTTGTGTAAATGCTTATATAACTCTTGTGTAAATCCTTGTGTAACTCCCCTTTTCTGTTTTGGGGAGATGGCTTGTGTGACACCTCACCACACTAATTTTGATTCATCTTCATGGATGGTGTGTCGACACATGAATTTGAGTTTGGTGGAGTGGCTTGGAGTCACTCTCATTGAAATTTGAATTGCTTGGGTTGGATTAGAGTTAACCTCTTGTGGTTGTTTTCCATGGTTTTGTTGGATGGTTGGTCATTATGGTTGTTCATTATGGTTGTCCATACCTTTGATGGTGAGAGCTTGGGAAACCATGAATGCTCTCTTAGGTGAATGAAATTTGTGCTTGAAGCATTGTTATCTTGTATGGTGTTTGCATTAATCCCAAAAAACTTTGGTGTAGTCCCTCTATTTCCACCGCTTGGCTCTGTCCCAGGCATGCACATAAATCTTGATGGTGAATGGTGATATCTCAATGGCCTAGGGGGTATGGATTACAATTGCACCTAGTAGTGAGGTGGAAGAGGAATTATGTGGTGAGGAATAGAATTTTGGCTTCTCAAACTGATACTTGAGATATTCTTGAGTGAGCCTCTATTTTGGATATGTGGCCTCAGCTTGGGGGTGTCCTATCAAAGTGAGATCTAGCTTGGCAATGCCAAACTCTTGGTGGAGAGTGGTACAGATGATGACAATTGCGCATTGATAAGATAAGTGTTTTATCTCATGTTTATTTAATTTACTTGAATCTGATATGATTTATTTATGGATGCACATGAAATTTTTAATGAAATGTATGAGTTATTTGTGGAAGAATTTTCTCACAGAATTCAATCTATTTATGCAAGTAAATTTTATGAAGGAATTGGAAACTAGTTTTTGAGTTTTGTGCACAAATTGCTTGAGGAAATAATTATTTGGTACATATTCTATAGAACTGATATTTCTTCCTATTTTAATTACATAATGTGTATTTTTATGGTACAGTAACCTTGGAATGGTTTAAGACACTTCTTTTTAACGCTTTTACCTTTTATTCGAAAACTAGTTATCCGTTTGGACTGTTTGGCATAGTTTGGAGACTTGGCACATGAAGTGTTTCTAAATATTTATTAGTGTTATTTTATTCTTATGTATGATAAATAATATTGAAATGTGTGTGGGAATGTGAGTATAAATCTTCTTGGTAGTTTTGGGGAAATGTCTACTGAAATTCTAGATCAATTTCCAATTTCTAGCTCCTTCAATAGAATTGTTTTGAGTGGATTTGTGACTTTTCATATGAAGTGTTTGAAAAAATGTTCGAATGAGTTATAACTCTATTTTGACTGATAAAAAATGTTATTTATAGTTTTAATTTAATTTTAATTATTCTATGATCCATGCATTTAATTATTCTAGTGATTCCTAGAATTACTAGTCAATTAGGATGAGTAGAATTAACTACTTTTGTGAGTTGTTTAATGGACTATATATGGGAATAAAGCTACATCCATTTGACTGTAAGTGACCCCTGATATTCTTTCCATGAGCTACAATATTCATATGTTTATACTTATCTAGAATTTAGAAATCTAAATTGGAAACTAGGTACATTGCAATGAAATTGGTAAATAGTTTTTGGATTCGAATCTCTGTTTTTAGTAAAGATGAATGTACAACCATATTCTATGTTATTGGTAATTTAATTGTTATGTAGAATTCTATTTTCCATATATGTACCTTCACCTAGGTGTGCCTCGAAACTCGGTACGATTGGTTTGATTGAATTCCTCGCAGTGTTTATTAACTAGTTGTACTGACTGAACTTGAAATATTCTTCGTTTATGTACTCAGATCATATCTGAAAATGTACTTTATTTTTATTGCGC
>LPNX010830230.1:0-208543 GCA_001517045.1 Pseudotsuga menziesii | reverse complement strand
TGGACTTTGTAGGAGGACTACCTATGTCTAGAAAAGGGCATGATTACCTATATGTTGTTGTGGATAGGTTCAACAAAATGTGTATCTTAATGCCATGTAAAAAAAAGATCACTGCTAAACAAACAGCTCTTTTATTCTTTCAAAATGTTTGGGTACATTTCGGGCTACCCACGTCTATTGTATCTGATCGGGATTCCCGGTTCTTGGGAAAATTCTGGTCAACTTTATGGGAGCTTATGGACACTAAACTGAAGAAAAGTACAACTTTTCATCCACAGACCGATGGGCAAACAGAGGTAGTGAATAGAACAGTGGTTCAGCTACTCAGAGGATATTGTAGTAAGCATCCTAAACTTTGGGATGAGCAGTTGCAGTATATATAGCATGCTTACAATCATGCAGTTCATTCTTCCACGAAAAGATCTCCTTTTGAAACTTGTTTTGGTTATCTGCCAAAAACACCGATGGACTTCTCTTTTGGAAAAGATGCAGTGGATGGACATCATGATGCAGATAAAGCTTTAAAGTTCATTCAGAGAATCCAAGCAGTACAACAGGCAGTTCAAGAACAGTTGGAGAAGAACCAGGCAAAGTACAAGGCCAGGCATGACAAGCATCGAATTGATCATCAATTTCAGGTTGGTGACCGAGTTTGGTTACACATCACCAAAGAAAGGATGAAAGGTGAAGGTAAAAATCTTAAGCCTATCAGGTATGGTCCTTTTGAGATCTTGGAAAAGATCGGTACTAATTCTTTTCGCTTGAATTTACCTCCATACATGCAAATTTATTCAGTTGTCAATGTTGAGAATCTTAAACTGTATGAGCCTCCTATGATCATGGATGAATAAATTAACATACAAATTCCTTCAATAGATGATTTGGCACCTAAATATATGAGAGAGTTGCAGGATGATGCTATTCTTGACAGAAATATAAGGACTTCACGAAGGGGGAATGCTGAGTACCTTCGAGTGGGGCTGAAAGGAATGCATCCTAGCAAAGCAAGATGGATGGAGATTGGTAAAGTGAGGGAACTTTACCCTCACTTACTTGCAGAATAATTCAAGCTTTTGGTGGTCCAAAAGCTCTCCAATGGGGAGGATTGATCTGGCAGATTATTCCTCTTTAAGATCCAATATGGTACATGGTTCAGCGACGGCGGTTGGAAAAAAATGGACGGCAAAAATACGTAGATCAGAGGTCGGAAGAGAACTCCTTCCGCAACATCAGAGGTTGGAAGCACATCTCTGTTCGCAACGGCGGGTGGCTAAAATCCTAGTCTGTCCGCGGGGATAACCAAACGCAAAAAAATATGAGGATCGACGGTCAGAAGCTTTTCCTCTTCCACAACGGCAGGGCTCAGAAGCCTTTTCTCTTCCACAACGGCAGGGCTCGAACGCCTTTTCTCTTCCGCAACAGCGAGGCTCGGAAGCCTTTTCCCTTCCGCAACGGTGGAAGCTTAGCGGACGTTCGGACGGATCGAAAGTTGGAGCAATAAAAAGTCCGCAGTGACGGCCACAAGCTTGATCAAAAGAACAATGCTTCCGGCAGCCGCAACGGCGAAAGCCTAAGTGACTAAAGCCTCTGACTCGAAAACCAGCCGACAGCCGATTAAGACCGTCGGAGCTCGTTGCTTATCCTCTTCCGTAACGGCGAAGCACGATTAACTAACATTTCCGGTAGTTCAGTCATGTATGGTTCCGGAGGTCAGATCCTTAGCATGACAGGATATTCACAGCTTATTCGTAATAGTTGGCAAGCTTTTCTTGGCAGTTATGCCACTGTTGCGATAACGTTGAAGGGCATATGAACAACCCGCTATGATAACGAGTTGGCATTTGACAGGGGATGTGAACAGTCGCATTTCTTTTACGTTTTGTCTCCTTGGTAACAGCTGTGTGAAAGAAGGCAAATCCATTACTTATGAGGCTTAAATAAAGGAAGCTGGGGGACCAGAAGAGGAGTTCGTTGGGAGCACAAGGCAACTGTATTCTCGGTAATGAGAAGCTTGGAGAGAGCATTATGTTGTTCCTTTTGAAGTCGACCATTCTCAGTTATACTTGTCTTCTTTTGGCAGTCAAAGTCCAGTTTTGTAACTTTAAGAGAGGAGGTCTTGAAGACTTTACTGTAAATGTCCAGTTGCTGTGATTGTAAAGAGTCGACTGTTTTCTCTGTTTAGCTAGCTGTTCTTTGTTTTGAAGGCCAATTTGTATTAGTCCAGAGAAGAGGTCTTGCAGACTTTTGTCCATACTGCTGAAATTGGATTGCAGAGTCCAGAACCTTTTGTACCATTTTAAGAGATTAATTGGATCTGTTCCCATTGGAGAGGGACCCGGAGACGTAGCCCAGTGGAGGGGGTGAACTCCGTTATCAACTTCTAGTTGTGACTCTGTTTCTGTGCTTCCTTCCTTGTATCTGTCTATCAGTGTTGTGGGTTTTTTTTTTCATTCCTGTTCTGAACATTTGATTTCTGTTAATGTTGTTCCTTTAATTAACCTGTTGCACGCATTATTTTACAACAAACTTTTAATGCACTAAAGTTGAGGTCCTACGGATCAGTATTCCTTAGAATTAATTAATATTGCATATTTTTTTTCAATAGTTTGATTGGTAAGTAATATTGCATATGATCATTGTCTTGTGTTTGATGAATCTCGGTTGATGTATTTTGATTGTATATTCTAATTGATGTATTATGATTGTGTATTATATTTGATGTACTATGATCATTGTCTTCTGCTTGATGAATCTTGGTTGATGTATTCTGATTGTGTATTATATTTGATGTATTCTGATTAATGTATTCCAATTCATGTATAATGGTTGATGTGTTTTGATTGATGTACTATGATTGATGTGTATGGTTAGTTGATCCATGTATGGTTGTCTTTGGTTGATATTACATGATCGATATACTATTGATATAGGTTGAGATATTATGAATTGATGATCGATGTCTGTATGGATGATGTATGCATGAGGGTCATTGTATGATTGATATTAGTTGGTGAATAATGGATTTTTGAATGATCTCTAAAGAATAATTATGATTTTTGTTGAGATAAAAAGTAATATGTTGTTATGGCCCTTTTTGGTTCTTAGTTAGATTAAAATTGGTGCACATAATTTCACTTTTCCTGTTACATTAAAATGCAAAAATATTTAGGTGATCTTTAAAATAATTCATCCTTGTGATCTTCATCAGAAAAATATCTTGTGTCACTATTGAAAGGAATCCTAGTAATAACTTGGTGGTATTTCATATATCTTTGTTGAAAAGCAGTTACTAACCGTGTAACTGATTAATTATGATACATGTACCTTTATTGACGATGAACTTCATATATCCTTATATATTCAATATAATTGTGTAGAACGTGGCACTAGTATCTTTGTCAGGAAACTATCTAGGGATCTTGTTGAAAGAAAATATATCCTTGTGATATTTGTTGAAAGTATATTGTTTGGGTATCCTTGTAGTATATCAAATACCTTTGTTGAAATGCATCTTTTTAAAATATCATAGTGATAATTCATGCATATTGTTGGAAAAATATCTTGGTGACACTTCATGCATCCTTGTAGGAAAAGTATTTGAGTGATAAATCATGCAAAAGCATCTTGGTAATCCAACTGATGTGATTGACTGATCTGAACCCATTTCATGTATCTTAGATGCATTTCATATGATTGAAATTGATTATAATAAGATTCGGGAATATGAATTTCAAGTATTTTGTTGAAGAAGTATATATATATCGAGTACCTTGCATATAATGAAGTATTCCACGTAATTAATTAGAATTTTTTTTTCTTGAAAGATGTATTTTATAAATCTTGTTGAACATAATATATGTTTACTGCTAACCATGTGTCTGTTGGGAATGTGAAAAAGCATCGTTGTTGAATAAGAATCTCTATTTCAAGTATCTTTGTTAAGAGAAATGTTTAGGCTCTGATTAAGGACAAGGGGTCTTCCTCTAAATAATCAATGTGTAACAGGGTTAGGTCATATCCCCCTAATCCATATACAACCCCCTTACCTCTCATTGGTGAATTCATAAGCCCCTGATCTTTAAGTGTTATACCCACCACTCTTTGGTGGAAACCAGGGATGATTTTTAGGAACCATACTTATTTGAAAGTGTAAAAATGTTGGCAAATCTTACCGATTCTTAAAACACCAACTATAAAATGTTTGGCAATATTTTTCAAAAAATATATTAATTTCCAAGGATTTTATATCATTTATATAATAATTTGGCGATTTTTAGAGTGAAAAATTTTTACCCCATCAAATTGGGCTAAACAGGGCTTAAAAAAATGCAAAATGGTGAATCTTTTTTTGGGGGAAAACATGGAAAAATAGCCCATGGGCTAAATTTTGCCCCTAAAATTATCCATGGTGGAAACGCTTCCATTAATTGGGTAGGGTGGTATATTGTTTTGTATCCATTTATCCCATGCTTTTATGACTTTATCAATGAAGGGAGTGTCATCAAATTCCATATTTGACAAATTTTGTTGTTTGCATAATTTGGTTATATTTTTTTGAGGAACAATTTTTTGTAAAAGATGAGTTGTCTGATGATAATATCTTGAATGGATTAGTTTATATTTATCATTTTCAATGATTATTTTTTGCACCAAATAGTATGTTTTCCTAATATATAGAAGTTCAATGTTGACAATTCAATTTCTTCTTTAGTTCTAGGAACATAGGGATCCCTAGTTACACTATCGAAAGGAAATATAATAGCATCTCTCATTGTTGTTGTAAAATTTGGGAAGGCATTAAACCATCCTTTCCATGGCCTCATCATCAACATTTCGAAATTACAGATTACACTATCTTCTTGATTGTGTATATTCCAACACTATTTATGCATGTTAATTTGACATAACTTTGGGTTGAATTTGCTAAGTACAATTGAATGGTGTTTACTTTATTGGATTGACTAAATGAAAATATTTGGGTAGTTCATCTAGATGATGAGTAAGGAAACCCCTCTAAAAATTAAGGAAGTTTCCTACCAAATTGTCCCTCCACACGATGATGGCCCACCTAAAGAATTCATGGCTCTACCAATGGACGGATCAGTAGGGATGACATGGATTCTCTTGGAATATTATTTTGGGATGTAATTTGTATGATTTATATAATTTCTTCGTTTCTTTGTGTCTTCAAGATTTAGTTGTTTCACTTACAAGACTTTTCCAAGAAAATTATAAATATATAATATTGAGTCCATTCATTGTGAGTAATGACAAATTATCTATCCTTCTTTTATATAAAATAGGAAAGGAAGGCCAACATGAAAGATGAATTGGGTCCACATAAATAATCATAAACAAAATTCAATAAGGAATCCCCACTCCCTCTCACACGTTGGTTCATTCTCTAAGTGTTTGCATGCTTGATGCTCCTCCTCTCATTGTGTATCACATGTCATATTGTGCTCAATGCTCCTCAAAATGTGTGAGAAGGTAGGTACTTTATCCAATTATTTCCTCAACATATATGTTTGGGTCCATGACCAACCTCCATATGAATTCTCCTAAGCCAAAGAATTCTTGATTTAAGCATCCAACCTCCAAGGTATATGTCACCTGGTCCTATGTTCTTATGGTTAACTTTCCTCCTATAATTGAATATCACTCATGCTCCTAGGAAGTATCTTATCCTTGTTGAAACATTTTAAACATCTAGACATTATTCATGCAATCATGCAACCTGCATGAAACATATTTGATATCCCTCCGGTTTATACTATATTAGTTGACTTCCTAGTGCATAGACTTGTTATTTATTTCTCATTATCCACTATTTCACCCTCATCCATGATTTTAGGAGCTCATTCTCCATATTCCAATATTTTATCCCTCTACCATCAGTTACATTTAGTTAACTGGCCTACAATAAGTTAACTAGGCCACCTTTCCTTAATTTCATCACTCTAGGATGATAGTGAGCTCTAATGACCACTGATAGTCAACTAGACCTCCTTATGCACCCCTACATCATTATTTATCTTCACAATGTGCCTTTCTGGTACATCTAATATTAGTTACACTCAGTTAAGTGATATGATTCAAGAATTTACAATTGGAATTCAATGTCCAGTGATGGTTTCTATGCAAATCAAGGCTACACATTGATTGGATTTTAAATTAATTCTTAGGCTCACAAATTTATCTCTTAAGGATGTATTATAAATGTAGAAATATTGATTGAATAATAGAATATGGAAATTTTTCCACTTGAGCATATTTTCTCTTGTGTTCTGCTTAATACTTCTTCACAATTTCTTCTCTATTCTCTATGACTGTAATAAGTTGTTAGTGAAGTATGATATGTAATCTATATCATCCAATGAAAAATATTACATGGTACCAAATATCAATAAATCTGAGATTAGATTCTTCCAATAGTTCACCAAAAGTAGTGGAGTGACTACATAAATCCTAAGGGAATTGCCTTGAAGCCATTGGATTCTACCTAGGTGTGATGCACTCTCGAATGTGATTATTGTCAAAGTAAGAAGATCTTTTTTATTCTAATCATATTTCCAAGTTTTTGTTTCTTTGTTTTACAAGCATCTACAAAAACTTTAGGGATTCGGAAGTAGATCCTCTCCTCTCTCCATTCAACTATTCTGAGTGAAATTCAAACATGGGCACATATTTTAAGAGACATCGTCTCTATGATGTGTCTATTGGAGTTGTAAATGAGTCCTATTATGAAGATAAGAGTGATTGGGTAAATGACTATGATAAAGAATATGTAATTATGTTTTTTTCCGTGTCTCCTAAGATGCATTATCTCGGATTATGTTGAGTATCTGTTTGAGCTCTAGAGCAATCTAGATAGATCTTTTGGTCTATCAAAAGATGAAGTTGATGTATGGAGAAAATACAACACCTACTCAAGTGTTCTCTCTCCTAATGTCAAAACCAAATGCATTTCTCAAGAAGTTGTTGATCCTAAAGAAGAATAAGATGCAGGATCTTCAACCTTTTATCCAGTTTGAATTAATCAAATTTCTTCCTATGTTGCTTCCTCTATTTTCCAAGAAGCACCTTTACATGAAGATAAAATTCAAGATGTTTTTCTTGGTGAAGAGATATCCATCCATTCCTCTCTAATGTTATCATATGATTCTTCTAATTCTAATTCTGAGCAAAGTAATCCAGTTACTACTATAGAATTTGAATAGGAATCGTATTCCTCTCTTTCCATTGAGACTATTGGTGTGAAAAATAGTGAGCTATTGGATGTTTTGGAGTTTAGATCATATTTTGGAAGAGATTCATTTTCTCTCCTTGGTCCATTGATTCCTATGAATTCCTACTTGATATGGCACATATTCTCAAAGTTTCATTGAAGATGTAGAACCTCATGCATTTTCCATCACATTGGTAGACTTGGGACTCTTGTTCCACATTCTTGAATACAATCTCACCTCCTTTGGTTCGAATTTCAAATTTAAATATCATTTATATTTGATTAATATTGATCTCACCTATCCTAGTTCAAAGTTCATGTCTCAAGCACCTCAAGACTCATTTGGACCCGATATCACCTTCCTTGGTTGAATTTCAAGTAGGAAGAGAACCTACATTCGCTATGATGTTAGTGTACCTCAGTTTCTTTACATGGTTCCAGTATCCATTATGCAGTTGTATATGTTCCTGATCTAGTTGAGAAGATTGATCTTCTTCCCAAGAAGACAATTCCTCCAGACATAATAATTTAGTTTGGAGAGCATTTTTTGGTTTCCTTTTGATCTTCATTTTTTAGGAACGATTTTCCCCATGTGATTTTTCCTTTTTCCTCATTTTACATGGATAATGTAAAGGGAAACCATAGGCCTAGTTTCCTAGGCCCTAATTTTGGATTCATCACTCACATAATTGAGGATTTATTAGGGGTGTTGGGGAATTTTAACCATATAGACATTAGTCATGAAGTCATGCAACATGCATGCAACATATTTGATCTCCCTGGTTTTTAAACCATATTAGTTGATTTGCTAGTGCATAGACTTGTAATTTTTTTTCTCATTATCCAATTGTGCCCTCATTCATGATTTTAGGACCTCGTGCACCCTACTCCATGATTTTAGCCATCCACCATCAGTTTCAGTTAACTAGGCTACAATCAGTTAATTGGGCCACCTTTCCTTAATTTCATCACTTTGGGGTGATAGTGAGATTTGATGACCACTGAGTCAATTGACCCTCCTTATGTGCCCCTAAATCATTAGTTATAATCAATTAACTACTTAATTTGTGCCTTCCTGGTCCACCTACTATCAATTATACTCAGTTAACTAATTTGGTTTAGGAGTTACAATTGGCAATCAATGTCCAGTGATGGTTTATATGCAATGTAAGTGTGCTCAATGAGTGGATTCCAAATTCCTCCTTAGTCTCACAAATTTATCTCTTGATGATGTATTATAAATTTACACATCTTAATTGAATAATAGAAGATGGAAATTATTCTGCTTCAGAATATTTTCTCTTGTGTTTTGCTTCATATTTCTTCGCAATTTCTTCTCTATTCTCTATGATTGTACGAATTTCTTAGTGAAGTATAATATGTAATCTAGATCATCATGTGAAAAATATTACACTCCTAATGAATAAATGGATTCCACCATTATATTTTCCTTATGGATTCATCATCATTCCATATAAGATATCAACCGCATAGGTAAGAGTGATATGATAGCTCTATATCCAAGGTCAAAGTGAACCAAATAATGGAAAGATTATCCATAAAATATGCTTAGATTGGTAATACTCACCAATTTTTACAAGTTTTAAGAGTAAGTTGTATGATTTTATTATAGTATTTTCCATAATACCTATATGTACAATTTTTTCCAAACTAAAATTGTCATCTAGAATACTTTACTTAACTATAATATATAAATCCTTAAAAAATAACTTGTCTCATATGCTACATCTACATCACTAGGTGCCCTATTTGTTTCTATAATGTTGAACATGCAAATAGAATAAAGGTAAATTCATACATGCCATACCTTAGGTTCCATCAAAATGACAAAGTCTATCCATTTATTTTGTTGCATTGTTTATTTCTCAATAATGTTTGGAAGTCATTTGTGTTTCAATTCTTGACAAAATAGGACACAAAGACAAATTAGATATCTCAGATTTATTTTTACTAGGAAATCTTGCAAAAATGAATTCACATATTGAATATACTTACAAAACTAGTAACCAATACTTTTATACCTATTTGACTACTATAGTGAGCATAAGTTGTCTTTGTCACACTCAACTTTGTGTCTTGATCCCGAAACATAAAATAATTACATTTATCATCATTATTGAGACATCTATTGATGAATTCAAAATAATTTTTAACTGATTATTCAATACATGTATTCTCTCCTCATTGGCCTTTTTTTAGTGTTCAACTTCTCATAGGATTTGACCAATTATTTCCATACCTTTATCAGTATGTCCATTGGCCTTTTTAAAATCCTTTATTCTGGGTGATTTTTTTCTTTTTTTTGGCTTGATTGTAGAAAAAACTCTTGCAATTTTGGGACATTTGCAATTTTACCTTCTTCACTGACCAACCCTCACCAAATTCTGATTCAATGTCCTAAATGACCATTTTTTGTCAAGCATAGTGGAATCTTTGAGAAGGGGAGATGTAGATGGTCTTTGAACATCTGATGACAAGATTCTCTCAAGTGATCCATAGATGTTATCCCTGAACCTATTCTTCTAAGTTCCCCTCTAAATTTACTAAACTTTCATTATGCAATAAAAATAAAATAAAAAATGAAAATTGTTAACAATGGGTTATCTATAAATACAAACTAAACATACCTTTTTCTTTCGCTGGTACCTTGTTCTTGGCTTGATATTGCTAAATGATTGCGGTTATTGGTGCTCCAATCACTTTCTAGAACCACAAGGTTTTATTCACTTCAATATTTGTATTTGATTTCTCAAGTTGAATTCTTGGATCCTCTTTGTTTTTTAATACTAAACCCTCTTTCTCTATGAAAATTCTTCAAGAAACTACAAGGAAAATTATTCAATCAACTGCCTAGAAAAAGGAGATTTCAAAAGGCTAATTTTACCTAGAAAACCTCTAGATATAGAGTATGAAGGGATAAAACTAGAATCCAATGGTTACCCCCTCCTAGAAAATGTGTCTAATGAGTGTTTTTGAATTTTAAGGAAAATTCTTCAAGCAAGTCTAAGGAAAATTCTTCAATCAACTATCTAGCAAAGGGATAATTCAAAAGGGGCAATGTACCTAGAAAATATTTAAATCTTAGGTATCAATGGCTAAAAATAGATTCCATTCACTCCTCCCTTGTTGCAAATGTGTCCGATGAGTTCTTTTGAATTTCATTTTTTGGTCTATCTCTCTTTCTACCCCCCCCACATGTTCACTTCTTGTATTTTAATTAAACACGAAAGTAGGCAGTAAAATGGACATGAGAGGGCGAATGGTTGTTACCTTCATAACCAATCCATGTTGAGGAATCTTGGTGCAATATTAAGTGGTCTCCCTTACCTAGTGGGTTTGTTTCCCAGCTCAGGGGTGGAAACAATCATTAGAGCATATTTGGGTCTATAATGAGCTTCATAAGAAAATAAGCCACCTCGTAAAAAAACAAGACGCCTCATAAGAAAAAGAGCCATTGAATTCAAGAACCAATAGACTTTCAAGAAAAGAGTCTTGACCATAATGGTTGATTTGATATATTTGTCATCAAAAAAACTATTTTTTAAAAATCATATATTCAACTTATCTCCCCTTAGTTTTACTCAAATTTAGTGCAGAAGCACTCATTGGATGCAGAATTAAATTTTGAATCCAACAAGTACCCACACTACATAGTTTTGAGGGGGCCCACCCCACGGAAAACATGAAATACATTAAAAAAACATGTTACTTAATGGAACAAATATGTTAGTCTTCAAGTAACATGTTTTTTTAATGTATTTCATCGTTTTCGTGGGGTGGAGTCCCTAAAAAGTATGTAGTGTGGGTACTCGTTGGATTCAAAATTTAATTATGCATCCAACAAGTGGTTCTGCACGAAATTTGAGTAAATCGGTAGGGATATTTGTTAAAAATATGAAGGAAAAAAAGTAGTTGTTTTCTTTCTTCCTCAAAACTTCATAAATATTATTTTATTATTTTCCTTAGGAGGCCCATTTTAGACCTCAAATTTTATCTAATGGTTGCAATATTAATGAACATCATTGGCCTATGGTTGGGTGGAACGTTGTAGCCAAACTTTCAATTTCCATGACCAATTACCCAAATAATTGTTTGATTTAAGTACATTTAATGGTGTTTGATCTTATTTAGATAAATTAAAGATGCATAAATGTTCTTAAGATGTTTACTTGTGTATAGATAAATCATCATTGATAAGCAGGGCAACATCGGTTTCATGGTAAAGTAATTTCTATATTTTGTTAGCATTCATGAGATAGAGTAGTTTACTTTGATGTTTTAATTATATTGTTGTTATTAAGTGATTATGTTAAATTTAGTAAAAAATGGAAGGAGGATTCTATTTTGTTGTATTTATTTATATTTGATTATTGACAATTATGGAACAAATATGTTAGTCTTCACATATGATATAAAAGTTAAATAATCATTCATTTATGTCATTTTATCAGATCATGTTAAATCAATAGGAAGGTATAGTTATTTTCTCAATGTGGTAATAAGTCCATTAACTAAAAGTTGGATTAGACACTTGTAAAAATTTGCAATAACACATTTATAATCCATAATTAATAGAGCATGTACTTAGGAATGCATGCACACACAACTTCAATGATATTTTTCAAGATGGACCATTACTTGTTACTAAATGGGTGAATAACCCCTAGTAGGGATTGGCTTAAAAAGTAAATGATACTGCATGCTTATCTTATGTTGTCAATTAGACAACTAGTTTCCAATTGATTTAATTATGTTGTTAATTAGACAACTAAAATCCAATTGACTTAATTATAGGTGGTGGATTTAGGAGAAATAACATGTTGAGATTATAAGAAATTATATTGTTAAGGCTTTATCCTAGGATATGATATCATGTGGATAAATGTAAACATATTATGTTACCTTGAATTAAATATTATTGCATAAGTAAGTAATTGTTTGATTATGGGTTAACAATAATCCTAATGCTTGCATGCATAAGCATAATTAATAGATGCAATTTTATGTTATTTGACTATACTTTAGGGGGATGAAGTTATGGTCAAAGATTAAAGTTCTAAATGGTGAGTTTAACCAGATGTATAACCATAGTAGACTCACAAGAGATATATTGAAAATACATGGTCTACATCATTTGGTTAAGAGTCTTAACCATGTTGGTCGAATATACTGACCTATGGCCAACAACGGAAAGATATCCCACACACTCGACTTACTGCAATTTTGTGTATGTTTGGGATGACTATCTCTCACAGGATCAAGGCCCTGCTTCCTGTGTAATGTGCTCTCAAACTAGAGAGTCTCTTTAGGTGTAGGTGGTAAGTTTTACTTGACCAAATCTTCTGACAAATCAAAAAAAGGTTCAATCTAAATGACTCACTACTGCTGACAACTATCTTAAGCTAAATACAGAAAAATAGTAGCTCCTAATTCGATCCTATAATGACCTAGAAATGCAAGTTAACTATCTCAGGTGAGAGCATGTATTATTACTTTGATAACAGGTTTCATTATAAAAAAAAATGATCTATACTCCTGCATTGTTAGAAAAG
Organism: Pseudotsuga menziesii; assembly: GCA_001517045.1. Classification (NCBI taxonomy): domain Eukaryota; kingdom Viridiplantae; phylum Streptophyta; class Pinopsida; order Pinales; family Pinaceae; genus Pseudotsuga; species Pseudotsuga menziesii. The sequence goes on along the minus strand of LPNX010830230.1, from coordinate 195,742 downwards.
CCCACAATTAACAAAGATAAATATAAATGAACTCACAATAGAACAATATCTTATCATAAGATAATTTAAATAGAAGATAAAAACTGTAATCAAATAGGTCTAACACAGTGTTGAAGCATGACAGGTACACTCAGGTACTAACATGAATATGAAACAAGGTCAACTCACACATTTAATACTTCATGTAACACAGTCTCATAATCAATTGAAAAATCATGAAGAAACTCATTTACTTTTCCATATGACAATGAATCATTCATATTTCAATACCATGTACTTATTTAGAATCCATTAAAAAATGCTTTCACATATACTATAACGATACATATATATGAAAAGGAAATTCAACAAAGGAGAAACAACATTAGAACAGCATGAAATAACTGAAAGACTTAGCTAATGTCCTCAGTATTCTGTAGAATACAGTAGTCCTCAGAAACAGTTCTAAAGAAGCACAAGCATAACAGAATAATATTATAGCTCTGTAAAATATTTGTTCTCCACAAGTATTAGGATTCGAACCCCTTACTTCTGTTTAGAAATTGTTTATAAAGGGAACTACAAACTTCAACTAATTAACTAAAACTCCTATTTCTATGGTAATATATGAATTGTATCCAAATATAGGTCCAAGAACAACCAGAATCATAGGTGTATTGTTATGTAACCAACAGGAGAGAATGACACGTCAAAAAGATTGACTTACTGGAGAAATCCAGCGTTATATTCTCGAAAACGTGTTAACACTATATTGGATGATCCATCCTGGTAAATGCCTAGAAACAAAAATGTAGAAAACCGCAGAACATAACAGCAAGCAATTGCATTCCCGAAAAATCCTCTAACAAGTAACTCCATGTAACCAAACCGTGAACCCAGCATGGCATCTAGCTTTATCTCAACGAGTTCATTAACACCTGTAAATGTCAAACAGAAATTTGTTTAACAAAATACAATGATGATCACATAAAAATGAATGAGATGTCTGCAGAATTTTAATTCTGCAAATATCTCTATTTAATAATCAAACCATGCACTAAGAACCAAAAACTGACAAAGTCAAAATATTACTAACCTATGAAGGCCTATTCAAAATCATCTGTGTGCATAATTGAAGATTCAAAAGACAAAATTTAGAATTCATTGCAGAAACAAAATGTCAATTTTTTAAAGCCGATTCGACAAACAATCGAATTGGTACACTTCTCCTTGCTTCACCCAGCTTGGCTCTGAACCTGACAACTTTTATCCTGGTAATCCTGTTCTGCTTCTTCAACTTTTGATTCTTCAACAGGAGCCTTTTAACTTGTTTTTTTATTTCAATTTCTTTCCTCTCAACACATTCCACTTCTCAACCCAAGAGATCAATTCAGTTTTTAAACCTGTGATTTCATCCATGGAAATTGTTTGGATAACTTGAGCTTCCTTTAAGTCAGTTTGTAGAGATGAAATGACTCGAGCATGAGGGTTTTGATCAATTTGCTCTTTCAATTCTCCGTTTGTGGCCTTTTGCTCTTCCTCAGAGGTAAGGATTTTGATCAATTTCTTGATCACATTCATTGTTCATTTGCTGAGGATCAACAACATTATCTCCAGAGAGAGACCCATACTTTAGATTAAGAAAAGTTGAACGAATAGGAACTGGACTAGGGCGAGATCCTGAGGAGTCACTTACTTCGATTACAGGAATATCCCCAATGCTCAAATTTCTCCTAGCAAGCAAAGTGGCTGTCATATGCGAGTTGTCCTTCGGATAGCTCGATTACTCATTGCTCAACTAATATATTCTTCAGCCTGTGTCTGCCCTATGTCATCCTGTGAATGAGGAAGTTTCTTGTTTTGACAGGGTACAGGGATTAGCGATTTCCTCATTCTAAATTGAGAATTATCAGCAGGGACTTCAAAATTTGTTTCAACCTTAACCTTAACATCACTGAAACTTAGGGTTTGGCCAGGTTCAAACATTTCATCACCCAAATTATCCTGAGAACTAGATTCCCCAAGTTCAGGCTCGGCTTCTTCATTTTTTATATGCCTATGTCTAACCCTAGGCCTCTGTTTGGGCCATTCTTCATTAGCACCGAACCCATTTCGCACGAGGAAGAAATGCCAGGTTTCACCTAGTTCTTCTAGTCAATAAGACACAAGGATTTTAATTAACCCATGATAGAATAAACTCCTATCCTTATCCCCAATATTAGTTTGATATGTGCAAGTTATTCAAGAAAAAATAGGGCATATTCACAGGGTATCCTTTAAATATCATCAATAGTCGGAGGTGATAGAATTGCATTTGTGAAAGCCTACCCTCGCAAGTAACGTACCTTATGATCAGTTCCAACAAAGCCCGCCATTTCTTCATTAACAGTCTGGAGGGGAAACCAGATTTAAACTTGGTTTGCCGATGAGCTGGGGTAAGAAACCCTTTCCAATCATCATTTTTCATATGCTTGTCTTTGTACCACCGCTCACCTGCCTGTGGTAACCCAATGGCTCGGGAGATAAATTCATCGGTCAGCTTTAATTCAATATCCCCAACATGTGCATTAACCCCATCAAATGACTCTGCAAATGCCTTAGATACTGCCACATTGAACCCAAAAAACTTTTGTAAAATCCTAAGCCACCCAACCCTTAACATTACCTCTTGACACTCAGGAGCAGCATGCAGATACTCATCACCTATAAGTTCAAACCTGGACACCGGAGCCATGGAAACGAATACACAAACCTTTAGGGTTTTCAAAAACCATACTAAAAGATACAGTCGATTTATCGATAGTCTAAGCATTACCATCAATATTCCAAGATGCCCTATTCTATCAAAGCCCTGCGAATTTCCATGCAAGTTCATCATAATGCGAGTTGACAGATAAATGAGATTTTGAAAACAACTTACCAGATCATGATGATCTACAGGGAAGTCAAGTGAGTGAGTTATTAAGAGTTATGTTTGTATGATGAAAGATTGACAGATGGCAACCTTCAAGTGACACGAATACCAAAACCCTAGTTTCACCATGACTTCAGCGTTGATCGTTATTTTCATAATGTCATGATGATGTAGAACAACTCATCGTTTCAACACATGACTGAATGGTTTTCAAAACCCCAAACCTTCATTCATCGGATAAAACCATAGTAATGTGACCATCTAAGGATATAATTGATAACTTAGGATCAAGGTTATTATGAAAATGATCAGGAGATAATTTATAATGTAACCAAACCTATGTCAAAACCTAAAAAGTCACTTTAGACCCTCATGGCAGACTTTAACACTAACTCATTTCAGAAATACAAATTTGAAATAAGGATAAGCGTATAGTAATGTATGGCTTATGAAAATTATATTAAATACACTTTAAAACCTTATGACAAACAAGACGAGATGATTAATTCAGAAGTGATGAAGCTTTATTAGGTCTCCTATATGAACTAGATAGTAACAGTTATCACACCATGTAGTAGCTTGTTTGAATTATTAATAATAAATTCATTTGATTTTAAACATGCATGAGTGATAAGTGGAATGAAAATAGGAGCTACTAACTTCTATAATTATAGTTTTCCATATGATTAAAAGAAATGAGGGATTAAGATCATGAAAATCAAATTTGACATAAGCTGATGCTAATCCTTGTGAATTGATGAATCAATTAAACTTCTATCGGGAGTGCCTTAAGAATCAAAGATTCTTAGGGCACTCCTAGAATATCCATGATGAGTATTGATCCAGGTGAAAATATCAAATGTTGATCAAAAGATTACCAATTTTCAAATTATTCGTGTTCAAAATGCTCCGAAGGGTGTTGCTTGCCAACAAACCATTATATGTTAAGAGACTCCATTTACAATATTTGTTACTTGAGAGAATAAAATTGGTATTAAATGTTCTTTAAAAAATTTATAATATTACAAGACAATATCCTTGTAGTATAATGTTTATAAATGATTATAACAATAAGTGATCAATGAGGCTAACATATTTGGTTTTGTTTGAACTATAATAAAAGGAAAAAATTTATACCCCGTACCTCAAATGGCTAATGAGGGTATTGGGTATGTTACATTAAGGTCACCTAGATATCGTTGGGGTCAATTAGATGTTGTTGGGGACACTATGATGACTTTAGGATCATTTTGGTTCCATTAGGATCACTAAGGATCAAATAGTTCTATAACATGCATCGGCATCATCATCATCAACCTTATCATCATCATTAACGTCATAGACATCAAATTATCATCATCATCATCAATATTGTCATAGTCACATATCATCATAGTCATGGTCATCATCATCGACAATGTGATGATGAACAAGGATTCCAACTCCCTTACATAAATTTTGTAAAGGAACTTTTTGGTGTCGTGTTGGTATGAGTCTTGATTGGTTAAATATTGCATTTCCATTGTCGGCGTTATCATCATTGACATCAGAATTATATTCATCATCGCCATCATTAGTCATCATCATCATTGTGATGATGAAAAAAACATCCAACTACCTAATTACATGAATTTGGTAAATGAAATTTTGCCTATGAGTGGGAATGTAGTCACCATTAGCACGTTCTGAGCACTATGGATCATGGGTCTTAATCAGAATTTGTCATCATCATCGTCCTCATAATTGACATGCTCATTGTCACTATTATAATCTTATAATCAAATAATCATCAACGCCATAGTCATTGTCATCATGCACCATCATCATCATCGCCATGCCTTTAAGGTCAGTTAGATGGAGTAGTTAGGCACAATGAGATGCCATTAAGGTTACCCAAATTCTATTAGGATCATTTATATTTCATAGGTCACTAAGCATAAAATAATTCTATAGCATGCATCATCCTAATCATTGAAATTGACATCATCGTCGTCATCATTTAGGGGTCAGGATTTAGTCCTGATTATCCCTTAAACTTATAATTATTGATTATTAATCCCTAATGACTATAACCATAATCCATATATTCCATATGAGACCTAGACACCTACAGTTATTATTCACAAATCTGTACCACCCTTAACCTCTAATGACAAACCATTAACTCCTATAACTCTTCGCATGTATGATCCATAATCCTAAGATTCATATAAAACCTAATCCCTAATTGTTAAATTGTTAATGTAATAACCTATAACACATTTAACCCTTCTAAATATAACCCTCAACTCATATAACCCCTTTCCCTTACATACATCATCCTCTAACCCATGTATTAACTTACTCATATGTTGAATTAGGTGCAAGCCTAGGATAAAAATTGGGTGCTATTTTGGGATCAAATCCAAGAGAAAAACAAGATCCAATAATAGGAGTAAAACAAGGTGCTACTTTGGGTGAAAAATTAGATGCTACAATAGGTATTTTTGTAAAATTCAAAGTGGGTGTTAAACCTATTGAAGATTAGGGAGCTAAACTAGGTACAAAATATAGTGCTAAACCTAGCTCAAATCTAGGAACTAACTAGGAAATCCAAATTGGACACAATTCTTTTCTCTAAAACTATTGTTACTCTTGAGGCAACAGAGGGTACAAAATAGGATGTTATTTAGGGCGATATTGGTGAAACTATTCATAGCGCTAATATAGTCACTAAAGTAGGTGGTAATAACCACCTACTTCAAAACCTAGTGTGGAAACATGGCACAAAATATGCGAAAAAAAAATATCCATCCCATGAAACAATGTCGACTTTTCTTGGAGAATGAATAAAAATATGACATAAAATGTAACTAGACTCCAAAAAAGGGAGCTGGAAAGGAAGCTAAATACAAGGCTTTGTTGTGGTGTGATCTAGAAGTGGTTTGGCCCTTCTATGCACAACTAAATTTTTTGTTTGTCTCCTAGACTTGGTTCACCTTGCTACCTTAAAAAGTCCATATACTTTTTATTCAAAGGTTCTAAGGATACTTTGTGGTTTGAAAGGCATTATATTATAGCTTATGAGCATTATTTGCATACAATATTTATAATTGTAAGTATGATAGTTGTATTTCAATGGTTTTTTGAAGTTGCTTCTACACACACATTAATTCTGAATATCTTTAATCGCTTACACTTAACCCAATTTAAACTATGTGTTCATCACTTACAATTAATGAAAGAAGTAATAAAGTTTTATTTAATTAGTAGGATTATTATTAGTGGGCTCTTATACTAAAGTCAATGATTTAAACAAAATCTTTCTTTTTACCGCAAATTACATTTTTTTAATGATGTTTCTTTACATCATTAAAAACAATTGTTGATGATAAAAGCAATCACTATTTGCTAGTTTAATAAAAATTCTTGAGGATTTTTGTCTCTACTATAGGTATGGTTATTAACACTAAAAAAACAAAGGTTATGATAATCAAATCCTAAAAGATCACTTTTATTTATCTTTCATGTATGACAACAACAACTTAGAGGAAGTGACTCCATACAAATATCTAAGAATTGATCTTCATCGCAAGCTTAATTGGAACAATAGCATTGAGAAAATGATTAATGGAGGGTGGAAATCTTATTATGAACTTGAAAAGAATTGTAAATAAGTAGACCTTTTTCTTTGCGAAAAGAAGAAACCCCTCTTCGAAAATCTTGTCATTCTTGTTATTTTATACAGATGTGAAGTTTTTGGTTGTAACATCTCTAGACAATTGTGGACAACCATAGAGAAAATCCAAAAGTCATTTATTACATATATTAATATCAAAATTAGAGGAAATACACCATGCCTTATCCTCCTTATAGAAGTGAGTCTCTTCCCCGTTGAAAGCATGGCTACGACTAGGTACCTAATGTACAAGAACAAGATAAACAATATGGGAGACATGAGGCTTACTACGATTGCTTCATGCTCTAGTCAAAACAACCTGCACTTAAGTGAGGATGGCATAAAGATCTAATGACTTGGTTAAATCATTGGAAAGATGAGGAAGATGTCCAATCTACAAAACTGTGATAATTTTAAAAGTATTATTATGTTTAAGGAGAAGGTGTGGTGCAATAAAAAAGTAGAGGATAAGAGAAAAATAATATATTATAAAGAGATGATCTACCATAATCTAGAAGAACAAAAATATTCTCTATTTGAACTAGTGTAAAGAAGAAAAACAACCATTTTTAAAAATAATAACTAACTCTCACAAGCTCCATAGTGAATGAGGGCCTCCGACAATCTCTAAAACGTTAATGCCCTAAAACGTCATAGGATGAAAGAATTTGTCATCTTTGTGATACTAAGAGGGTCAAAGATGAAAATCGCTTTCTCATAGAATATAATGTGTACACCCACATTAAAAAACAATTTAAAAATATTTGTTAGACCGTTCTAACATTTTAACTCACTAAAACTATGTTGATATATGAATTAATGATTCCATACCTTTTAAAAGGCCCCATAAAATAAAGTTGATGTCACTTGCTAATATTAATAACCACCACCATCATCATCATATTAAAATATCAATTAATTGTTTATATTTTACAATTTGGGGTGGACGAGGAAGATTCCTCTTGCTATTACATGAAGATGAGATAATTGCAATGTCAATATTTATTTATGGCAATTCAAAATAAACAATTATATATATGTGTGAGAGAGAGAGAGAGAGATAACTAATAGATAACAAGCTTTGTGGCACTTAACTTGTGATCTATAATTGTTCACTAACCACAAGTTGAGTAGCTATTCTAATTAAATAATAATTACGTCGATGGGCGTTAATTTTATTTGAGATTTGGGGTGGCCTACGACCTATGATTTTTCATCTACAGACGAGGATGAGACAAGTGAACTATCGAGATTGATTCTATGGCATCGTTCAAAATTTGAAATAAACAATTACAATTACGTCAATCGACGTTTTTATTTGAGAGTTGGGGTGGACTATGACCTATGCTTTTTCATCTACGAATGAAGATGAGACAAGTGTATTGTTAAGATTGATTCTATGGTAGTCGTTCATAATTAGAAATAAACAATTATAAAAAATGGAATATAAAAAATAACTGGTAGTTAGATGATGAATGGATAAATCGTAGCAATGCATGGACAACTCATAGCTGATGAATGGATAACCAATAGTTCATGGTAGATAACCAGAAGAATGTGATAAAAAAGAAAAAAGAATATAAAAAATAATTGATATGTTATAAATGAATAACAGGAAGAATGTCCGTGATAACATGTAGCTATGCATAGATAACTCGCACTTGATGTGTTTAACTACAAGAATATGAGGAATAAAAAAAATATTTCCAAATCGTCTTCCATTCCATAACTATCTCTCATCCATTTGATCTATACCGACGTGATCCAACCACAAACTATGTGGATGTGCTAGTATATATATAGATTGATTTTATGGCAGACGTTCAAAATCTGAAATATATATATATAGTTGATGAATGGATAACCAACATTTCACGGCATATAAGTAGAAGAATGTCAAACCCCAAAATTTTCGAATAATTCAAAACTTTTAAAATAACATAAAATTGCATTAAGAACAGTCATTAGCTGGTTGATTAGTTTATGCTTCTAGTATTGTAACTGAATGACCTTTTATTTATACCTCACTTTAAAGAATATTTTCTTTTAAGTTACTGAATGTTTTTCTGTTTATGACACAAGGTGGGTTTGTCGTGAAAAGATGGGGCTTACTTAGCGTTAAGCTAATGCATAAAGTTCCTTCTGTTCTTACAGATGACAGGTAAAGTTCGAGTTACTGCTAATAAATCTTTAAAGTAATACTTCTCAATTTGTTGTACCAAAACATTCAGTAAAAATTAAATGCATACTAGCCAGTTTATCGAGCCTTTGAAGGTAAAGCTTTTCCTATTACTCTCCTTGAGATTTTCTATAGAGTACTGGATCATTTATAAATTGCTGAAATGCAAATATGGAAGTAGATAACATTTATTATCTAGCACAGTAAGTAAAATTGGATTACCTTAATCAGGCCTACTTCTATTTACTTGATGTTACTATGTCGTGCCAAGTTCCATTTCAGAAATGTTTTGATTCGTAAATACCAGGTTTACTGTTTGGTATAAGTCTTCTGTTACTTTTTCAGAGTTTGCATTAAAAGGAAACTACCTCTTTCTCCAAAGACAGTAAAGGAAAATAAAAACTATATGCACCTTTAGAGTTAGTTCTAGATGATCATAATTTAGACTTGTTATGAGTTTCCAGACTATACTATTAATAAAGATGGTGATAGTAACTTATATAAACTGCTAATTTTACATTCACTTTCCATACCTTGTAAAAATTTTAAGTAAGAAAGACAACAAAAGCCTAATTTTTGTCATAAATAATCTAAGACTAGTGAAGATTGTTATTGGTAATAATATGTGAACATAGATTAGAGTAAACTTCTCCAATTTTGTAGATTATAAAGCTTTAATCCTACAGGTTAAAGTCACTTCTTAAAATCATTTGAAGAAGGAATAATAAGTTTTTAAACCATCTATGCAAATCTATAACAAATGATGCTAAGTAGTAGATTTGTAGATAACTATACCTAGCCTTACTTGTGACTAGGGTAAATAGCATCAAAGTGGTAAGTTTAACGAATAGTTTATAACTTACATTATGCTCATAATAATAAATCCTTTATAATAGACTTCAAACCCTTTAAGTCTTCTAAACCCTTCAACACTTAATCTTGATTAATTTCTTATAATATGTAAATGGCAAAGCTTTGATATATATACAAGGTAAGTGTAACAACGTTGTTTTAACACCGAAGTTGTTCAAGGCATATAATGCATAGGTTAATGTCGCTATAGCATAATCCCATGGTTTATATTGCATAGCTTAATAATGATAAAGCATAGTATTTACATGCATTTATTCTAACACTATCGTTATGATTTATAATGCAGGTTATAACGTAGGGTATCGACCAAGGGATATCCATGCAATGAAAATGTTTGGAAACTATTGATTGGTAATGATCAACGTGGAACTATAGACATAGACCCACTCGTATGCAAATTATTATTAAACTGACGTGGTCACGCCTTAGCCATGCATTGGCGATATAAAACATTGACTTAACCCTAAGATTCGTCATTCTCCCTTTGTGTTCGGGCCTTTGGCCGCCACTCTACAAACCCTTCTTGACCTGGTTGTTGTTGTTTCGGTCTACCATTGGGCCTCCGGTTGCTCCAGCTTTTCGTGAGCTTGGCTATTGCATTGCAAGGGAGTTGGAGTGTTTTTAAATCGTTGCTTACCTCTGTAAAATTTCGCCATTGTTTGGCTTGGCTTACTTGGTTTGCAGTTTTACTCCTCTCTGCTCCAGCGAGTGTAAATGTCCCTACCTCATTGCGTGGCTTGTACTCCCTGTTGGCTGAGCGATAGCTGTTTGAGAAAACATTGCTGTGTAAGGTTACCTTCTTCATCGATTCGCTGGTTTTCATTTGCTGAAAGAATTTGAGCGATACAACTCCAAACTGGTTGCCATCGATTGGCAGGCTCCTCGTTTGCACTGGCTATGTCGATCACTGCGAGGGTTTACCACTTCTATCAGGTAAACTACTAATTTATTTACTTTAAAGTTACAGCGGTAATCACAGGTTATTAAATTTTCTTTTAAACTTTGCTCAACGGCTAACACTCGGCCGTCTACATGATAATGCAGGTGTACCTGCTACTTCTCTCGGCCTGGCAGTTACATGGAGGTTACGGCACTACGGCCAATGGTAAGCCCTGGTCTCTCCACGGCTTGTTCACCTTGTGTGAGTCCTTAGATGAAAGCGATGGTTTCGCTGTTTCGGCTCTGTTTAACCTTCAGGGTTTGGTTGTTTTTAAAATTATGTACCAGGGTTTATGCCTTAGCTCGTATGTAGAACCTTACGGCTTTGGCCGTGAGTACGAACCCTTGTCTGTAATTATCATGATGTGTTATGAGGCTGATCTGGCTGTAGGTTCCTTCGTTATTACTATCTTTTAAATGCTGTAACAGGCTATAAGCCATTGCATAGTTCTACTGTGGTTATAACTCGATACCAGTTTTTTAATGACAATTAATACTACTGTGTATTTTGTATAAATTTGATATTTATCTTCGGTTATTAAACCTGTGACTAGTTTTTTGTAAAATTATCATTAATTGCTTTACTTGTAAATAAAGTAGAAGTTTATAGGGTTTAACCCTAATTCCACAATTAAGATTTAATTCAGTTTAAAAAAAATAAAAAGAGTATAAAATCGGTCGTTTTCTGTGAATAAAAATAAATGATTTATAAAATAAATATTAAGCTCGTTGTTTGAGCATTATACTAGTTCTCTGTTTACCTTTGCATTTTTATGATAACAGCTTGGTTTTCTTTGTAAAAGAAGAACATAATCCTTATGCTCTTGATATATTCTCTATAAGACTTATTGTAGAGTTATAATCTTGATTTAACATTTATATATTATAATATGCAAGGTGTATACCCTTACCCCAGATATAACTGTTAGTATTACCTTTAACTTATTGTAAATGAAATTTATTATTAGGTTTTCTGTACTGATTTCTACCTTAACTTCTATTTATTAGAAAGTTTTAAAAGTACAGTGCATACTTTTTAACTTATAAAACCTATTGTATTTTTATTATATTTTATAATCTTTTCCAAGTATTAATAAATCATTTTTATAATACATATAATGTAATTAGTTTATTTATAAACTTATTTAGTTATACATTGAGTATAATAATCCAGGTTTGTATTTGAAATAATACGATATTATTTTAAGTATTATTATTATATTGTAAGTAAGATAATTACATTATTTGTAATACCACAAAATGTTACTTCTAATGTTTTTATAATTATTATTACTGTTATTAAGCAGTGTATGGTTTATTTATTTAATTAAGAAGACTGTGTATAGACTAATAATATTTATATAATAGTTAATCTTTGTTTTAAGTATATAAATATATAAAACTCTTGTGTACACGGTCATATTCCTTAATCATATAAGGAAATATAAAACAGTTTCTAATCTGCTTAAGCTTTATCTGTAAATACAAGAAGATTCAGTAATTACATGACTGCATTCTTAACCTATATGCAGCCTAACAATACTATGTTTTAACTGTAATATCAAACCATTAGGTAAACTACATTCTACTGTCAACATTGTCTATTTCCACAGTTAGAAAGTTAAATTCTTGCAAGCTAGCAGATAATAGTTATAAGCTTCAAACAACAACATTACTTAGTCTATCTATTTCTTCCTTTCAGCTAGCATTTACTGCAAATAAGGATACAGTATCATGAAGTAGTTTTAAAGACTGTAAACAAACAACTTAGGAAATTTATGAAATGCTTGTAAATAATGAAAGTAATTAAATAGGTACTCGGTTCAGAAGGATTTTACTTCACATACCGAGATACTGTGGTGGAGTATGGTCTAGTGATACCAGATGTGGAAAAACACAGTAACTATTAACAGATTTAACTACTGACATTCTAAGATACTAACTTTACTGTTACTAACTGGCTCTTCAGACAAATAAAATAACCACAACATGCATCTATTCATACTCAGTAAACATAAAGAAATAATTAACAAAACATGTTTAAGATGTGGACAATAACAGCAATGGGAGGCCGTTCCTCCCTACCAACTCTTGTAGAGCGCTCAGACAGCGACTTCTCAGGACCTCCGAGCTTGCTCTGGTCTCCCTGGCTGGAACTAGGTGCAGCAAATCAGATACCAGTCTCCCTGGCTGGAACTAGGTGCAGCATTTTTTATATTCTTTCAGTTAAACTTCTTCAACTATGAGTTATCTATGCTTAAGTGCATGTTATCACCAACATTCTTTCTGTTATCTATTTATCAATTATCTATCAATTATCTGTTATTTTTTATATTCTTTCTTTTTAATCATACATTCTCTGAGTTATCTGCCATGATGTATTGTATGAGTTATCTATGCATTGCTACAAAGTATCCATTCATCATCTAGTTACCAATTATTTTTTATATACCCACCCCAAATCTCAAATAATCTATCAAAGTAATTAATACTATTTTGTTTTAATCTTTTGAATTCATAGACTGCTGATTGGCAAAAGCAAGGAATAGATTTGCACAATTCATTCATTACAATAAATAACAAATAAAATATGGTATTTTTTTTTATATTTATAAACTAAGCAATGTATAAAATCCGTTGAGTGAGCAGATGAGCTAAACATTATTTTCAAACACAAAGAATACACAGAAATTTTCTACACATTAAAACAAAGCTATATATAACTAGATTGTTAATAAATTGAATCAATATGCTCACCCCACAAACAACCATATCAGTGTTCATTTAAAATTCAAAGTCTTCCCAAATTTATGCACATGATATTTTAGATATGTCTCGATAGCTGTAACATTCATGAGTTTAATCAGATCAACAATGCCAATCCTCTCTATGTAAATTGGTCTCCTACCCTTGTCTACTCCATGATGACCTTGTGGATAGCACATGAGGACTTCAGATATCTCTTTAAAGTCAAAATTCTGAAAGGAATTGAAATGAGAATGAGTATGTGGAATTATAACATGATACCATAATATCTTGCGATGGTATTAACAATTTAATATTCTACGTATTAACAATTTAATATTCTACAATATTGGGATAGAAGGAATTGAAATTAGTAAGTGGAATTATAACATGATACCAAAAAGTGCAATGGTATTAACAATTTAATATTTTACAATATTGGGATAGAAGTCCTGTATGGAAATTAAAATTAGTTCTCAACCAATATAACAATAATTTATTATAGGAACATAAACGAATTTATTATAGGAACATAAATAAATTTTGTTTATGATCTCAACCAATACAACAATAACTTATTATAGGAACATAAAAGAATTTTGTTTATGATGTAAGAAAATTTTGATAAATTTATATCAAAAACTATAAAAGATAAACAAAAAGATACATAAAGATAATCATATTTTTAACAATTATTTTTATGTCATTCAATTTTATAACACAAAATTAATACAAAATTAATTAAACAAAAAAACAAATAGTTGAAAAAATAAAACAGTATAAATAGGATTTGGCCTCTTACTCTTAAACCAAAGAATAAAGTAAACATAACACAAAGCCAATTAAATAAAAAACAAATAATTGAAAAAATAAAACAATACACATGGAATTTGCAAGATGCAAGATGCCTCAAACTCCTATACCAAAGAATAAAGTATAAAGGACATAGAGATGCTTAAACATACTTTTAACAATCAAATGCAAGATAATTACATTAATAAGTATACATCTATATATTAAAATGATAGCAATCACATGCAAGATAATTGAGATAATTACATCAATCAAGTGCACATCTATATTAAAATGATTACATATCTCAAGGTCCATTTGTTTTAGAGTATGTACTACTTAATATAATTATGATAAAAATGATGTTTGTCATACAAAAATGCGATATATAATATCATAATTTATAATAATAAAAAGAGTAAAAATTTTGATGAAAATGATTCTTGTCAAACAAAATTGTGATACACAATATCAAAATCTATAAAAAAAAAATGGAGTAACAAATCTGACTACTTGATTAAACAATATGGTCAAGGATATAACCTATGCATAAATTATTTTACTTGTGAATTGCATTTTTTTAAAATAAATATGACTTGTCCATTGAATGTAGTTTGGGTGGTTTCTTATAAGTGACATGATACTTTTGTTGAGCTCCTATGTAATAATTGAGTGGATTATGTAAGCCCCTATGTAATGATCAAGAGTAGATTATGTAATGTGGCCATACCTTGAATCTCTAGAATAGCAGTGTTTAGCATATGACTAGAATAACATTACACATATATGCCTAGTGATTATGAGTAGGTATGTTTATAGAAGCAATGAGTAGGTATGTTGATAGAGACAACTACTTGGTTGATACTTAAAAATTTCCATCCACTTTATACAAATTATTGAGGATGTATTCTTTTTTTTTGTCTATGAGAGCTATGGGACACCAAAAAGCACCTACCTCTCACATCTAAAGGATTACTCTCTTAAAGCCTAAAACATTTTGGCTTCATTGGTAGAAGTGATGAAAGGCTATCTATATTCTAATTAAGAAACAATGTTGGGTCAAGAGGGTATATCCTTTAGATATCAATAGACAACTATATTTGCTAGATTAGAAAATCAGTCAAATTTATTCACTATGGAGGAAGCAACTCTTATTGCGTTATCATACGTAGGGGAAAGAAGGCGCAGTTCATAGCAACAATAAATTATTTCCTAAAGAAGTTATTGTCTAATGATCTAGAATATAGATACAAAGTAGAAAGAGGTTCAATAAGATTTGTGAACCAAACAAATTACAAAGTACAACCCAAAAGTTTTGATATTCACATATACAAAAAAACACACCAAATGATGTATTATGAATAATGAAAATTTATAAACAATATTAATATTTGAATATAAATAACAATACATAAAGATAAATAACAATGCAGCTCATTGATCTCCTAACAAAGTTAACATACAAATGTGAAAATATATAACAATGCATATTAGTGATGTGAGTTGTTTGACATCAATGCAATGTGTAAAACATTTATATACCTCAAACAAGTTTAGAGTTTGACATCAATCCAATTTTTAATGTGTAAAACATGTATATATCTCAAACAAGTTCAAATGATGAACCTAATTGCATTGCAAAGGAGGCTAATGAACCAAAATACACTAAGGAAATGGCTGGAAAACAGAATTAAAAAATAAAATAGAATAATTAAACCAGATATGATTAATAAGTTAACCCTGAAGTATAAAAAAATTATAAACTTTACTCAGTTAAATGCAAGTGTTTACCATATTTACATAATTATACTAAAAACATTGTGGGAGTAATCTAAATGACATCATGAGTCTACCAGAAGAGAGAAATAGATGAGACGTAAAAGCTGGCCATGTTAACAATTGCAAAAGATCTCATAAAAATATTGATCCATATTATAGATCATTGCCTAAACCAGGATAGTTATATAGGTTTAAAAATAATATTTATGAATCAATTCAATTGGATTAAGATATGGATATAAAAGATGGAATTCGAGGGAGGGTGATGTAAAAAATTCAAAATTTAATAGTGTTCACATACTACCAAATAAATAGCATATATATATTACAAATCACTTCACACATTGCTATGTCTCGAAAACACTACACGCATTGCCATGTCTCCAAATAATTAGATAAATTTCTTCTATACTTAGAGAATCATCATTGAGCTTGTTTCATAAGAAAGCAAGTTGGTGTGCAAGTTTTAGATACGGTTATATAGTTAAAAAATGCAATAAAATAATACATAATGGTTATGGGTTATGATTTAGAAATGGAGTAATTTTTTTTATTTTTTATTTTTTTTATTTTATGGTAGGTTTTGATTAAAATTAGGTAAAAAAAATTTGGTAAAATCTATATTTAAAAGTGTTTAAATTGTGTTTTTGAATTTATAAATAGATTTAACATCTTTTAATACCTTTATGACACCCAAATTATGCAATTTTCATAGCTAATATATGAGATTTTAAGGTCTTTTAAAGATTTTCAACTTCAAACAAAATAAGACAGAAAATATACTCCAAAAAATTCAAAATTATTATTTTTTATTGTGTTTGCTTTCAATTCCCAAAATCTATGAAATTGTAAAAAAATCAAGTGTTCAAAATCCCCAAGACAACATGAAACATACAATAAGCTTATGCTCTTTTTTTTTTTTAGAAATGCCCGTCATTTGGGGCCGATGCATTTCAACCATTGGTTAAGAAACAACAACCTAGGGGCATCTAAGCTATCAAAATCACCCAGGATTCACCCCTAGCATAGGCCACACCAACCCTTAACATGGCTAGATTTTTGGGTGTCTCCTCCCAACTAATTTACCTGTAAGGAGATTGAACCCGAGTTACCCTATTGACCAGACCCACACCTTATTGACCATA
Source organism: Pseudotsuga menziesii (assembly GCA_001517045.1). NCBI lineage: Eukaryota > Viridiplantae > Streptophyta > Pinopsida > Pinales > Pinaceae > Pseudotsuga > Pseudotsuga menziesii. Next base: position 178,739 of record LPNX010830230.1, on the reverse strand, counting down.
CCCACACCTTAACCGAATGAGCTAGTAAGAATTAACTACAATAAGCTTATGCTTATATGACTTCTAACAATTACATTAAAACTCTTGATTTCATGAGAATTTAACATTTAACCACACAATAATAATTACGAATTTCACTAATATTGATAAATTTCACTACTTTATTTCTCTATTTATTAATTTTGCATAAATGAATACTTTACAAGTCCTATAACACTTTTATAACCAAAAATCTAAATCTATACCAAAATAAATAAATTTTTATAGAAAATACAATTAAAAAACCAATTATATCTCTCAACTTCTCCACATTAAAAAAATCGAGATGGGTAAGGGAATTCACATGGCCTTGAAAATCTCTCTAGCAGGCTCAACATTGTAAAACTTTTTGAGAAATTATTAGCCAAGTAGGTGTCAAATGCATAGAAAAATGAAATCACACTCAACTAGCACTTCAAATTTGAACCTAAGAAAGTGAAACTATCACAAACTGGTCCAGAATTAATTTAAATAAAGCACATCAAACTCTCACTTGACCATTATTTAAAAGGATGAAAGCTTCAAACTCTACCCATGAGAATGGTTGCAAGGAAGAGGGGTTCAATTGTGCAAAGATTCCAAAAGTGAACAAAACTTTACATGGTCATGGTGGTTAATCTACCTTCTCCTCCATCTCCCATGAAATAATGCGTAAGAATAACTTGATTTTCTCTTTGCAGTAAATGTGGTCTACAAACGGTAGGTCTAGTGCCTTAAAAAACCTTGGGGTGTTATAGAAACTTACTAGGGAGGGAGAGTGTTTACACTCCATGTAGAAGAAACATTAGTCAAATAAAACCAAGGGCTTGCAATCCCATGAACCAAACTATAAGGGAAAAACTTGTATGTTATAAACCAAACTATAATGGAAAAAATATTTGTATGTTATAGTATGAATTGGATTTATAAAAAAAACTCATCATAGTATGTTGTATATAGATTATTAACATTTTTCTCAATTATAAATTTTTAATTAGCATAATTACTAAACGTGTGGTTAAGTGAAAGAAAAATCATTTTTAATCCACTCGAAATTATTAAAATATTATTTAAAGATTTATTGAAATGAAAATGTAAAATGTAGTTGAGTTATAGGGACCCAAAGACAAGTGAATTAGAAAATGGGTAATAGGATGAGTAAAATTTATATTTTTAAAATTTAAGTTTGAATTATTTTAAAATTAATTAAAATCTATAGAATATTATATAATCTAAGTTTTTTTTATGATTTATGATAAAATTAATTAATTAATTTAAGAAAAAAATTAGTTTTGTATTTATTAGTTTCAATAAATAAAATTAGTTAAGGCGTAGGTTTTATGAGTATCTTAGGGGTGAGTTAGTTGTGAGATACCCAAAATCCAACTAGTTGAGGGTTGGTGTGGCTCAAGTTGGGTGCGATACCCGGTGATTTTGACGGTTTAGATGTCCTTGGGTCATGTTTTCTTAGACGAAATGTCACTCCTGCAATTCAAAGAGAGTCTAGCAAAAAATAAACATCAAATAAAATAAAAAGAATATAAATAAAAAAATGAATGATTGATAAAACTTAAGAGAATAAGTAGGTATAAGTTTGAAAAAAAATCATCTTATGATTGTTTATGTATTATGTTGGTTCCTTTTAGAACTAATAATATTGAACAGTAGGAGATTCAATAGTTTGTTTAAATGGTGTTTCCTTTTTATATGAGTTTAAACCAACATAGATCCATCTAAAACCTGGATTTATCAAGCACTGAGAGGAATCCAATTTATTGAGGTGTAAATATTTTTTTATCTTAAATTGGTTATTCATTAAGAAAACAATTTATTTCATCCCATGCTTGATATATCTAAGTTTAAGATGAAATCAATATAATTTTTTTTTTTTGTTTAAGTCGACATCGTTTGCATTTTTATTCTTTTGTTTAAGGGAGCAACATGTGACATAACGTTACGTGTTACAACATCTCCCCATACTGTACTATAGAGCACATCACTGCTCTCGATGCAATAAATAATTGATCCATAAGCCTTTATATTTAATGAGTTTAACTTTGTGTTTGATGAAAATAAATAACCAAATAAGGTTGAAAACAATTGATTGAAACTTTACAATATCTATCCTAGCTAAAATCACGAGCTTTATAATATGGAAATAATAATATGTGTCTTTTTTTCGTTAAGGAAATATATAAGTGGAGCGAGGCTTGTACTCACATGACATGGGGTTGATTCTCATCTATTGTTACTATGCCTCTAGGTGCACCCACACTGCCCCTAAATAGGTGTGCATGCTATCTAAGATTTAAACCCATGACATCACAACAAGTGCCTTGACAATGCACCATATCTCCAATTCATTTACACCCAGGGATATATATATATATATATCTTAAAAAAAAATTACAATATAATATACTACTTATTTTTTATTTTGAATATTAAATATTGATACAAAAGCTTTGTGTGTTTTTATTTCTTGAGTATTTGATATTGAAAACAAACTTTTGCTAGAAATAATTTAAAGTATGTTTTAAGTTTACAAGAAGCTTATGAGAAAAAGGAAATTGTGATCAAATTTACCTAAAATGTAATAAAGTTTAATTAAAAAATGAAATAGATACATTCCATTAATGGAATTTTTCTTTCAATTATATATAGATATAGTGTGTGTGAGATTAGTAATTTTTGTTTTTTTAATTAATATTAAGATGATTATGGTCATTCGATTATATATAGATAGAGTGTGTGAGATTAGTATTTTTAGCTTTTTTTAATTAATATTAAGAATGCGTATAGGCCAAGGATCAGAGGATAGTTCATCAAAGAGGGTGACAACCATTTAGGATATTTAGACTTCCTTCATTGTTGCATTATGGTAATTCAATTAAGATACGATCAAATCAAGGTAAATATTGTCCATGTCATTTGGGAAGCTACCTACTATCTGTGTTGGTAATAATTAGAAGGATTATAGTTGCCATGAGGGAAAAAATAGAAGACAAATGATCTAGATTAAATTCAAGTTTCCCATTAAATATCCAAATCGAGTCAACGAATTCCCTCATCTGAATTTCATTGTTTTGGCTTTCCTCATTTTCTATCTCAAAAGCCCAAACTTCTTCTCGACCCATTTAGGAGGGGAATCCTTTGTCCATCCTCAACCTCTAAGACAAGTGTTAGTTTTTCTAATCTAATTCAAATTGATTAGGATATTTATCTGAAAGAATAACAAGCACAACAAAATGCATGAGATAGAGAAGATACACAAGACACAAAGATCTTCCTCGGGGAAACCATAAAGGAGAAAGCCCTGCAAACTTCCTCATAATAGTTTTGTCACTAAGACAATATCACAAGATGGAAAAACCCAAGAATAAGAAGTCTTCTACAACTCTCTCTCTCTCTCTCTCTCTCTCTCTCTCTCTCTCTCCTCCATGTTCTTATTTTTCTCCTCATGTGAACTTGAGTGAGTGAGTGTGTGTATAAATGAGGGAGGGTGCCTCCCTATTTATACACATAAAATAACTAACCTAATAACTTGACTGGGCCAACCTCTTACCCTAGCAGGGCCAACTTCACCTAAGGAGAGTCAAAAATACATTTTATTATATTCAACTTGGGGACTATTTCCTCATCTTATAACGAAGGGTTTACCTCAATGACCATGTATAATAACAACATACCGAAAGGAGGAAAACACGTCTCCAATGTGGGTACAACAATATACAATGATATTATACATCAGAATATCTTCTGAAGTTACAAATACAACAACACTCCCTCTTAACTAGGAAGGTATTATCTCGATGCAGTCATCAACACATCTAGTCACGTCATCATCATTGAGCCATCATTGTTGTTGTTGTCATAGTCCTCATCTTATCGATCATTGAATAGTGACATCTGTCAGATCTATAAGTCATAGGAAGTTTCTACAGAGCTAGACGTGTTTCATGATAGGTGTAGGCCTAGTCCTCATCTAGGTCTTCATCATATCCACGACCAATCCATCATGTAGGTACAACCCAGGACCATACATTACATTTCCACTACAATCACATACATCTCCTACTGTTATCTTGTCATATCTAGATCATCTCATCATCGTACACAGAGCACACCCAAGATGCATACCACATACTACTTGTGTTCTACCAATATAGGAGCACGTTGGGACTCATTACATCTTAAAGATGACCTGCATCTACCACTATGCAAGAATCGCCTAGGAGCACACCAAGTGCATTATGTCTCTCCACGGTCAGCCCGTGTTCTACCAACATAGGAGCATTCCAAGACTCATTACATCTTAATGACGACCTGTGTCTACCACTATGCGAGAATCACCTAGGCGCACACCAAGTGCCTTGTGACCTCTCATCATCTCCAACATGGGAACACAAAAGGACTAATTACATTCAAGGACAACCTTTGTACCATGCCAGGACTCATTACATCCAAGGACAATCTTAGGGATGCATTACATCCAAGGATAACATGTGTACCACACCAGGACTGATTACATCCAAGGATGACCTTCCAGGACTCATTACACCCAGGGATAACTTGCGTACTATGCCGAGACTCATTACATTCGAGGACGACATGAAATGACTGATTACGTCCCGAGACAACCTATGTACTATGCTAGGAATTATTACATCAGGGTGCAAAGTATATTCCTTCCCATGTGAGATCTCATTCTAGTGCATCTACATCTTCTGGTCTTCTCGTCATCTCTAGCATGGAACCATGCTAGGACTAACTACGTCTGAGAATAGCCTGCGTCTTCCACCGTGCAAGAACTCATCACACCTTCTTTCTAGGGACCTCGATCTGGAATCTGGATACCACCAAGTCTCTCTCTGAAGTATTTGAACTTCACTCTAGCTAGCGGATTGGTCAACACATCGAGTATTTGATCAATTGTTGCCACATACTGGAGCTTCATGTTGGAGTCATTTACCCAACATGCACACTTATTTGGTCAATTTTGGTCTATTTAGCCACTATCCTGAGTTTAATTGACTTGATTAGCATCAAATGTGCACACTATGACATCAACATGAACACACCCACGCCTTCCTTTAGTCAAGGAGGCTAACTAAGCCTTCTCCTTCAATTGGGGAGGCTAACTGGGCTTCCTCGTTCAAACAAGGTGCAATTCTGGGGTGATTTGAGTGTCATAAATGCACCTAATTGCTAATTGATTGTTGTTTCACCTAAAAATCAATTAAGGTGAGTTTTAAAGGTGCCTCCTTCATGCAAATGGCTATTTTGGGCTGATTTGGTTGATCTGGAGTGAACTAAGGCGCCTCCACCAACTTCTGATGACAAGTGTCACTTCAGTTAACTTCATCGAAGTGAATTGGAGTTAGGGATGCGCTACCACCTTCAGTTGGACATCCAGTGACATGTGTTGAGTCACATTCAGTTAGACTCAGTCATCTATTACACTCTGATTCAGTTAGGACTTGGTGTGAGAGTCATTTATGGATTAGATCGGTGGTTAACTAAGTGTGCCGAGTGTGTCTAACTTTCATTTAATCTACACTCATCCATGCAATTCGAATGACCTCCTAGAGAATTCAAATTAGCTTGGCATTCATGCATTCTACATGACATTGTATTGTATTATTCATTTTTTTACTGATTATACAAAACTGCAACCTCCTATTGCAGTACTGTTGCATCATTTCATGTGTAATTTGTCAATTGAATGGCACTTGTGAGTTTATAATTTGTCCCAAGATTGTTGTGACAGAATTAATATGGTATCATATCCACGGCAAGATGAAGCAATATTCTTCAAAAATGTGATTTTTTACGGATCTTTCATGCAAAATTGAGCAAAAGCTCAAATTCCAGCATTGCACCAGAATCAGAAGGTTTACCACTTAATACCCCAAGTTAAGGAATTGTTGATCAAGCTTGCTTGATCAATTATGTTGGGTGTGATGAAAACCTGAAATGTTCATGCTGTTCGACCTTACGGTGACTTTATTGTGTTGATTGAAGGTTTTTAAAGGTTCTTTGCATTTGCTACAGTAGCTACATGGCTCATTCTCTAGATCTCCTTACCTCTTTCAATTACCATCAATGGAAGGAAGATATGGAGATTCAGCTCCGTTCAAGAGGGATCTATCGGGTCACAATGAACACAGAATTAGAGCCTAATGTTGCTGCAGAGAAGATAAAATACTGGAATAAATTGGATGAGGCCTATGGATTCCTATGTTTGTCCATCTCCAAATATCTTCTTTTCCACATCTCGAGATTAAAGACTCCGAAGGAGATTTGGGACCATCTCGCTACCTTGTTTGATAAATAGGATGATCTTCAGATCTATCAGCTTGATAACGAGTTGATCTCCCTGAATCCAAGCAGTTTTGAATCCATGAATGAATTTTTCACAAAATTCAAGCATCTAGTGCTCCAGCTAAAGCAATTTAAGGTGGAGAACGAAGATGACCAGCTCATCTTAGCTATCCTCTCCAAATTGGGTCCAGATTATTCTGTCTTTGTTTCATCATTCCACATGGGGAAGCTAACAACCCCAAACAGGAAAATGTCATCTCTTGATGCTTTCATCAATACCCTTTCAAACGAGCATGGTAAGCTTGTTCAGATGGGGATCCTCAGATCCTTAAAAAATCAAGCTTTGTTTGCTTCGGGGCCAAAATATTCGAAAGGAAAAGGGAAGCAGAAGAATTCAAAGGCTAAAGTAGATGCTCCAAATCCTAAAGAAAAGAACCAGCAAGAGGATCCTTCTGGCTCTAAGAAACACAAGAACAAAGGAAATCAAGGCAAGGAGAAAGTCTTGTGTTCTTACTGTGGGAAGGGCTTCCACCCTGAGCATGCCTCCATGAAGAAGAAACTTGATGAGATGACTTCTCTCCTCGAGAGAAACAATATCAATCTCCCTGAGAACCTTCGAAGGAGAGATAATCAAGATCAAGATCCCCAGCAAGAAAGAGGTCATGCTATCATAGCAAGCACCTTGAAGCCCACAACTCTGCTCATAGACTCTAGAGATTAGAATCACAAGATGGAAATCAGAGATTCTTTTTCCTACTTGGACACCGAAAAGAGCATCCCCATCCACATGGGAGATGATTCCACCATCATTTCAAAAGGACAAGGTACAGTCAAACTTGAAAATGACAGTTTTTTAAATGTTTTGTGTGTGCCCTCTTTGGCCTCCAACCTTCTGAGTGTTTACCAAATGACTCATACTGGAGTGCCTAAGAGAGTAACCTTCAGCCCCAATCATGTGGAAATCAATGAGATTGCATCCAAGAAACTTGTTGCAAAAGGCCTTGCAAACCATCATGCAAAAGCCTGTGAGTTTTCCCATTTTCTGGCGAATGTAAATCCCACCGCTCTTCTGATTCATGGAAATGAGGTCAGTAGATTCTTGCATGAGAGATTTGGTCATTTAAATTTTAAGTACTTGCAGCAACTTCAGAAAAACTCCATGGTTGAAGGCCTCTCGGCAATCATATATACCAAAGGAATTTGCAAGGGTTGTGTTGTGGGCATGTAACACCCGAAAAATTCACAAAAAATTAAAATTTTTCTGTATGACATTTAATGTTAAGTCATAGTCCAAAATGCTAGTTTTATAACTAACTTTAGTTTTTAAACCAAATAGATTACAGGGCAAGATATTAGGATATACTTATGGGTTAAATTCTCTTTTATTAACTGTGTCTAAAGCTAGAGAAGTTTTTACCTACTGACCTGTAGGTCACACCTACCAGTCATGTTCTAACCTTGTTGAATTTTCAGTTTGTATCAGTCTTGCATGTTCATGAGTTAGAAATTTAATAAAAAACATATCAGTTGTGTAATTTCTAGCAATAGTATTATTCTTATTGTTGCTTTCTTGTCTTACTAAAGGGGCTTGAGGTTATCCCGGGTCTTACTTAGCTTTTTCAAAGCTAACGTAGAATTCAATGCTTATACAGGATTACAGGTAAATTTTTCTTCCAAGTTATGGTGTAAAATATTAAAGCTTTGAAGAATAAAGAGTAAGTTAGGAAGAAAAGATTTAGACTCTATTTAAAGTCTATATTATTGATGTGGAAGAGTTTGCTAGGCTTAAAACAAAGTTTGTTCTTCCTAGGTAACAAATTTGATTACTTGTTCTAAGCACTTGAGTTTAAAGGTTGATTGTATATGATCGTTCCACATGTTTTTAGTAAATTTTGGTACTAAAACCCTGATATTTTCCAAATAGCTTTTAATTTTGGATTCTATCCATTAAAGCCTAAAACTTTCCTAAGCCCTATATTTATTATTACTATTTCTAAATTAGTAGTTATGTATAACTACAAATGCATCAATTCTAATCTAGATATATGACCCTTGTATAATTGATCACTCCATCCCATATAAAACATCATAATACATGAAATAATAACTATAATAGCTTCAATCTAGCACTCCGTAACTTATTTTATTGTAAAACTTAAGTAATTATTAATACATTGCATAATAAAAATAAATGCAACCAACTAACCCCATTTTGCATGAACTATAAACTTATAACATAGCTCGAAACCTTCTTTTTTTTAAATTTATATTTGTTTATTTCTTTTGCAATGTATTTGTATTAAGTACACAAATAATTAGTATTGTGGTTATAAAACATTTCAAGGTTAAGGCGTTGGATTTTAAGCTATAACGAAATCCTAAGAATTTCTTTTCAAGTGGATTCCACGTGGAAAAATCTTACTTGTTGAAGGTTTAAGGGAATTAAACCCTACACGCTTCCAACAACTCTAACCCTAAAAACTTGGTTGACTTTCAATGTTTAATTATAACAATGTTTAATTGAGTTTCAATGTTTAATTATAACAATGTTTAATTATACTATAATATATTATGAAGCTCTCTCTTTTGACCTTTTTATTTTGGCTCAATATACTATTTGTGGTTCCTTGATTTGGAAACTTTGTTAAGCTTAAACACTCGGCCGCTATGGTCATTTCTTGGATAAGGTCAAATGTTGATCATTCGAGTTTTTGAAGAGCTAAAAGGATGTGTTATAACTAAGGGTTTTGAAAACAAACTTTGTTTATTAACTAGTGTTGAGCTTACGGCTTTAGAAAAAGATTTATGTTTAACAAAATTGTTTGTAATTTATTTAATAAAAATTTGGTAAAAACAAATCCTGGGGCTTTAGAAAAAGATTTATGTTTAACAAAATTGTTTGTAATTTATTTAATAAAAACTTGGTAAAAACAAATCCTAGGGTTTGTGAAATGCGTTTATGGCAAGATTTATGTCTAACAAAATTGTTTGTAATTTATTTAATAAAATAAAAACTTGGTAAAAACAAATCCTAGGGTTTGTGAAATGTGTTTATGGCCAAAGTTAAAAATATGACAGAATGGCCCTAAATATTATAACGGCCGAGCTTGCAAACCTCTGCATGCATAAGGTTAACACTGTTTAGTTTTAAAGGGTTTTCTTAACATAGGGTAAGAATATTTGTAACAAGTTTGTATGCTTTATTTAAATCTTTGAAGTAGAAAAATGCTATAGCCGTGACTTAATAAAACTTTTTAGTAATTAATTAATTTAATTGTTTTATCTATAAATACATTACTGTTTATGATTAACCTAAGTTTGGTTTTTATTTAGTAGTTGTAAAATCTATCTTTCATTTTATAGCTACTGGAATGAATTAAAAGGATTAAGTTAACAGCGTAGGGTTTTAAAACCAAACATTTTTTAGTTTATGTTAATAATAGAGTTTGATTGATTATTACTGCTTGTTTTACTATTTAACATGTTCTAGATAATTATAATAGTGAATAGTACTAGTATTATTTACTAGTGTTAATAACTTAATTGCTTTACCGTAGTATTTATTTTATTATAGTACTCATAAAACTCTCTATGTAAAACCACAATTTTACTATACCAAGTTGTTTAACATGTTCTGTAGAGGTTTTATAAATATTTATGTATATGTCTAAGTCCTAAAAAAGGAAATTATTAGTGTGTTATGTTATACACGGTTTTAGAGCTGTGTTTCCAAAGATTACTTTATAAGTTCTATGTATTATTTTTAGAGCAAATTATATAGAGAGAGAAGGATTCTAAAAATAAAAGGATTAATATTATTCCTGGTTTAATCTATCAGTAAAAGTTTTTCTAAGTAAGGCAGATTCAAACACATCTTGTCCCTATATAAATCATTCATTTAATCCAACCTTCTGTACTAGAGTACTTCATCAATTGATGAGTGAAAAAATACAGAAAGGTATTTTTAAATCATCATTTCCACCATTACTAGTTCCAAGATCATTTACTAAGTTAAACAAATACAGGGAAAATCCTGAACAAGATGTAGGATTAACAGTTTAATTTCAGCTGCAAGTAATTAAGGAATAATAGTAAACTAATCTTAACTACTTCATTTCAGTACTTTTACTTGCATAAAAATAAATTAACACATTAGAACTTAATAACTTGTAGAGCAGACAAACAGCCCAAGGAGCCCGTTCCACCCAACATTTTCCTGAAGAAAGCTCATTTCTTGTCTTAGGACCCCCGAGTATGTCATGTCCACCGAACCACCAAGTTGAAAGCACTATGTAATAGGATAGAATTGAATACCTTGCAACTCCACAGAAGTACTAAACAACAATACTTCTACAGTCTGCAGTATAGAACTTAGCTAAAAAGTTGCACTATCTCTGAAAACAGTCTTAAGAACTCAAACCACTTCTGTCTTTCCCCTCATCACATCTCTTGCGCACATTTCTCAAATTCAAAAATTTCACAAGGTAATGATTGAACAGCCTCCTGCTGAATTTGATGGGTAAATATATGCATGCCTAGTTCTTTTGGTCAGTTTTTCACTTAATGAGCCACCTTCTCTTGTTTCACTTTCTTGGGGAACATGACCACAAAATTAGGGAAGTTGCCCCCTGCAACAGCTAGAAGTGGTTGAGGATGCTGCCATGTGTCAATTTGCTCTCACCCCAGTCTATTCCACCTAGTGGGCCAATGGACACTCATTTAACAGCCTCCTTAGGCCATTTGTCTCATCTTTTATTTATTAATAATAAAATATTCAACATAATTTATTACAGTCATCCTTGACCCTACATGGTCATTAGTCACAAACTTTACAATAAAATAAAATATAATATCTTCTTTAACATTAAATGTTATTGAAATTTGGGTATGTGACATACACCCCCCCTTAAATCTAGCATCGTCCTCAATGTTAGTTTATTCATCATCCTCGGAGCTACCCTAGAACATAATTGGATATGTTACCCGCATATGATTCTCCAACTCCCAGGTTGCTTCTTCGGGACTAAGGTGCTTCCATTGCACCTTCACCATCTCAATGGTGTGATTTGGAAGCAAGATCTCCCTCTTGTCAATGATAAAATCCAGTTCCACCAAAAAATCTCATTCGGGTTCCACCTGCACATTATTCCAATTTATAACATGAGTAGCATCATGTATATATTTTTTTTAAATAGAAATATGAAAAACATTATGAACTTTAAGATTCGGTGGTAAGGCTAATTGGTATGCCACTAGTCCAACTTTGGACAATATTTCAAAAGGCCCACAGTAATTGGATGCTAGCTTAGCACAGTTACATAACTTTAAAGAACTCTTTTTAGGTTTTAGATTTATGAAAACATGTTCTCCCACCTAGAACTCTTTCTGAGTTCGTTTAAGATCTTCTTGACTATTTTGTCTGTCTTGTGCAACCTTCAAATTATCTTGTACATTCTTCATGATTAATTCCATCTCCTTTAATAACTCAGGTCCTAGTACTAACCTGTCAACTGGGTTACTCTATGAAATGGGAGTATTGCATTTTCTGCCATACAGAATTTCAAATGGGCTGAATTTTGCTGAAGCTTGGTAGTGGTTGTTATATGCAAACTCAACCAAGTGTAAATAGTCTTACCATTTACTTAGTTGTTCTCTAACATACATCCTTAGCATATCTTCCAAGATTTGATTTACCCTTTCACGCTGTCCATCTGTCTGCGAATGAAAAGATGTACTGAAATTTAAAGTAGTATTTAAACCTTTGAATAAATATTTCTAGAAGTTTTCCGTGAATTTATGGTCCCTGTTAGAAATTATAACTTTTGGAATTCCATGTAAATGAAAAATTTGTTTCATGAATATTTTAGCAATATTAGCAGCCTTATAAGTGGTCTTTACTGGTACTAAATGGGCTTCTTTATTGAGTTTGTCAACGACTACCATTATCGAATCATTCTGATTTTAATTTCTAGGCAAACCTGTGATAAAATCAAGGAGGATTATTTCCCATTTCCAGCTAGGAATTGGTAATGGCTGTAATAAACCGGCTGGATACTGATGTTCAGTCTTAACCTGTTGACATTCAAAACATCTAGCAATATATTCTGCCAACTCATTCTTCATATTTGGCCAAAAATAATCTTTTCGTAACATAGTTATTTTCTTTTGATAACCAGGGTGTCCCAAATAGGGAGTTTTATGTATTTCATTTAAGATCAGCAGCTTAAATTTAGGTACATACAATCTATTTTTATAAAGTATTAACCCCTTTTCATTTAGACTGTAACCTGTACTTAAATTTTTCAGTTACATTTTCCACCACTTTAGCCTGCAGTTTTTGGTAGTTTTCATCCAATTTTAATGCTTCTTCGAGCTGATCTTCTAAGTCTATTTTATAAGTACTGATTGCTGCCATAAAATTTACGTTCATGCTTAAAGCAACAGCTACCTTATTTTCTTTCCCCTTGATATGTTGGATCTCGGAATCGTACTCGCTAAGGAAATATAGCCACCTAGCTTGCCTTGCATTTAAATTTGGTTGATCCAACAAATACTTTAAACCCTTATTATCCATCATTAAAGTAAATTTTCTACCGATCAAGTGATGGCACCACATCTTTAGTGCATGTATCACGACAAACAATTCTAGATCATAAGTAGCGTAATTCTTCTCGTGATTTTAAGTTTCCTAGACTCGTACGCTATTACGTGTCCTTCTTGAGTTAAGACCCCACCAAGGCCATCATTGCATGCATCAGTGCATACAACAAAGTCCTTGTTAGGATCCACAATTCTTAAAATCGATGCAATAGTTAATAACTCTTTTAGTTTCTTAAAACTCTCTTCACATTTTTTATCCCACACAAAATTCTTTCCTTTCTTCTGTAGAGAATTTAATGGATTTGCGATCCTTGAGAAACCCTCGATGAATCTTCGGTAATATTCGGTGATTCCCATGAATGATTGCACGTCAATCACATCCTTTGGGACTGGCCATGTTTCAATTGCTTTTATCTTATCTGGATCAATCGAGATCCCATCTTTAGTTAGTAGTGTATTTTATCTTTAAAGAATACGCACTTGCTGAAGTTGGCATAAAGTTGATGTTCCCTTAACACTTGTAAAATGATTTTTAAATGTTCCTCATGTTCTTCTTTAGTCTTAGAATAAATTAAGATATCAACAATAAAAACTACTACAAACTTATCTAGATATTTATGCATTACATTTTTCATTAAAAACATGAATATTTTCGGGTCATTAGTTAACCCAAATGGCATGACAAAAAACTCATGGTGACCATATCGGGTCCTAAAAGTTGTCTTGAAAATATCCTCATCCTTAATCCAGACTTGATGATAACCGGATTTTAAGTCAATTTTTGAAAATATTGTTGCTCCCCATAGCTGATCGAGATCATCTATGCGGGGTAATGGGTATCTATTCTTTATTATCATCTTATTAAGCTGACGGTGGTCAATGCATAAGCGTAGAGCAGCGTCCTTTTTTTAACAAAGATGATCGGTGCTCCCCAAGGAGACACACTTGGTCTTATGTACTTTTATCTATCAGTTGTTTTAATTGCGATTTTAGTTCATTAAGCTCCAGGATATTCATCCTATAAGGATGTTTTGAGCTAGGCACTGCACCAAGTACTAGCTCAATAGTGAAATCCAGCTCTCTTTTTGGAGGCAATCCCGGAATTTCCTCCAGAAATACATCCAAATAACCTCTCAGTATTGGTATATCTTCTAGTTTTAGTTCGTCTTATTTATTACTATGTTCTTCATTAGTTATAGTTACAGCAAAAGCTCTACATCCCTTCCGAACATCTCTTTTTAGTTGTAAGGTAGAAATCTGTCTGATTATTATTTTTCTAGGGATTCCTGTTACTGTCACCATTTCTCCTTCGTTATTTAAACAAGTAAAGGTTTTATCAAAACAATTAACACTACTCGATGTTGTTCCAACCAATCCATTCCAATTAATACATCATAAGAGCCTAACAAAAGTACATTGAGCTTCATAGAAGTTGCAAACTGATTCATATATAATGTACAAATTTTCACAAAATCAATTACTTTTCTTTTGCTCCTATAGCTAATTGAACCAGCCATGACTTTGTAAATTTCTCTACTGGTAATTTACTTTTCTCTAATAAACTGGGAGAGATATAACTCAGGATAGCCCATGGGTCAATTAAAATAGAAATGGGTTTATGGTTCAACATACCTTCTACTTCCACCATGGAAGTCTGATATTCAACCTGTCTTTTTTCCAACGCTGCATTGATTCTGGGAATCCCCCTTGCTAAGTCACCATTCGTTAATTCTTCCTGCATAGCTTGGATGTTGTTGACTGTCTTCTTTATGTTAGTGTAGACTGATGCATGGTGAGGACCCTGGCATTCCCAACATTTTACTTGTTTCTTACGTTCGTTATTTCTAACATAATTGATGTGATTATTTTTAAATTCTTTACTCCTTGTCACAGTAGGGTTTTGATGTGAGTTACCTTTGAAATTATTTCCTTGAAAATTTTTCTTAGGAATTTTACGTGAGTTATTATGCCCAAAATTTCGATTACATGTAAAACCTTTCTTTTTTTGTTCAAAATTATTAGACCTTTTTGCTTTCCAGTTTGGCATGTTCTCCCTTTTCCGGTTCTGCTCATAGCAAAAATTTGCCTTTCACATGGCCTCTTCAAGGGTCTTGGGATTATCATACTCAATTCTGTCCTTAATATGAAAAGGTAAACAACTCAAAAATTGCCGTACCTTAGGTTTTTCATCAACAATATAGGGCACATATCGCATTAAGCTTAGAAATTTACTATTTAACTCTTTCATACTCATAGTTCCCAACCTTAAGTCATAAAATTCTTTAGCCTGTTCCTCGTAATATTGCTCTGACATAAATTTCTTTTTAAAATACTTTTTAAAAGTGCTCGAGTTTATATTCTTCTCTTTTATGCCTTTAACTCGTTTTATTTCCTGCCACCAAATGTCAGCTTCCTCTCCTTTTTATGTTTCGCCATTAAAAGTTAGTGGTTTTTTCTTTTTGAACTCTCCAGAAATATCTTCATAGGTCTTATACTTCTTCTTCCTACATCGGTAGTCACTCTCACTACTATCACTAGAAAAATGATGTTTCTTTCTGTATGAGTTACCATTAATTTCAGAAGAAGAACCGATTTCCATTTTTAGTATTTTGACATTTTACTCTTATGTTGGTAGGACGTATTATCAGATTCTATCTGTTTATCCTTTTCTCCATTAGAAAACTTTTCCAGCAGTATTTGATTCAGTTCCTCCTGAGCTCTTAAGATTCTCTCATTTTCTTTCTTAACAGTTTCCATTTCAGTTTTTAATTCCTTAATGGTTTGCAACAATTCAGATGAATTATTGGTTACATCTTCTTTAACAGGTTCTCTTTCAAAATTATTTTTTTCATTTAAGGGGCACCTTTCTTCAGCATACTCTTCAAGTCCTTCCATTCCTGCAATTCTGATTCAGAAAATATTCTGTACATTCAACATTAAAATCATAAATCAGTAATCATACTCTTTTCTTACTTTTTGTTTACGTGCATGGAGTCACTTCAGGCCTAATGTCTGAATGTGTTCTCTGATACCATATATAACACCCCAAAAATTCACAAAAAAATTAAAAAAAATTGTATGACATTTAATGTTAAGTCATAGTCCAAAATGCTAGTTTTATAACTAACTTTAGTTTTTAAACCAGATAGATTACAGGGTAAGAGATTAGGAGATACTTATGGGTTAAATTCTCTTTTGTAAACTATGTCTAAAGCTATAGAATTTTTTACATACTAACCTATAGGTCACAGCTACCAATCATGTTCTAACCTTGTTGAATTTTCAGTTTGTATCAGTCTTGCATGTTCATGAGTTAGAAATTTAAAAAAAAAATAGATCAGTTGTTTAATTTCTAGCAATAATATGATTTTGATTGTTGTTTTCTTGTCTTACTGAAGGGGCTTGAGGTTAGCCCGGGGCTTGCTTAGCTTTTTCAAAGCTAACGCATAATTCAATGCTTTTACAAGGTTACACGTAAATTTTTCTTCCAGGTTATGGTGTAAAATATTAAAGCTTTGAAGACTAAAGAGTAAGTTAGGAAGAAAATATTTAGACTCTATTTAAATTATATATTATCGATGTGGAAGAGTTTTCTAGGCTTAAAGCAAAGTTTGTTCTTCCTAGGTAACAAATTTTATTTTTTGTTCTAAGCACTTGAGTTTATAGATTGATTGTATATGATCATTCCACATGTTTTTAGTAAATTTTGGTACTAAAACCCTAATATTTTCCAAATAGATTTTAATTTTGGATTCTATCCATTAAAGCCTAGAACTTTCCTAATCCCTATATTTATTATTACTATTTTTAAATTAGTAGTTATGTATAACTACAAATGCAACGATTCTAATCTAGATATATGACCCTTGTATAAGTGATCACTACATCCCATATAGAACATCATAATACATGCAATAATAACTATAATAGCTCCAACTTCAATCTAGCACTCCATAACTTATTTTATTGTTAAACTTAAGTAATTATTAATACATTGCATAATAAAAACAAAATGCAACCAACTAACCCCATTTTGCATGAACTATAAACTTATAACATAGCTTGAAACCTTTTTTTTAACAAAATTATATTTGTTTATTTCTTTTGCAATGTATTTGTATTAAATTCACAAATAATTATTATTGTGGTTATAAAACATTTCAGGGTTAAGGCGTTGGATTTTAAACTATAACAAAATCCTAAGAATTTCTGTTCAAGTGGATTCCACGTGGAAAAATCTTACTTGTTGAAGATTTGAGGGCATTAAACCCTACACGCTTCCAACAACTCTAACCCTAAAACCTCGCTTGACTTTCATTTTGGTTTTTACTTTGGCAAGGAAGGGTGGCCGCCAAGCCCTCAGTCTCTTTGGAAAAACTCTGCAACAGTTACCATTAAAATCTCTCTGTTGTGGCATTTAGTAGGTGTAAGGTTCCAGTTCATCGCCATAACTATGAGCTAGAAGTCTCTCTTGAGCTCAGCGTTCAAAACAGTGGTTATCTTCGGGTGCTCAAAGCATTAACAGATTTGAGAGTCTAGTTTTATTGCTGCGACCGTGAGTTCATCATAGCACTGTACGTATTTTTCTTAAAACATTTTCAATTTTCTTCATTTTAAAAATATTTAAACTATGCTTTTTACTAAGTTTTTAAACTGTTTTATTTGTGAGCGTAGGTGAAAGAAATAATCAAGGCATAGTTGACAGAGGAATGTTTGGCCTGAAGCTGAAGGTTTTTGGATTCCAAAGGGTCGGTAATGCTCGGTTCTATCCTTGAGGGTTCCCTTCGTTGTGACTATGTTATGGTGTTATCGCTGGTGCTTGTGGAAAAATTACTACTGTTCAAAACTTGTGGTGACTTGATGAAAGGTTTAGGTTAGAAAAGGAGAAGGTTGTAAGGTCTTTTCGATGATAACCATTAGGGTTTCATCTCAGAGCTTTGGCTCTTGTAAACAAAAGTTAGATTAAAGATACGGTTTTAGGGTTTATAACAAAGTTTAATTATACTATAATATATTATGAAGCTCTCTCTTTTGACCTTTTTATTTTGGCTTTGTATACTATTTGTGGTTCCTTGATTTGGAAACTTTGTTAAGCTTAAACACTCGGCCACTATAGTCGTTTCTTGGATAAGGTAAAATGTTGATCGTTCTCATTTTTGAAGAGTTAAAAGGATGTGTGATAACTAAGGGTTTTGAAAATAAACTCTGTTTATTAACTATTGTTGAGCTTAAGGCTCTCGAAAAAGATTTCTGTTTAGCAAAATTGTTTGTAATATATTTAATAAAAACTTGGTAAAACAAATCCTAGGGTTTGTGAAATTTGTTTATGGCTAAAGTTAAAAATAGGGCAAAATGGTCGTAAACATTATAACGATCGAGCTTGCAAACCTGTGCATGCATAAGGTTAACACTGTTTAGTTTTAAAGGGTTTTCTTAAGCACAAGGTAAGAATATTTGTAACAAGTTTTTATGCTTTATGTAAATCTTTGAAGTAGAAAAATGCTATGGCCATGACTTAATAAAACCTTTTAGCAGTTAATTAATTTAATTGTTTTATCTATAAATACAGTATTGTTTATGGTTAACCTAATTTCTGGTTTTTATTTAGCAGTTTTGATATTTAGATTAACAAGGTTTGTTGGGTTAAAGTTAGAGGTAAAATCTATCTTGCTTTTTATAGCTACTGGAATGAATTAAAAGGATTAAGTTAACAGCTTAGGGTTTTATAACCAAACCGTTTTTAGTTTATGGTTAATAATATATTTTTTTTATTATTACTGCTTGTTTTACTATTTAACCTGTTCTAGATAATTATAATAGTGAATAGTATTAGTATTCTTTACTAGTGTTAATAACTTAATTGTTTTACCATAGTATTTAGTTTATTATAGTACTCGCAAAACTCTATCTGTAAAACCACAGTTTCACTATACCAAGTTGTTTAAAATGTTCTCTAAAGGTTTTATAAATATTTATGTATATGTTTAAGTCCTGAAAAAGGAAATTATTAATGTGTTATGTTATACACGGTTTTAAAGTTGTGTTTCCAAAAATTACTTTATAAGTTCTGTGTATTATTTCTAGAGAAAATTATATATAGAGAGAAGGATTTTAAAAATAAAAGGATTAATATCATTCCTGGTTTAATCTATCAATAAAAGCTTTTCTAAGTAAGGAAGATTCAAACACATCTTGTCCCTGTATAAATCATTCATTTAATCCAACCTTATGTACTAGAGTACTTCATCAATTGATGAGTGGAAAAATACAGAAAGGTATTTTTAAATCATCATTTTCACCATTACTAGTTCTAAGACCATTTACTAAGTTAAACAAATACAAGTAAAATCCTGAATAAGATGCAGGCTTAACAGTTTGATTTTAGCTGCAAGTAATTAAGGAATAATAGTAAACTAATCTTAACTACTTCATTTCAGTAGTTTTACTTGCATAAAAATAAATTAACACATTAGAACCCGATAACTTGTAGAGGAGACAAACATCCCAAGTAGCCCGTTCCACCCAACCTTTTCCTGAAAAAATCTCAGTTCTTGTTTTAGGACCCCCAGTCATGTCCATTGAACCACCAGGTTGAATGCATTATGTAATAGGATAGAATTGAATACCCTGCAACTCCACAGAAATACTAAACAGCAGTACTTCTGCACACTACAGTATAGAACTCAGCTAAAAAGTTGCACTAGATCTAAAAACAATCTTAAGAAATCAAACCACTTCTGCCTTTCCCCTCATTGAATCTCTTGTGCACATTTCTCAAATTCAGAAATTTCACAAGGTAATGATTGAACAGCCTCCTGCTGAATTCGATGGGTAAATATATGCATGCCTAGGTCTTTTGGTCAGTTTTTCACTTAATGAGCCCCCTCCTCTTGTTCCACTTTCTTGGGGAACATGACCACAAAATTAGGGAAGTTTCCCCCTGCAACAGCTAGAAGTGGTTGAGGATGTTGCCATGTGTCAATTTGCTCTCACCCCAGTCTATTCCACCTAGTGGGCCACTGGACACTCATTTAACAGCCTCCTTAGGCCATTTGTCTCATCTTTTATTTATTAATAATAAAATATTCAACATAATTTATTACAGTCATCCTTGACACTACATGGTCAATAGTCAAAAACTTTACAATAAAATAAAACATAATTTCTTCTTTAACATAAAATGTTATTGAAATTGGGGTACATGACAGGGAAAACACCCTGAGCATAAGTTTGATCGGGGGAAGACTTGTCGTGCATTAAGTATCTTAGGGCTGATGCATTCTGATATCAGTGGTTCAATGCCCATCACATCCATGAATGGATCTTGGTATGTACTCACCTTCATAGATGATTTTTCTAGATACACCTAGGTGTTTTTCATTCAGAAAAAATATGAAGTTTTAGAGAAATTCATTGAATTGAAAGCACTGGTTGAAAATGCCTCTAGGAAAAATATTAAATCTCTGAGATATAATAATGGAGGGGAATATATCAGTAATTAATTTCTGCAGATATGTTCAGACAATGGGATCAAAATCCAACATTCCATTCCCTATACCCATCAGCAAAATGGTGTAGCGAAAAGGAAAAACCGCTCTCTCAAGGAGATGACCACATGCATGCTAGAAGCAAAAGGATTGGCTACAAATTTGTGGGTTGAGTCCATGAATGTTTTTGCACACATTCAGAACATAGTACCTCACTCCTCCGTGAAGGATAAGACACCTTTCGAATCCTATTTTTTACACAAGCTGGATGTGTCAAATTTCAAGGTGTTTGGGCCCACTGCATGGGCCCAGATTCTGTCTGACAAGAGGAAATATTTGCAACTGCAAAGTGTTGAATGTTTTTTTATTGGATATAATGAAGAATCTAAAGGATTCAATCTTCTTAATATCAAAACAAAACAAATTTTCATCGAAATAAGTGTTAAGTTTGATGAGCCTCTCCAAGAGGTAGAGCTAGTTGAAGAAAATTTTGTTGATTTTCCTTCTTGTTCTGCTAACAATTTGGGTGATAAAAGTGGGAGTGATGACTCTGATTTTATAGAATTGATATATGATATCAATGAGCAAGAAACAACATATTTAGAATCAGATTCTGAAGTGCAAATAAAACTCCCAACTTGGGCCAAGAAGACACTTTCTTCCGCCAAGGAAAACATTGGAAATCTTGTTGATCCAAGAACCCGGTCTGAATTTCAAAGAGCAGGTATTGTGCCCTCTTTCCATGATGATTTACTGTCCGAGACCTGTTATTTAATGATTGAGTCAGATCCTAAGTCTTACTACCATGCTCAGAAATATAGGAGATGGAAAACTGCCATGGACGAAAAGTTTAATTATCTTTGGAAAAATGCTACTTAGGAGCCAGTTTCCCTTCCACCTGGGAGGAAATTAGTTCAACGAAAGTGGGTGTTTCGGAAAAAGGTTGATGCTGATGGAACAACCTAAAAATATAAGGCAAGGATAGTTTCAAAATGGTTCTCCCATGTCCAAGGAGTGGACTACCATGAGACCTTAGCACTAGTGGCAAAGATTGACTCCATTTGCCTAGTTTTGGCGATTTCTGCATCTAAGCACTGGGAGGTGCATCATATGGATGTTAAGAGTTCCTTTCTAGATGGAGACATTCATGAGCAGATATACATGAAGCATCCTAAGGGCTACACTTCAGATCCTACTTTGGTTTGCAAATTGTAGAATTCTTTATACGGGTTGAAATAAGCCCCAAGGTCATGGTATGCCAAGATGGATGACTTTCTGCTTTCACAAAACTTCCAAAGGTGTAAGTCTGATCCGAATGTTTATCTACAATAGTATGATGGTAATTTACTTACAATTGTTTTATATGTTGATGATCTCTTGATTACTGGTAGCACACTTGCTTCCATTTCATTCATTAAAACTGCCCTCCATGATGCATTTGAGATGAGCGATTTGGGCCTGCTGAAACAATTTTTGGGGCTCAAAATTGCACAAAATTTTAATGGGATAATGGTAACTTGGTATAAATACATTTCAGACCTGTTAGTTAAGTTTAGCATGGCTGAATTCAAGGCTGATCCATTCCCTTTCCTCTTAGGAGTCAGTCTTGAAGTGGGAAAAAACACTCCATCCATGGATTGCACTATCTACAGCAAGTTGATTGGTAGCTTGCTTTACTTGACTCGTTCATGGCCTGATATATGTTATGTTGTGAATGTTGTATCAAGATACATGCAGCAACCTCATGACCTGCATTGGAAGGCAGACAAGAAGATCCTTCAGTATATTCAGGGCACAAGATCCTACGGCATTCACTATGCTGCAGATTCAGAGCTAGAATTGGTTGGATATACAGATTCATATTGAGCAGGAGATTCTATTGATAGAAAGTCCACTTTCAGGTTAGTCTTTATGTTTGGTGGTGGCCCCATTTGCTGGTCTAGCAAAAAGCAGGCCACCATTGCACTGTATTCAGCAGAGACCGAGTACAGGGGAGTAGTGAATGCTTGCATCCAAGTTGTTTAGTTGCAAGGCATTATTTTAGAGCTTGCGATTGGTAGTACTTTTTCCATAGACATATTTTGCGAAAATCAAAGTACTATTAAGATCTCCACAGATCCAGTTACCAAGCAGAGGAACAAACATATAGAGATTCACATGCACTACATTAGGGAGTCGGTGCATGACAGGACCATAGTTCTGTAATACTTCCTTATAGATTAGCAGATTGTAGATATCTTCGCCATGAGCTCTACAGAGAAAAATTTCACTTACCTTCATTCACTGGTGGGGGTGATTTCATCAGGGTGATCAATTACTTCTTCACTGTTCAGCTTGAGGGGAGGTTTTGTTCCCACTAGGTTTTCCCTCTTTCCTCACTTATATTTATTTTGAGCATTTTTAGAGTTACATTTTTGTACAGGGTGACCTATGGCCATTGTTGTTGGGGCCCTATCATTTCATGCATTTTATTTTTACTCCTCCTAAGTATAGATTAAGTGGGGGTGTTGGAGTCATTTACCCAACATGCACACTTATTTGGTAAATTTTGTCCTATTTACCCACTATCCTAAGTTTAATTGACTTAATGGGCATCAGATGAGCACACTATGACATCAACATGAGCACACCCATGCCTTCCTTTAGTCAAGGAGGCCAACTAAGCCTTCTCCTTCAATCGGGGAGGCTAACTGGGCTTCCTCCTTCAAACAGGGAGCAATTTGGGGGTGATCTGAGTGTCATAAATGCACCTAATTGCTAACTAATTGTTGTTTCACCTAAAAATCAGTTAAGCTGAGTTGTAAAGGCACCTCCTTCATGCAAATGGTTATTTTGGGCTGATTTGGTTGATCTGGAGTGAACCAAGGCGCCTCCACCAACTTCTCATGACAAGTGCCACTTCAGTTAACTTCATCGGAGTTAATTGGAGTTAGGGATGCACTACCACCTTCAGTTGGACATGCAGTGACATGTGTTGAGTCACATTCAATTAGACTCAATCATCTATTGCACTTTGATTTAGTTAGGACTTGGTGTGAGAGTCAGTTATGGATTATATCGGTGGTTAACTAAGTGTGCTGAGTGTATATGACATTTAGTTAAGCTACACTCATCCATGCAATTCGAATGACCTCCTAGAGAAGTCGAATTAGCTTGGAATTCATGCATTCTGCATGACATTGTATTGTATTATCCATTCTTTTACTGATTATACAAAACTGTAACTTCCTATTGCAGTATTGTTGCATCATTTCATGTGTAATTTGTCAATTGAATCACTTGTGAGTTTATACTTTATCCCAATATTGTTGTGACAGAATTAATACTTCAATGCTCCTCTCTGCACCATATCCCGGATATAGTGATACTTGATCTTAATGTGCTTCAACTAATCATGGAACACTGGGTTCTCCAATAACTTCATGTAAATCTGGTTGTCACAAAAGATACAAATCGCCTCTAACTCGAGATCAAACAAATCAGATACTATATTTCGAAGCCATATTGCCTCATAATTAGTCGAACAAGATTTAACATGTTCTGCCTCAATTGTACTCAATGCCACGTAGGATTGCTTCCTGCTAAACCAGAAGATCATATCGGATCCCAAACTGAAGCAGCACCTTTGTGGTTTTTCCTGGATGGGTTTCCACGTTAAATACTATGTTACTTTGAATATGTATTTATGCACTTGTTGAAAAATTATACGATTGAACTCTAGAGAAACCCTAGCAATGGCTTCCACTCACCAAGGTTTGATCCTGTAGCAAGGGTGCATTAGAGATGAGTGGGTGCAAGGAGGGATATCAGGCCATTCCAGGGCTCTGGTGTTTCAATCCAGGGCGGCTTTAGAAGCTCGAAATCTCAAGTGGGTATCAACCTGCACGCACTGGACTATGCGGCCTCTAGTTCCCATTTCCCTGCAGAACACATGGAGCCCTCTGTCCCCTTGCATTGACCTAGACCAGTCAACACAGAAACGAACAGATCGGAAGCATGCATCGAGTATAGGAGTGGAGGTGGCTCTGTTGTTCCAGAATAGCTACCTCAAGGTTTAGATTCTGACATATCTGGTACTTGCTCTTTCTTTTCCCTCATGGGTGGTGGTGCCCTCTTTTTTTCTCAGTATCTCCTCTGAATTTAGATTCAGGGCAGACATAGACAGGTTTCAAATTTTTATTAAATTGCCCTCTGGGAAATCGATTTTGGTGTGGGTTCATGGTTCTAATTCAGTGGAGACTCTAAAAATTTCTTTAGAGTGAAGAGAGGGTGTTCCTATAACTTCTTTTTTCTTTCTACATGAAGTTAAAGTGTTNGGGGGGGGGGGGGGGGGGGGGCAGAAGAAAAAAGAGGACCCTTCGGTCCTTCGTCTTATAAGGAAGCAGCTCGTCCTAAGTGATCACAAACAGCGGCCTCATCTTATTCCCATACCAATGCATATTTAGTGGAAAAGTTGGAATCCACACCAACCCTGGAGATCAAGAATCCACAGGTACAACAACTTTTCAGTATGCTACAATCTGTAGCTGTCATTTGTCATTTTAATGGGTTTTGGCATAGATATTTTGATCTTCATCAATCGATTTACACAAATTGGACAATCAATTGTCAATTCCTAATATGTTCCAAGGTATTCTTTGTAGTTCAGTTTGAATCCTAGGAAGATTATTAGAAGGTGTTATCGTAGGGTCCTTGGTTTTAGGGGAGAGCTGGGCTCTTCATAACCCCTTAGTTTCATGAGTTTGATGCAAACTCCATGGTGGTAACCAAGATGCCAGTATGGGTTAGGTTTCCAAATTTACCTCTACCATTCTGGCATCATTTAGTATTGGAAGACATTGGCAATCTCCTTGGGAGGTTTATCAAAAGTGATAGCGACAGGAAAGACCAGGGTGTATTTACTTATGCAAGAATTTGTCTGAAGATACACCTCAACAAAGGTCTCCTTGATAGATTACATCTTAAACATGAATCTTTCAATTGGATTCATATTTTGGACTATGAAAATATTGCTTTTAGGTGTAGATTATGTCATTTGACAGGTCACCTTTAAGACTCATGCCCCCTTCCTAAAAAGCTTACAAAGAAGAAAAAGGGGTAGACTACAAACCATAAAAATTGGAAAATGTTGGGCCCTAGAATTGTCCATTTTTTCATCACTTATCAACATATATTCCATCCATTTTCTTCCCATTATCGCCCATTTATCATTCCATTTTGCATCCATTTGTTGTAACTATGCGTAAAACAACCTACTACTTCCATTGATGTTTTAAGTGGTTAATAATGATTATTTTCCTTTATCTTTGATGAATTGAAGACTATTATGCATAATTTTGCTAATGATGGTTTGTGGAGTGATTTGTCACGTACAGGACGCTCATAGCCAGCTGTTATAGCCTTAACCGAAAATGCATTCCAAATAAGAACACCTTGATTCACATCTCGATTTACGAGAAAATGGAAACGAATCTCAAAAATCCGAGACATGCGTTTTGTGCGCAACAACCTCATTTACTTGGTTCGCTAGGAAATTTCCAAACAAAGCCACAGTTTGCGATATATAGGTGGTTCTTCAAGAGGGTATTTTCTAGATTTACTGTTGCAGTCAGTTCCAAAGTTGTCAGCAGTTGCGGCCATGTTTCAACTGTTACAGATCACGAGTTAGGGGTTCAGTTCCTCATTTCCATGAGATAATTTTATGTATAAATATGTAATCAATCTCATTGAGAAGAGGGGAGGAGAGAAAGAAATGTCATGATGTAGGATTTGATCCAAATCTATTGTAATCATTCCATTCTAATAATACATGTTGGCAGTTTCTTAATTCTAGAGTTGTAGACTTTCATTGTGGAGATCCAGCTCTGCTCAGTGGAGGAAGGGCCCTCTTCTCTGAGCAGATGCTGGTAGTGTTGAGTGTAGGTGTGTTATTATCTAGATTTGCTTATTATTTCATTCATTAAGCGTGTCATAGTTGTATGCTTTCATTCATTAGATTTGTCATAGTCATTGTGTTGTTAATTCATTTGATAGATCGTTGGCCAACAGAGCACTTCTTTTAGATGTATGCAATTAGATCTTGTTTCATAAGAATTGATTCTGTTGAAGTATGATTATATTTACAATTTGGATTTATGAATAGGTTTTAGGTTTGTTTTCTTTTCAAGAAGGTGATCTAGTTTACAAAGAGTTTCGATTGCATACCAATAGATAACAGTGTCAGGTAGAAATTGTTCTTGCATAGATATTGCACTATAGCTTTGAAATAAAATACTTCCTCGGGTTGATAATTTATGTTTATCATTTTGCATGTTAATTTTTAATTAACTGGCATATAGTGGACCCAACAGAAAACAGACTATGTTCCGCCTCTAGATGAGGACGAGGAGAGTGATGACAAAGAACAATAGGATCTACAGAAAAAATGAGGAAAATGTGATGAAATATGAATCAGTGGATGCACAAACATTAGAACAAAATAACTATGGTGTGGAAACACTAACAAATGTTGTGAATCCTATGGATGT
The DNA here is from genome assembly GCA_001517045.1 of Pseudotsuga menziesii. Taxonomy (NCBI): domain Eukaryota; kingdom Viridiplantae; phylum Streptophyta; class Pinopsida; order Pinales; family Pinaceae; genus Pseudotsuga; species Pseudotsuga menziesii. Next base: position 151,783 of record LPNX010830230.1, on the reverse strand, counting down.
TTCTTTAAGTGGACTAAAGCATGCACATGAAACAGAAATTTCAGATTCTGATAAGGAACAAGTTTATGTTCAGCAACTATGGGAGGTGGCAGGTAAACAATTGATTGTAGCTACCTCACCGCAGGAAGGATGGACTGAAGTGAAATAAAAGAAGACGGGGAAAAAGGGGAAAATAGAGGCATATTTTAACCCTTGATTTTATGTCTTATTATGTAATATAGTTTTTTTTTCTTTATTTTCCTTTTGCACAAACCTTTGATCTATTTTTTGACTATGTGCTTTGACATGGATCTGTTTTCTCGTAATGATTTTGCATCTACATAATGTAATTTGGTTTGCCTCAGCTGAAATAAAATTACGCTTTTTTTTCCAGGAAAAAATTTGTGTTTATGGATTTGCGTATAAACGAGTTTATATGTATTTGTCGCATTGTTGTTGTTGAATGTGCCTCTGTTGCATTGGGTTTTTGTTATAATACATGTCGAAGGGAAAGCTGTAGCACAACTTAACTATGTGTAGAAAGTACAAACACCCCACCAATCAGCTTCTGTCGAGCGCCTTGGTTGAAAACCAAGGGACCTTAAATCCCCCATCCAACTAGAGAAACTTGGTTCTGGAAGTTACCCATTAGAAAGATGTATCAGGTAAGGTCGCATCTACGCTGCAGGTGCTTCCGACTAAGCCTTGCTCTGTCGGGCCGATATCTTGGGCTTTGTTGCGCACAAGGGAAGGGACTGGACCTGGGTCGAAGGTAGGACAAAATGCCAAAAAATGGTTTTGTTGTCGGCACCGTGAATCATTTTGGTGAGGGATATGTTGTGACCTCCAAAGAAGGTTGAAATCCAAGACTTACTGGATTTTAAAGTATTATAGTTTGCATGAGAAGAGAGTACAGGATCGCGATGGAACCCAATAGAGTGGTTTGGTCGATACATGTATACAGATATCCATGAAATTTTCTTTTATGAATTTTCTATTGTGTTACATGAGTGGTTGTCTAATTTGGAAACCTAGCAAAGAAATTTTCAAGGAGGAGAACCGAAGGAGTGGAATCCTCAGTTGATTCAGCGACTGAAAAGTGTAAGCAACCCTATGTCGAGGGCTGTTGATTTTTGGGTAGATAGCATTTTTCAAGGATACATTACTGAGTTTGTTGTCGATACAATAACCTCATATAGTGAGGCGGAGCGAAAAAAAATTCCAACGAACTCGTGGAAGATATTTGTCATCCTGGAAAACCTGGTTAAAGATGCTCGTATGTGAAAACGGGAATCCCGTGAATATGACGATTGAGAACTATACAGAGACATTTGGATATGCCGCAACAGAACTATGTGAAAAGTGGATCAAACTAAGTTTATATGTTCCCTGGAGATAGAAGAACTAGACTAGAGGCTAGTTATTTAAAAAGTGGGAGAAGATTTAGGTTGAGAAAGAGAAGAAAGACTCTATTAGGAAGAGGGAGTTATAGAACGACCAGAGGAGAAGACTACGAACTCACGTCACACATTGACGAAGGTTATTGTGATGAAGAAGAAGAATATCAGTCGATATCTGAAGAACAAGAGGAATTAGAAGAGTTAGCACAAACTCCAAGACCAGAGCATGAGTACGGTACGCATACAATGTTGTATACATCGTCAGAGGTAAGATCTAGAAACTCGTCTCCAAGTAGACCTGTAAATATAAATAGCACTAACACTGTGAATAGTGGACAAGGGAGTCTGACTACTCAAAAATTTTGCTCAAGTGTGTCAGGAGCCAACATAATTGTTGGAATGGACATTAAGCTCCCTATATTCAATGGGAATGGGTTGGAAGACCTAGAGCAACATTGGTTTCGATGTGAAGTCGTAAGGACTGTGTGATAGATCCAAGACGAGGACATAAATAGAGTACAGATGCTCATGACTTTGCAAGGTCATGCACTATAGTAATACATGAAGTTTTCTATAGTGCGAGTAGGAGTGGCACAGAAAACGCTCGACCTATTTCGAATCAGAATGATAGATGAGTTTAGAAAGCCGAAGTCTGAGTCACAGTGAATTACAGAGATTATGGTCATCCTTACCAAGGTCCAACCCTCACATCTACATGTACATGACTCCTACATAGTCAAAATTAATGTAATCAAAAAAAGAATTGGAAGGGACACCTAAACTCATCTATACTTCTTTAATACTAATTATTTTGTAGCTTTACACTTTTATCGTTATCTATGCTTATGAAGTTTTGATATATAGGCACACCAAAATTGTAAAAGGATCTAATAATACCTAGGAACACTACAATGAAGCATCACTCAATAAGCGTAATGGTAGGTTTCCCACATTAATTAAAAAACTTTAATACATTTAGTGGTTATCCTTTTATAAAATAGACTCTTTTTTTTTAGATATTTAAACAAGATTGAAATTATAACTCCATTGGCATACTATATATATATATATATATGTAACTTTTTCCTCATAGCAATATATGTTTGAAGTTTAATTTTTTAATAACGAATAATGAATGAAATTAGTGTGTTAAAGTTTTTGGTGTTGCGCAGAAAATATGTAATCTTTAAATATGGTAAATGTTAAGCTTATCTGCAACAAGAACATTAATCCAAATGTAATAAACTTTATAATAATTAGCCTAGATACAAATCCTAATCTCTATCAAGCGTTGAGAGGATAAAATCTCTTTAGGTGTAAAACTATCAGCTTTGGTATGTCCTGTATATAGCCATTGATTTGAATCAAACCAAAAGACACCTAATTTTATTTACATCTATTATTTACACCGAATGTGTTATTTAAGGGGTTGCTACTTAATGAAGGTTTCGTCATCGACTCGTCATCTGTTGACGGCCTATGAGGAGCCTCCCCGTGTCTGCATATCAGAAGGTATTATTTTATTACTCAAATCTACCAGATCTGCAATTTATCGATCTGTTTACCACATCATGTTGGACTACCACCAAATCTGCGATTTATTGATCTGTATAGCACATCGTTCAAATGTCGGACTGCCACGTCAAAGTTGCCAAGCTCCTGTAATGGATATGGGGAGCCCTTGCTTCTTCTCCTCTTCCTTCACTTTCTGCTATAGGGCATGAAGCGTCAATGTCAATAAAGAATGGACCGTATGAGTAGGAACAAACTAAAGGGACTGTTCTGATTTAAAGGATAGAGCAGCCATGAGCACATCACAGACGAATATCGTCCCATCATGTGCAAACAAAGCGTAGAGATATTTTGCAAAAATATCCATTTATACAGTACCCTTCTTGCAAATAGATACATCAAAGCATGAAAATTCTTTCATGTAAAAATAGATTCATCTGCAAAAACATAGATAATACTTTCCTCTTAGAAAGTGTCAAAAAAAATGAAATAGATTCATCTTGTAGTAACTTCCCACCAGTAAAGCACTACCTAGAACTACAACAATAGATATCAAGGCAAGACTGATAGTGGCGGTGGCGTAGCTGTGCTTGATGGTTCGTTTACTTATGGCTACATCTGGTGAGGCTCCCCATCGAAACTCATATCTACCTGCTGAAAGTTTCCTTGGACGTGATTGCTTCGGAGGCAAACTCTTGGCGAATTTCTTTAACATATCTACTTCAAACCTATTAATTTGTTGAAAATACATAGATGTAATTAGTTACTATGTTCATGGAGAATGAAGGATAATAAACCCACTGCAAAATCATAAATAATGCCACTACAAATCCAGAGTGAATTGTTGTAACTACACAAAATTGATGATAAAACTGCAAATCACCTTAGAGAAATCGTATTCATGGTGTGCTAAGCTCTGCAAAATGATGGAATAGCCTACCCATTAGGAAAATAGACTCCATGGGTACAATTTTCATGAGTTTTTCGGCTGGTTAACGTAAAACCAACACATTCTAAACTTTGAAATCGAACTGATATTGAATCACAGACGCCTAGCCCCGAGACTGCCAAATGTTATGAACTTCGAAAACCAACTGATATTGAATCACAGACACCTAGCCCTGGGACTGCCAAATGTTATGGATTTATTCTTTCAGGTTTTTTATTATAAAATTCCTATATTAGAAAGCAACTCGAACATAACCTAGTAATTTCTAATTGTAGCGACAACAGAGATTTGCCATAAGTTATTTTGTGCTTGTTTGGATACTTTGGCTGTCAAAATATAAGAAAAGCAACACGTGGAAGATTAAACGTTGGAAAGGTAGTCGAAAGGACATGTAAATGTGCATGGTTTACAAGAATGTGGTCGGGGCAGCACCCATACATATGTCCTCATTATCTTTAGTTGATTTCTCTTTGCAAGTGTCGTACTTTGCTGCGTTGTGGTAATCTCTTAAGTGAAAAGATGCACTCACCTAAGCTCCATCATTATTCCTCTTGATTTTATGTCCTCCTGACATCATATATTTACCTTTGTAATGTGTGATCTATTATGCATGTGTCAATGATAGACTATTCACACATTCCACTTGATTGGGTTAAAAATTGAAATAACCATCCACCTGTTAAGTCTTTAGCTCTTTCCTTCAACACTTTTTTCCTCATGTATTGCTCATCTTATGATTAATGACCCATGCTATTATAATTTTTCTCCATATTGAACTCTTTACCCTATTTTATTTGGGTGCAAATATTCCTTTGTTCGGACATATTTATAAAAGTTTTATTCTAAAATACTAATGTGTTAAAATTGAATATTGTCCATATTTCCTCAAATTATAAAAAGTATTGTTAATGGTTTTATTCAATTATAGGTTTTATTTCAATTTTCACAAGTATTGGAATTGAACATTGTCCATGTTGTTGAACATTGTTCATATTGTTCAAAATTGAACATTGTCTCTATTTCTTCAAATTATAAAAAATATTGTTAATGGATTTATTTAATTATAAGTTTCATTTCAATTTTCACAAGTATTGGAATTGAACATTGTCCATATTGTTCAAGAAAGATTTTAAATTCAAACTATGAAGCATCAAAGAGATTGAGAATATTATATTAAAATATATACATGTCAAATGCCATTGCACAATTTATGTTTTACATTTTGTTGTGAAAACATTTTAAAAAGATATACTCACTTTTTTATGGTTTTATTTTTCCCCATTTTATGGTATTATTATTAAATGTTATTTTCTTAAAATACTTACCCACTTTTTATTTATTTTTTTGGTGTGTTTTCATTTTATACTCCTCTAGGTATTAATATTGAAGATTTGTGTGAAAACTTGTTTGAATGACTTGGTTTAGTTTTATTATTTTATTTGAAAATATATATATATTTTTTCCTTTTATAATAGTTTAAAATAAAATGAATGAATACATGATTATGCCGAAGGAATTTCACAATGGAGACGCAGTCTCAAAAGATTCCTTTCCTCCATGTCCATAAAATTCCAACACGTGTCATGTTGGCTTGGCAAATTGCGCCTAGACAGGTGTTGTGTCTCGCGTCTCATTTGCGAGCTCGACGCTCCCATTGTCTTGTTGCTTGGCTTCCTAGACTTCCATTGCGTCGCTCAGTTCCACATGCTTATCACTTGCTCTCATGGCAGCCGCCACCAATGCCTATGAATGCAAACTCAACAACAAAGAGAGAAATCATCGGTTTCCTTTTTGGGCAATCACTAGAAACCATACATCTTTGTGAAAGAAACAAACATTACAGTGGTTGAGGAAAAAACCATTCAGATTCAGCAAACTGCATTTGCACAGATTTTGCAAAAGACAGAAGTTATGCTTTGGTGAAATGTCAGAAATGTGGGTTTTCTAATACCACACGAAAAGGCATTACTCAAGGATCATGTGAGTGTGAATGGTGATAGGTGACGATTCATGATATGGTGATATCTGCATGAGGAGTTAAATTAGTCAAAAATTGAAAAGAGGATGCCATTCACAGATCATGTATTGAGCAATTGATTCTGGTACTAAACCTATCGAAGAAAAAAAAGTAGCTTCCATTTCCTACAATTAATTGAAGAAAGATTAAACTTCCTTATTTGTGAACCGTGCAATAGAAAATGGTAAACCTTGACCTCAAATTGAACGATTGGCAATAGAAATACATTGTTAATTAAGTGCATGTAGGGATGTAGGACGTGTTGAAGCAGTTGGTCGTGAAAACTTGACAGACAACTTTTGTCAAGTGGTTTTCAAACAGGATATTGTTCCTTAGATGCTCCTTGTACCGTTTGAGTCGATTGTTGAGCCCTTGGTCGCTATTTTTCCTCATTGGCAAGCCATAATGGTTAGTGGCAATGAAAATCTACCTGATTGAGTAATAGGAAAAGACTAATAGAGTGATATTTCATTAATCCTTTAGGGATTTTGTCTCTATGTAGACTGAACTATCTAAATTTTGTCTGAACGTTGTATGATACAAATTTAAAATTCACCCAAAAAATGTCAGCTATGTTCAATTTCTAGTCATTCTTAACGGTTGTGTTGCTCGTGATAAGCACCTACACTTATGTCAAACTACATTTTCATGTTGTTCTCGAACACAGAACAGGGTAAACATTGGCACCATAATTTTGCTTTAGGTTTTAATACTACTTTAATGCATGGATTCAATTAATCAAATCTAAATCCGTATTGTGTGGTGATCAATTCGTTTTTTTTCTGCTACGAACCAAGTAAATTGAAGTGATCTATGTTTCAATTGCATACATTTACCATTTACCATTTAACTTCAGCTTTCCGCAAGGTAGAGTTTCCGCAATCCAAAAAGGTAAATTGATAATCAATTTATCAATTTACCTTTCCACTTTCCGCATTGGAAAGCAGAAATTGGAAAGGTAAATTTATAAATTTATAAATAAAACAAACATTAGAATGGCTCAGGCAAAAACCATTCAGATTCAACAAACTATATTTTCACAGGTTTTGCAAAAGACGGAAGTTCTGCTCTGGTGAAATGTCAGAAACGCAGGTTTTCTCATACCACACGAAAAAGAATTACTCAAGGATCGTGTGAGTGTGAATGGTGATAGGTGATTATTCATGATATGGTGATATGTGCATGAGGAGTTAAATTAGTCAAAAATTGAAAAGACGATTTCATTCGCGGATCATGTATTGAGCAATTGATTCTGCTACTGAACTTATCAGGAAAAAAAAAGTAGCTGCCATTTTCTACAGTAAATTGAAGAAAGATTAAACTTCCTTATTCATGCAGTGCGCAATAGAAAATGGTAAACCTTGACCTCAAATTGAACGATTGGAAATATAAATACATTGTTAATTAAGTGCATGTAGGGATGTAGGATGTGTTAAAGCAGTTGTTCATGAAAACTGGACAGGCAACTTTTGTCATGTGGTTTTCAAACGGGATATGGTTCCTCAGATGCTCCTTGTACCATTTGAGTCGATTATTGAGCCCTTGATCGGTATTTTTCCTCATTGGTAGACCATAATGGTTAATAGCAATGCAAATCTACCTGATTGAGTAATAGGAAAATCCTAACATAGTGAGATTTCATTGATCCTTTGACAACAAAGTTAGGGATTTTGTCTCTTTGTAGATTGAACTGTCTAAATTTCATCTAAACAGTGTATGATACAAATTTAAAATTCACCCGAAAAATGTCGGCTCTGTTCAATTTACAGTCATTCTTAACGGTTGTGATGATCATGAAATGCACCTGCATTTATGTCAAACTACATTTTCTTTTCGTTCTCGAACATAGAACAAGGTAAACATTGGCACCATAATTTTGCTTTAGGTTTTAATACTGCTTTAATTTGTGGATTCAATTAATCAAATCTAAATCCATATTGTGTGGTGATGAATTCTTGTTCTTTTTTTCTGCTACGAACCAAGTAAATTGAAGTGATCTACGTTTCATTTGCATACATTTACCATTTACCTTCATATTTCCACAAGGTATAGTTTCCATAATCTGGAAAGGTAAATTGATAATCAATTTATCAATTTACCTTTCCGCTTTCCACATTGGATGATTATCAATTTACCTTTCTGCTTTCCCCTTTCCACTTTCCTCTTTCGGCATTGGAAAGCAGAAATATGGGATGAATGCATTGGATAGATACTGAGCCTAACTGCCATATTTTCAATCAACAACCAAGGCGTATCTCAAATTCAAAGTTGTCCTCCTTCTAAAATCCGAACCTGTGTTGTAAACCAACTTGTAAAATGGAAGCAAACCATTTCCCAATAGGATTGGGTGGATATATATATATGAGGGCAAAGTATTGCTATGTCTATGTATTCTTCATTTCCAGGCGTAACTTGGGTGGGATGCAAACGAAGAGCACTCACCCTTAAAGAGAATTTAAAAGAGGGAAGAATAAAGTGTTTGATGGAAACTGGGAGAGAAGTGGGATAAATTTTTCAACAATTTTGTTGAAAGTCAAGATTCCAACCACAAAACTAGGTGAAATGTTGGCTTTCAACAAAATTGCGGAAAAATATAGCCCACGAAATTGAATTTTTCTAATATGTGTAAACATCGGTATTAATATGTGCATGAGGAGTTAAATTAGTCAAAAAATGAAAAGAGGATGTCATTCACGGATCCTGTATTGAGCAATTGATTCTGGTATTGAACCTATTAGAAAAAAAAGTAGATGCCATTTCCTACAGTAAATTGAAGAAAGATTAAACTTCCTTATTCGTGCACTACGCAATAGAAAATGGTAAACTTTGACCTCAAATTGAACGATTGGCAATAGAAATACAATGTTAAGTAAGTGCATGAAGGGATGTAGGACGTGTTGAAGCAGTTGGCAGTGAAAACTAGATAGGAAACTTTTGTCATGTGGTTTTCAAACATGATATTGTTCCTCAGATGCTCCTTGTACCGTTTGAGTCGACTGTTGATCCCTTGATCTCTATTTTTCCTCATTAGCAGGCCATAATGGTTAATTGCAGTGAAAATGTACTTGATTGAGTAATAGTAAAAGCCTAATAGAGTGAGATTTCATTGATCCTTTAATAACAAAGTTAGGGATTTTGTCTCTCTGTAGACTAACTGTCTAAATTTTCTCTGAACGGTTTATGAAACAAATTTAAAATTGACCCAAAAAAATGTTGGCTCTGTTCAATTTCCATTCATTATTAACAGTTTTATTGCTCGTGATATGCACCTGCACTTATGTCAAACTGCATTTTCCTGTCGTTCTCAAACACACAACAGGGTAAACACTGGCACCATAATTCTGCTTTAGGTTTTAATACTGCTTTAATTTGTGGATTCAATTAATAAAATCTAAATCTGTATTATGTGGTGATGAATTCTTGTTCTTTTTTTTCCTGATACAAACCAAGTAAGATAAAGGGTTCTATGTTTCAATTGCATACATTTACCATTTACCATTTACCTTCAGCTTTTCGCAAGGTAGAATTTCTGCAATCCAGAAAGGTAAATTGATTATCAATTTATTAATTTTACCTTTCTGCTTTCCGCATGGGATAGGAAAGTGGAAAGCGGAAAGGTAAATTGAAAAATTGATTATCAATTTACCTTTTCGCTTTTTGCTTTCCTCTTTCAGCATTGGAAAGCAAAAAGCAGAAAGGTAAATTGATAAATTGATTATCAATTTACCTGTAACACCCCGGTTTTGACCCCGTTTGCATTAAATGTATATGATGTATATATTGTATTTAATCGTGGTGTGGAGCTAAAGGAAAAATCCCACCATCGATTTAGTGTTTTATGTTTCAGCAATTAAAATCGATGCCGATGGTATTTTGTGCTAGCAGGCACATTATAATTTTGGACATCATGTAAATATGCAATTTAATTAAAAACCCACAACCAGTTATGTCAATGCAACAAATAATGAGATGGGGGCATGATTTCCTAAGGATAAGGGGGGGGGGGGGTATTCAAACCTTTGGTCCAATGGGGAAAATCCAAATGTCAAAGGGAGAACCCATCAAATTGTCAACTACCCATTTCTTGTCTTTTCCCAATCATTTACTACTACCATAAATTGGTTGAAGTAGTTATTGCATGGGAATGGCAAGAGTATGGGAAAAAATTCGAATTGGGCAGAACACCCATTTTTGGAAAACATGTTTTGACTCCTTGGGCAAGTAAAAACCCAAAAACATCTGCCCATTCCCTCATGCATCCATGTTTTTGTTTTCCCCACATTTTTGGAGCTCCTGGGCACTCTCATTCATGTTTTTGCAATTTCCTGTGTTTTTTCCCCATGGCTGGGAAGTTGCTTTGCTAATAGTCAGTGGCTGGGATCTCTGCTGGGCGTTTTTGTGGTTGTTTTCCTCATTACCCGACTAGGAAAAATGTTTTTGGTTTGCACAATGAGTGGGAGAAGAGACCCATGATTTTTGGGTGTTGTTGAGTTCGTTTTGGCCGTGTTAGGGCCATAAATGACTCTGGAAATTGAATTTCTGCTAAGGGGTTGTTGTTTCCCATCTTGATAATTCATTTTGTTGCCGAAACCATTTTTCCTCAACCCAGAATTTTGTATTCTGCTGTGTGTGCATATTTTGCTTGATTTGAACTGATTTGGGAGTGGAAATGGGGTCTGACTAGCTTGATAAACCTGGTGTGAGAAGGAACCTCACAGACAGATCTAGGGGGCTGGTTTTCTTCTTTTTACACCCTGAATAGCACTGGGAGGGAAGGCATATCCTGAGGGACTGTGTTGCAAAGAAGGGGATACTTCCTTGTGTTTGGTGTGTAGATGTTTTAGAAGTCGGGCTAGATCTGGTGCAGGTGTCCATAGCTCTGAGGTTGAGCTCACCAGCTTAGTAGTCAGCCTTTCCAACTCCTTTGTAGCGTGATAAAACCAACTATGCTGGCTTGGCTGAATTTTGATAAATCCTTGGCTATGTGTGATTATGTTAGTGTTCCCTTATTCCTTGTGGGAATCATGCCCAACTCAGGGTGTTATATTTTTAATGTTTATACAATATCTAAAAACATTTAGCATAATAACATCATAACCATAAGAAAAGGATCACTAAAATAAATACAAATGTAGCAACATAAGAGAACACAAGATTTTCCTTGGGGAAACCATAAGCGAGAAAACCCCACAAAACTTCCTCAGTATAGAATTCGACCAAGACAGTGTAAAACCCCAGCAACAACAATAGTTGCTCATCTTCCACAGTAGACTCTTTCTTTCTCTCTCTCTCTCCAGTGCAATACTTGAGTGTAGAATGTGTGAGTGTCATGTCCCCTCAAATTGACCATTAAAAAGTGTTGACCATGCTAAGTTCCTAGGGGCTAAAAATTGATATTAATTATTCCTCATAGGATAAATTTTGTAATAATTAATTAAGTAAGGCATGTATCTAAGTTTTATTTTCCATTTTAATTATTATTGCTCATTAATGAGGTGTAAATAAGTTGCCTAGCCAAGTGGGGCGCATTGGGCAAGTCTACTAGCCAAGGAAGGAAAGAGGAAACACTATGACAAAAAATGTCATAGGAAACAAAGAGGAAAGTGCCTAAAAGCAAGAAAAAAGCAGTCAAGGATAAAGCAGGCAAGTTTTTCAAAGGAGGGCGCAGTTTCCTCTTATGGAGCTCAGAAAAGCAGTAAGATAAAAGCATGAAAGTTTTCAAAGGAAAGAACAGTTTCCTTATGAGTCTGGAAAAGCAAAAAAGGTGTCATAACTCAAAAGAAGCAAATTTTGACTAAGAGAGGGTGCAATTTCTAATTATGAAGGAGGATTTTAACTTGGAAACAATTCCACATGGTCCTACTTCCTAAATTCCCCAAAGGAGGTGCCTATGTGGCTAGGGTTAGGGTTTGTTGAGGGATGACTTGCTCTCACAAGTCACCTTGGATCCTCACTTACTAAGAAGGTCACTCAACACTCTATTAAAGGTGAATTTGACCCCATTGACTCAGTTTGGATGATTTGATATTGTGGTTATGCTATGTGAGCATACTCTTGGAGTGTTGGGCCTCAGACCATTGGGTGATGATCCCCAAACCCCTCCTCTCTTCTCTTCCATCTGCCTTTCTCTTCTATTGTAGGTATGGAGCGCTACATTGCAGCCATTGAAGTATGATCATAGTTATTATCAGCCTCCAACACGTTCAGTTCAAAATATAGTGAATCCCATGCTTCACCTATGCTCACAACCGCTTTTGTCGGTCATGTTTTGGGCCTCCTACCCCTTTATTTTGGATTCTCCTTGTAATGGTTAGTTTAGTATATGATCTCTGATATGTAGCAGCATATTAATCTGTAATTTATTTATATCAGGTCGAAACATATCTGTCCATAAAGAATTCCGTCTTCAGTTTCCTCAAAAAACCTTATTTTATCAATGTATGGGGGAAAATTGATGAATCTGAGTGCTATGAGAAATATGCAAGGTTGGGGGACTGTATGAAGAGATTTTATATTTTCAGTGGGATGTTATTTATCTCTTTCATAATTCATATGTATCTCAGAAATTAATTTTAATGAATTAACTGCTTAAATTTAGACCCTAGCTAGATTGTTAGCTTTCAATGACTAGTCTTGCCAAATTTGATGTAAAATGAGTTCTGCTACCTCAAACTGAGCCCCGTTAGTTCCTGTGGGTCACTGACAGACCAAAATTCCCTTAAATACCTTGAGAACCATTTTTCATTTGGATAATACCACTTTTTTGGATCCTCCTTTGCGCAGGGTTTCTCTTGACCAAAATTGCAAGAAATCCCCAAATTCACCCAAAACACCTCAAACTTTCCAGAACCTCAAAAAAATGTTTAAATACATTTTTATATATTAAATTAAGGCTATAACAAACCTATGCAATTTTCCCTAAGCCTTTGGTTGAAACAGGCAGAACTACTATTCTTAGTTGCACGGTTTGGCTGCCCAGAAGCGTGGTAGTAGGTTTCCGCGGCACGGATTCTGAAACCTAAATGGCACCAGATCCAAATGTGTTAGGGGAGAGTAAATTCAATGTCTCACATCTCTTTTTTTGCTACCCACTGATCACTCTTGTCCTCTGCAAAATCTCCCAGAAGAAACCCTTGTTTTTGTCAATCCGAGAAGGCACTGTGTGAACCCCTTAAATTTCAGAATTATTTAAGAAAAATTATAGAATTAAAGTGTTCAGGTCTGTACACCAGATCTAGGATATCACAGTGGTATTAGAGCTCTTTCCTTGGATCATCCTGTGGAAATAAATCTCTCACTAAATAAATTTGCAGCCATGTCATACTATGAGGATGACTATGATGAGCAGTATGAAGAATACTGCAAAAGATATGAAGAAGAAGAAATCCTCTATGTTGATGGAGGCATACTAAAACATGAATATGATGAAAACTATTGGACATCAGATGGGGAAGAGATCAGATCTGATTCTCCAATGGTTAAGAAAAGCTTGACAGAGATTATTGAAGCATGTGAGAACATGTCTCACTACTATGAGGACTATCTAGCGTTGGGTAGGAATATTTGTGCAAACCTTTATTTTGGAGATTATATTTATTTCAAGTATGTATTCCGGCCCAAGCATGATTATGAGAATTATTTCAAGAGCAGCAATCTATCCAAAGAGGAACCAATTTGTTCCAACTCTCTTGGAAAAGAAGAAGAAGACAGAACCAAAGGTGAAGATTTCTTCAACCCATCGGCATGTTCGAGATTTAAGAGTTTGTTTGGTTTTTCTTCAAATAGATCTTCTAAATATTGTGACATGAGTACCACTAAAGATGAAGTATATTTAAGTTCCTTGAATAATAAGAGAAATAAAGTGGAGACAGAGATCCAAGAGGTGAAGTACAAATCAACACAAGGTGGTTGCATAAGAGAAGAGGTTGAAGAGGAATGCAATTCAAGTTTCTTGGTGGGTGATCTCCGGATCACTGCTCAAGGTTATGGCTCATGTATGGGTGGTGAGACATATTTTGGATCAGATCCAAAAGAGGTACACAAATAAGATTTACAGTCACCTTCTGAGCCACATAATGAAGATGAAAACAAGGCCACACCGCTTGGGTGTGAGGCATAAATTTTGGAGGAAGAGCAGACCACCATAGTATCTGTACAGGAAGATGGTAATGTAAAGAACATCGATAATAAAAGTTCTGGTTTTTGTAGCAGCCCTATACACCTGCAACCATCTGATCCATGTAAAGATAAAAAGTCTTCACTTGCATTTGAGGACTGCAAAAGGAAGGCCAATTGTGAGGGAGAAAAATGCAGTCCCATTTTCCCTGTTGGTGATCGCACAATCAGTGCAAAGAAGGGTGATATTGTCAATGATGATAATATGGTGAAGGAATATTTTGGATCAGATCCAAAAGGAGAGGAAATGTCAGATTTGAATTCATTATTTGAGTTTCCCAATGAAGTGGAAGACAAGCCCCCACCAGCTAGGTGTGAACTAGGAAATCTGAAGGAGAAAAATCTAGTGCAAAGGGATGCAAAAGGTTTTGAATTTTGGACTCTCTTGCAACATGATGAAGTTGCATCCACATCATAGGAGAGGCTTGAACTCATTGAGAATCCCAATCCCACTATCACCATTGTGGAGATCTATGAGCCATCTAGTCTTGCAGGTGGGAAAACAGAAAGAAAGATTCATAAAGAGAAGTACAAGTCACAACAAGAAAATTGCAGGAAAGAAGAAGGGGGTGATTTTCCTCAAGAGCCCCACTCATTTCCTTGGCCTTTGAAAATGGATGAAAAGAATATTCAAAAGGCTTTACACCTTCTCCAAGACACACATTCTTCAGTGGCACACCAGTGTTGGATAGCTGCTTCATTGGAAGATCAATCTTCTCTTGAATCCAAGGAGGAGATGTAGAAGGCATTGTCTGCAATACAAGGAGAATTCTTAAAATTGCTTTCTGATAGAGATGATTTGATTGAGGTTGCTGATGTGTTGCATGGATCATCCTTGAAGGATGAAGAAGAAATTTGCAAGCTAACACAAGATTTATTGACCACCCAAGATTCTTTGAAGAGCACTCAATGTGCACTCCAAGAATCCAAGATGGAGATAGAGAAGCTTCATGAGAAGTTGAAAAGGTATTACCTACCCTCCTACACACCATTCATCCATATTCACAAGGATGATTGCACTCTTGAACAGAGGGAGGAATCTCATGAGATGGTGGATCATGAGATGCACTTAGATTTGCAGGTGCTTGTAAAAAGCTACAAGGAAGAGAATATTAGCCAAGCACTCATTGAGGTTGAGAGGAAGGATGAAGTGTTCTTCTCTACCATAAAGATGGCTAATCACATTACTTATGGATCAGCAAATAAAATTCCTTATTCATCCATTGATTGGGTGGATAGAGACACCTTTAAAGTGAAGAAGGTGGGAGATAAAGAATTTAATTTCTGCAATAAATTTTTTTGTTGTGACCGACATTGCCTTGGCATGTGGGCAGCCACAAGGATTTAATTTGCAGCAATTGGATACATTCTATACACATGCACATGAGGTGCATTCTGATTTTTTTGTGCTTGAGGACTGTACAGACAATTTTGATGAGAACCAAGCACTTGGTCTTTCCCAGAAAAAATTGGAATTGTTTCCTGAAAAGAATCACTTCCCCATGGGAGATTCATATGAGGATGAAGATGGGGAAGCCATAAGTTGGGTGGATAAGTATTGTAGAGATATGATTCATAGTTATACCCATACTTCTATTATAGCCTCATCAAGAGAGAATGAAATTTGGGAGAAGGAATTTTCCTTGGTGATGCAACAGGAAGAGCTAGAGGATTTCCTAGGTGTTCGTGACGACTTGTGGAATGCACCATCACCCTCACATCAACCACATAGGAACATATTGCTGTCAATTCCTACCATTCAACCATATGTGGATTGGGTGGAAGACTATATGTCACACATGGAGTCTTCTTGCAGAAAAATTTCTGCTCATGAGCAGTGGAAGGCAGCTGAGCAATCAAACTGTCAAGAGGAATTGATGAGAAAAATATCTTGCATCAAGTGGTCTTGGTGGAGGAAATACACACAGTTGGATAGATTCTTGTACCCTATGACCAGTGGCAGAGATTTGAGCCATTGGAAGTGTTCACATGGAACTTTTGGTTGGAGTGTCAGTACCCTCTCAGATTGGATGATGGGACACTTATTTATTTTTCTTGCTTGCATTTGTGGAGATAATTGTGATGCATCATCTTATTGTGAGCAGTTTGGGCATCCGTGTTGCTTGAATGATGCCTATACTCATTGGGGTTAGACATGGGACTCACACCTATGTATTTGCAACAACATAATTGTGAGATTCAATGTTGATGTGCATCAAGCACATAAGGAACTTTATGTTGGGTGGGGAAGTCTGACAGATTTCCAACTTTGCATTGAGAATTTCCAGTTTTCAGTGCAGTGGTATGATTTCCACAGCATGAATGTCATTCCCTGTGATGATAAATTTGTATGGTGGATTCTAATGTTTGGATACTTACAGTTGAGGAAATGGGATCCAGGAATAAATTCGCCGGATAAGTTCTGTGGGAAGGCATTCTCACTGAAGGGGGTGCAATGCAAGCAATGGGACCCTAGCATTGCTTGTTTTGGAGAAACTTTACAAGATGGATTGATGGAGAAAGTCAACCTTTTTGCAAAATGGATTCATGCTCCATTTATCCTACATGATGAACAAATTTGCAGCACTCTAGAGTGCTTCTGCTTGAGGACAAGCAGATTTGGGAGGGGAGGGTTGTCATGTCCCCTCAAATTGACCATTAAAATGTGTTGACCATGCTAAGTTCCTAGGGGCTCAAAATTGATATTAATTATTCCTCGTAGGATCAATTTTGTAATAATTAATTAAGTAAGGCATGTATCTAAGTTTTATTTTCCATTTTAATTATTATTGCTCATTAATGAGGTGTAAATAAGCTGCCTAGTTAGGTGGGGTGCATTGGGCAAGTCTACTAGCCAAGGAAGGAAAGAGGAAACACTATGACAAAAGATGTCATAGGAAAAAAAGAGGAAAGTACCTAAAAGCAGGAAAAAAACAGTCAAGGATAAAGTAGGCAAGTTTTTCAAAGGAGGGTACAGTTGCCTCTTATGGAGCTTAGAAAAGCAGTAAGAGAAAAGCAAGAAAGTTTTCAAAGGAAAGAACAGTTTCCTTATGAGGCTGGAAAAGCAAAAAAGGTGTCATAACTCAAAAGAAGCAAATTTCAACAAGAAAGGGTGAAATTTATAATTATGAAGGAGGATTTGAACTTGGAAAAAATTCCACATGGTCCTACTTGCTAAATTCCCCAAAGGAGGTGCCTATGTGGCTAGGGTTAGGGTTTGTTGAGGGTTGACTTGCTCTCACGGGTCACCTTGGATCCTCACTTGCTAAGAAGGTCACTCAACACTCTATTAAAGGTGAATTTGACCCCATTGACTCAGTTTGGATGATTTTATATTTTGGTTATGCTATGTGAGCATACTCTCTGATTGTTGTGCCTCAGACCATTGGGTGATGATCCCCAAACCCCTCCTCCCTTCTCTTCCATCTCCCTTTCTCTTCTATTGCAGGTATGGAGCGCTACATTGCAGCCATTGAAGTATGATCAGAGTTATTATCAGCCTCCAACACTTTCATGTTGAGAAACAGTGAATCCCATGCTTCACCTATGCTCACAGCCGCTTTTGTCGGTCATGTTATGGGCCTCCTGCCCCTTTATTTTGGAGTCTCCTTGTAATGGTCAGTTTAGTATATGATTTCTGATCTATAGAAGAATATTAATCTGTAATTTATCTATATCAGGTCGAAACATGTCTTTCCATAAAGAATTATGTCTTCAGTTTCCTCAAAAAAGCTTATTTTATCAATGTATGGGGGAAAATTGCTGAATCTGAGTGCTATGAGAAATATGCAAGGTTGGGGGACTGTATGAAGAGATTTTATATGTTCATTGGGATTTTATTTATCTATTTCATAATTCATATGTATCTCATAAATTAATTTTACATGAATTAACTGCTTAAATTTAGACCCTAGCTAGATTGCTAGCTTTCAATGACTAGTCTTGCCAAATTTGATGTAAAATGAGTTCTGCTAACTCAAATTGAGCACCGTTAGTTCCTTTGGGTCACTGAAAGCCCCAAATTCCATTACATACCTCCAGAACCATTTTTCATTGGGATAATACCACCTTTTTGTATCCTCCTTTGCGCAAGGTTTCTCTTGACCAAAATTGCAAGAAATCCCCAAATTCACCCAAAACACCTCAAACTTTCCAAAACCTCAAAAAAATGTTTAAATACCTTTTTATATATTAAATTAAGGCTTTAACAAACCTCTACAAGTTTCCCTAAGCCTCTGGTTGAAATAGGAAGAACTATTATCCTTAGTTGCATGGTTTGGCTGCCCAGAAGCGTGGTAGTAGGTTTCCGCGGTGCAGATTCTGAAACCTAAATGGCACCAGATATAAATGTGTTAGTGGATAGGAAATGCAATTTCTGACATCTCTTTGTTTTCTGCCCACTGATCACTCTTGTCCTCTGCAAAATCTCCCAGAAGAAACCCTTGTTTTTGTCAATCTGAGAAGGCTCTGTGTGAACCCCTTAAATTTTAGAATTATTTAATAAAAATTACAGAATTAAAGTGTTCAGGTCCGTACACCATACTTAGGACATCACAGTGAGAATGAGAGATGTGCCTCACCTATTTATATTCATTAGGTGAGTGCCTTAACTAACTAATTAGGTTGGCCAGGTTCCCTAATTAGGTCCGACCTACCTTGGGAGACTCAAAATACATTTTATATAATACTTATGTGGGTACTGTTTCCCCGACTTACAACGAAGGGTTTACCTCATTAATTTTACATGACCAATTACATCAAGGACATCTCTGAATGGAGGAAGAACATCTCCAAAGGAGAATAAAACAAAAGTACAATAGAATATCTTTCGAAGTTACAATATTTTAACACTCTCTCTTAACTAGGAAGGTATTCTACATCAACAACAACCATCATTACAACTGTACAACTGACTGGTGAATCTCTATATGTCATAGGAAGTTTTGGAACATCATCATACATCTTCATAATCAATATCAGCTGGATCATCTTCCATAATCTTAGTATGTAAATACTAAATCATCTTTTGCATGTGCTCAATCATCTGCTATCAATATCATCTTCTAGATCATCTTCTATAGTATCAGTATGTGGATATTGAATCATATTATGGAGCATCATTATGTAAATACTAAATCATCTTCTGTCACATCAATATATGAATACTGAATCATCTTCTGAATACTGGACCTTCTTTTGTAACATCAGTATGTGAATACTGAATCATCTTCTGCCATATCAGTATGTGAATACTGAATCATCTTCTGAACCTTCTTTTGTAACATCAGTATGTGAATACTAAATCTTCTTCTGTCACATCAGTATGTGAATACTGGATCTTCTTCTTCCACATCAGTATGTGAATACTAAATCTTCTTCTAAAACATCAGTATCTGAATACTGAATCATCTACTTTCTAGCATCAGTGTGTAAACACTGAACCATCATCTTTAACATCAACATCTTCTGAATCATCTACTTTCCAGCATCAGTGTTGAATCCTCATATTGTAACATCATCATCTGAACCATTATCACTTGCATCTTCAGTATGTAAATACTGAACTATCATCATCTTGTATCTCCAGTATGTGAATACTGAAGGCATCATCATCGGTATCATAAGTATCATCATCTACATCTTCTGTATGGGAATACTGAAACATCATCATCATCTGTATCTTCGATATAGAAACATTGAATCACCATCATCTATATCTTCGATATAGAAACATTGAATCACCATCATTTGCATATTCAGTATGGGAATACTGAAACATCATCATTTGTATCTTCAGTATAGAAATATTGAATCACTATCATCTACATCTTCAGTATGTAAATAATGAAAAATCATTTATATCTTTAGTATGGGAATACTTAAACATCATCATTTGTATCTTCAATATAGAAATACTAAAACATCATCATCTACCTCAACGGTATATAAATACTGAAACAATAAACAACTTCATTAGCAGGTTAGTACTAAAAACCAAATCATTTGTAATGTTAGATCATCATCTGTATTACCAGCATAGAGATGCTGGAACGTCATCATCATCAACACAAACTTTTGTGACTTCAACTACATCAACATTAACAGCACATGGTGTTGATACCATAATCATATCAGTAACAACACAAGGTGTTGAGACCACAACCACATCAACATCATCAACACAAGGTGTTGTGACTTTAATCGTATCAACATTATTAGCACAGGGTGCTGATATCACAACATCAACATAAGGTGTTGGGACCATAACCACATCATCAGCATCAATCATGCTGAAGAAACATCATTATCAACATCACAATAGAAATATTGAAATTGCCTTGGCAATTATTTCAATAATCAACAATCATCAGTGTAGTAACACTGAAACTTAAACAATCATCAATCATCAGTGTAACAACACTGCAACTAAGTCAATAATCATCAGTATAATAATATTGAAGCACACATCTCAACAATTAGTATAACAATACTGAAGCAATCATTTCATCAAGCATCTCAGCATGCATCA
This sequence comes from Pseudotsuga menziesii, assembly GCA_001517045.1. Lineage (NCBI taxonomy): Eukaryota > Viridiplantae > Streptophyta > Pinopsida > Pinales > Pinaceae > Pseudotsuga > Pseudotsuga menziesii. Next base: position 131,222 of record LPNX010830230.1, on the reverse strand, counting down.
GTATAACAATACTGAAACAATCGACTCAACCATCTTAGCAATCATTGACAATCAACAGTATAGCAATACTGCAACAATCATCAACAATCAACAGTATAGAAATACAGTAACAACCATCAACAATCAATAGTATAGCAACACTGTGACAACCATCAAGCATCTTAGCAGTCATAATCAATCAACATTATAGCAATATTGTGACAATCATCAATAATCAATAGTATAGAAATACTATGACAACCATCAACAATCAACAATCAACAGTATAGCAATACTGAGGATACATATTTCCCTTCATCTTCTTCGAAGCAGCATCACGGTGATTTATCTAGTAGATCCATCCGGGCATTTTGTCCAACTTACTAACTCTTTCGAGCCAAATAAGCCTAGTTAGACAGATGTATCTCCCTAGGGACCAAACAAGCCTTGTCTAGCTTACTAACCCTTTCGGTCCAAACAAGCCTAGATAGACATACTAATCCCCCTAGGATCGACAAGCCTTTAGTCTTGCTTACTAACCCTTTCGGGCCAAACAAGCCTAGCCAGACGTACCCTCCTCTAGACTGACCTACTCACCACTGTATCCAATATTTTCTATCATTCCCTCTTTCGAGAGAGGTCCTTTCGGACTACACCAAGCTTGTCTCGAAATTATTCAAACTTTACATGAGCCAGAGGCTTAGTCAATACATCTGCTACTTGTTCCTTAGTGGGAACATATTTGAGCTTTACAACTCCCTTCAGCCACATTCTCTTCTTGTATATCTGCAATTGCATCATACATTTACAACTTCCATCCTTCTTCTTTTGTGCATGTATAATTGCATCATTCTTCTCTTGTACATCCACAACTTTATCGTACATCCGTAACTTCATCATTTCTTCTCTTGTAGGCGATTGCATACAATCCTTCCTACAAGTCAAATACAATTGTTATGAGAAAAAATATTTCATAACATATTCAAAATGAAAACTTTCCATGCATAAAGATATATAATCATGCAACTATTTCTGCTAATGCAACAAACATCTAAGCCACTTGCCCATCACCTGCATATTAGTAGTAAACTACAAATATTCTACTATACATTTCCTAAATCTAGAAATATATCATGTACACATATTTGAACATCTGAATATATCAAAATGACTGTTCAAATACTTATCTTTGTTTGTTTGGTAGAATCCATCTTGATCTCTGTCTTCTTGAATTACTGGAATCTTTACCAAATGTGTTCAACTTCATCATCTGATTCTAAGGACCCGTTCCTATCTTGCTCATGATCGAAAATACTGAGCAAGTCTTCTTACACCATAGATCACATAGAACTATGTATGTGTGTCTTACCAGTGCATCTCCTCTTATCCAATGATGAAATGGATAAGAGTATAATCTTCATCTTCATCAGTATAATTCTTCTGGATCATATTCCTCATTACTTGAAGAATCTTTACTCAGTGCTTTCTTCTTAGCTACAATATATTCATCCTTGGTTGCATTTAGAGAAACACGTTTCTTTCTGCAATATGTTGGAGTAAATAGTACTAGCAACTCAATCAAAGTCATCATACCTTTGCAGTACCCTTTAGGTACCACACCATTTACTTGGATAAGTAAATTGTCTTCTAGATTTCATCATCCTTCTAATCTCAAGAATCATGCCAAGATGCTCAAAATTTTGAGATCTACCATAGTCACTCCCTCTTAGGTGGAGAACCATCCTCCCTCTGCATCTATATTAGGACATTGGGGTGACCAGTAGTCTCCTCTGTTGTTAGTCTTCTTTGTATATATGTCACTAGAAATTAGGATCCTTCATCTCAAAATTTGTTGCAAGTTTTCTCTTGTCCTTTATAGGATTCTATCTTCAACCTTGTAGTAAAGGTTGGGATATCCATCACTCAAGTTGATCCTCAACTTTCTCAAGTGACTGTATGTGCTATCCCATGGGTGCCTACTGAATTTGTACAAATCCTTCATAGGTGGTTCTCTGTAGAGAGTCTCAAACTATATAGTTTGCTTGATCTGTTCTTTTACTTTGATTACACCAATTGTCTAGTTTAATATCCATTACTGAAGAGGTGTGTCAAGCACCTAGAGCAATGTCTTTCCAAAATTGAATCTCTATTTTGATAAAACCCGTGAACCTTCCTTCGTATCTTTTGATACTTCGATTGGCGGTATAGTTAGTTTTGTATATTTACTTGGAAGAATTTACAAAACTTCCCTTCATGTTTCAAACTGATATCCCGACATCATTATGTATGATCAACTAGTACTTCTTAGATCATATCACCCTGTTATTCTTCCTTCTTGGGACATTCTTTCGCAAGGTGTCCTTTCTCATCACAACTGAACTATTGAGTTGTGAGATGTCCTTCTATTCTTGGTGGGACTGTTCTTCCTTCTTCTTCTTGGCCTGAGTTGTTAGGGATTGATTGTCATCTCTTCTTCAATCTATCGTGCATTTACTCATATGTGATCTTCCCACTAGGAAAATTCTCTCGACTGAATTTGGAAGACCATTCAAAGTTGTAATTTATACTTCTGCTTCTTTGTCATTGTCTTCAACGGCTTCTAATTGCTCCTTGAGATGAGGTCTTCTTGTGAAGTAATCATTGAATGTTTTCTTCACTTTCTTTGAGTTGAGTTTTCAAGGTCATCTTCATACATATTGTTCTTTGCATCGATCATATCAATGGGGTCTTCAAGGATGATATCTGTGAGATCCAATGGAGGCAGAAATACTCATCTTTCTTTTGACTAGGTCCTTCTTGGCTTCGACTTCATCTTCATCTAGATCTGTAGCTTCTTCTTTGACATAGTTCTTCATGGCATGCTTCTTCAAGTATGATAAGCACTCTATAATTCCATGCTTAGAAGTTCTCGAGTCTTTCAATATTTTTCTCAAGCTTGGTAATGTTTGTTATTATGATAAAAATGAGAACCTCAAATGGAAATAGAGAGGATGAAACTTACCAGTGAGAATGCTTCAACTTAATGTTTGCTTGAAGGATCTTTTGAAAGACTACTTATGGTGGACCTAGGGTTTGATAGAGAAACCCTAATTTTTCAAATTAGGTATCTTTCATATCTGATTGGATAGAAAGATGCGCCTCAAAATACATTTTATATAACACTTATGTGGGTGCTATTGCCCCGACTTACAATGGAGGGTTTACCTCATGAATTTTGCATGACCAATTACATCAAGGACATCTCTGAATGGAGGAAGAACATCTCCAAAGGAGAATACAACAAAAGTACAATAGAATATCTTCTGAAATTACAATATTTTAACACAGGGGTGGCAGTGTTGCTGAGAGATTGATGAGCACATTGGCCTATGGTTGAGTGGAACGTTGCAGCGACATAGCTGGTTGCAGGACAAGTTTCTTCCAAGATAAGTATTCTTGTCTATGTTAATCTTTGCATTTGTAATTGCTTAATGAAATATGATGAACATGTTAAATGTTGTGAATGAATGGATTTTGCTTCCACTATATGTTAATAATTTATATATCTGTGTATGTTTAAGTTCAATGCATTTTTATCATGTGTATGTTCATGGGATTTAAATTTCCCGGATTAGATAGCATAATGGTCGTGTTCCCTCTCGGGTAAACGAGAGGGGACATGACATTACCTTTCCTCTTTTCGCTTTCTAATGCAGAAATCGGAAAGAGAAAAATGGAAAGGTAAATTGATAAATTGATTATCAATTTACCTTTTACTTTCCGCTTTCGGAAAGCGGAATATTGTTATGAAATTTTGATGTTTCAATGGTTAAAGTTGATGATAAATTATGGCTTTATCGCTTTTATGTTCTTTATTTATTCCAAATCTTATATTTTATCATGTCACAAGATCCCTTTACACTCATCAATTTAGTCTCTTTGATCCTCTTATTTTTGGAAGTACCATTGTAATACTATTATAAAACAAATAATATTGCGAACATGTAATAATTCTTTTAGCATTAAGAATGTAATAATGCATTTTACATTCATAGTTAAAGTTGAATACATTTTGAAGCCAATATTCTAAAGTGAAAGACTCAATTATATTAATATATAATTAAACTATTGCATTTGAATTGTATTAATATATTAAACTATTTTACAATCTTCTCTTTGGAAAGGATCATCTTTGGCCTCCTTTGTTGGCCTTCGCTCTTAACTTTTATAGACTTAGGCAGCTGGCCATTGGAACAACATCAGTACGCAAGCCTGAGCTTTCTAATGCTACTTCAATGACCATAGAAGGCAAGGCTCATTTTGTAAGATGGCAAGGTTCAAGGCTTTTTATTATCCTTTTACATAATGGCAATGTTCTCTATTATCAAATGCAATGATTCGAGGGTAGGATGGTCTGCATCGGATGTTCATCGTACATTGTTAACCTTCAATTTTATTTTTTCCTATTATTCCAATGACGATGCATCAAAATACAGATCGACGGTCAAGATCCACCCCACAGTAGATTGACTGTTCGAGAAGAGTCTTGTGAGAGCGGAAAGACGGAAGTCCAAAAGTTCGAGAATAAGAAAAATTACATTTCTGATTTCCGAAGTTGGAAAGCGGAAAGTGGGAGAATAGGAAAGGACTAAGGCTAAAAGTTGAGTTTTCGGATTCCGAAGTGCGAAAGGGCAGAAAAGTGGAGAGTGCAGAAGGATGAAAGTGTGGAAATGCGGAAGGGCAGCAGTGCGGAATTGAGGAAAGAAGGTATGTTAGTTTTCAGAATCTCAATTTTGAGGTCTGTAAACAAACGGTACCATCAGGAAAGGTCTATTGCGCATAGTTTGTTGCGGTAAAGATTCAATATTTTCACCCTCTCAATGTTCCTTTGCACCTCCTAGTGCAAATGCTAGTTTTGTGTATATTACACAAATACGTGGATTAATGCAATATGATTCATAGTATTGTGAATGCTACATGGTTGAAGGGTTGTGAATGCTACATGATTCATATGATCGGAATGCTATAGGACATTATTGTTTAAGGGTTGTATGACTAGACTTTATGTTTTATTAAGTTATGATACATGGTATACACATAATTGTACCATTAGAATGTATGGTTTTAGGTATTGTTAGTATTATGTTTGGATGTGTAACACCCCTGACCCTTCGACTGGTGATGAGGACGCTACCATACCATTATCTATCCGAGCAACTAGCCCCATGAACATATACATAAAAACTGAAATGCTTTGAAAGTAAAACATGGATACATCATTACCATTCGGTGGAAGCAAAACCATACATTCAAGCATTCAGCATGTTCATTGTAATTCATTAAACAGTAAATACAATTGCAGAGATGAAATAGACAAGAATACTTATCTTTGAATGAAGCTCCCCGCAACTAGCTATGTCGCTGCAACGTTCCACCCAACCATAGGCCAGTGTACTCCTTAATCTCTCAACAACACTACCACCCCCGATATGGGCATGATTCCCCAAGGAATAAGGAAACTAAGCAGGCTCACATATAGCCAAAGATACACAACTCAGCCAAGCCAACATAGTTGGGTTTATCAGGCCATCAAGGAGCTGGGAAGAGCTGACTGCTAAGCTGGTGGGCTCATTGAAGAGCTAAGGACACTTGCACCAGAACTAGCTTGACTTCTAGGACACCCACACACACCCAACACAAGGAATCAGTCCCTTCTCCGCTACACAATCCCTCAGGCCCTGACTTCCCTTCTAGTGTTATTCAGGGGTTGTGGAGAAGAAAGCGAGCCCTCTAGCTCTATCTATGAGGCTCCCAAACACACCAGGTTTATCAAGCATACTAATCCTTCATTCCCACTCCAATACAGTCCAAAGACCAACCACTGCATACACACAACAAAATCAAGCAATTCACAGCGTTGTGAAAGAAAAAGGGAAACATTACGGCAGCCAAATGGTAATACACAGCTCAGACTGAGCTAGGCGATCTCAGAGTTGTTCTTGGCCCTAACATGGCTAAAACAACTTAGCAACAACCCATACTCTTGGTAAACAACAGCAATTTCTCAGCTACGTGAGGAAGGAAAATGGCACCTATGTGAAGGTGAAATTCGCATGCCCAGACCCACAACGTGAAGAGAAATATACACAGCAAAATCACAAAAACAAAAATTAACCCACAACAACTTCCATCCGTTTGAGAGAGAGACCCCGTGGATTTCTGATGATGAGGAAAAAACGTCTAGGGCCCAAAAATCAGGATTGAAAGCTTCATACAGCAAAATCGTGAGGGTAAGGTCACACACACAGGGAAAATCGTGAATGCCCAAAACGGCTCTCCCAGCTCTCTGTGTGAGTGAAAATTAAACAATGGGGGTCGTGGTGGCTTCCCCTACCCACGTGAGGGTCAATCAACTCCTGAAGGAGTGTGCATGTGGGCAAGGACTGATAGTCCTACCACGCACCACTGCCCAACTAACAACAGAGGCTTTTAATTTGGTAGTTGGATGAGACAAGGAAAGGTGAGTAAGTCAAAAGGGTGGGTGACAACTAAATGGGTTTAACAACTGGCACTTGGCTTTTCCCCATTGGCCCCAAGGGTTAAATAATTTCCCTCCCTATCCTTAGGAAAATCATGCCCTTTTCATTATGGTTGCATTGACATAGCTGGTTGGGGTTTATTTTAATTAAAATGCATATTTACGTCATGCCAAAATTATAATGTGTCGGATATCACGATATACCATTGGCAACGATTTTAATCGTCGGAACATTAAACGCTAAATCGATGGTGGGGATTTTGCCTTTAGCTCCACACCACGATTAATTACAATATATACATCATATTCATTTAATGCAAACGGGGTCCAAACCGAGGTGTTACAGGATGTTCAAAACATTGTCACGCAATTTGGTTCTCAAGTTCTAAGAGTAACTTGGTAGAAATGAATGTTAATTTCTAGCATTGAATTTTCCTCTGTACCTGTTTCCACCTATATTAATTAATGAATATCATCCATCTCAGTAAGTAAGTGACTGGTGCAGATCTCCCAAGCCATAGTGAGAGCGTGGGTACCTGACAATCACGGAGTGACATTTGAGCCACAAACCCAATGCAACAACATTCTTCATTTTCTAAAATTATGTTATTGTGTATGCTGTGTATGTTGATTCCAAAGAAACTGATCTTATTGGAATGACAAGTGTGTTGTTATTTTTGTATATTGAATGCTCTCGTCACAAGGGAAGCAACATCAGAATTGCCTATAGAAACAGTTCTTGGTGCTGGGGCTCAAATTTTTCATCAAAGGTTTGGTTGCACACAAGGGGAGATTTACCTAACTTCTCTTGCTTCAGGAAAAAGCAGCTTAGCGAGGAAAGTGGGATTGTTGTGAGGAGAAACAGTAAATTCTAACATTGCAAGTGTTGAAACATGAAGGAGCTACATACGACACCTATGGAATTTGATAGACCACGCCTGTCTTATACACCCATCAATGTTTTGAACCAGTTTTAAATAGAATTGTAGGGCACACATTGCTTAAATTAACTTGGAAGCTATGGTAAAGATGTTATTAACACCTAGCACATCGAATGAATCTAGATGAATAGTACAAATGTCAAGGAATAAAAGTCTATGAAGTTTTATTGGCAACCTTTTGGTTGATAGGTTCAACGAAATTGAAAGCGAACAAGAAGTTAATAATCACGCAATGTTAATATGCCCATAATCATGCAATGGTTTTGATATGCCCATATCAAAGTTAATTTTTCAATTGGTTAATGTTAATAATCTGTGATACCAGTGCTTCATTTTTTTTAATATGAGTTGTTATTAAAAATTTCAATATTAGAGAATACAAAGAAATCTAGAGGACATTTAGGTCATACCACTGGTTTGAGAATAATAAGGTAAGTGGTCCACATTAGAAAGTTATAATATATATATATATTTAATTGATTAACGTACATCAAGAACGAAAGGAATTTTTATTTTTTTTATAGAAAATGTTATGTTTGGGAAAGGAAAATACATTTCTTTTATAAGTGTTGTAATGCAAAGTTCATGTCTTTAGGATACTGAAAAATTGCGGGTCAATAAAATGAATTACGCTGAAGGCATTATTTAAGGGGTCAGATCCTCTGGCCCCTTTGTCATCTAACAATGTACTATGAGGAAATGTCCCTTGTCAATTGCTGCAATAAATCTATGGACGATCACAAATTCATGGACGGATCATTAATTATTTTCATTGACAAATCCAAATCGAAGGCCAACTACATTTGACATTTCTACGGTACTAAACGATACTGAAGTGTTATCCGTGAGGGGATTGAACAAGCGATTTGACCTAGACATAGGAAATAGCTGCTTGGAGTTGAAAATGTTGGGTGAATCTGTATTCTTAAATATGGTGGCAATGCTCCACGCATCGGACCCATCATATCGTTGTGTCTGAGTCTTCCAATCCTGCCTCAGCGGGAAATGGATTTTGTAGTCCATACGCAGAAGAATCAGTCGAGCTCACAGTAGGGATTGGAGATAGTATTTTGAATATGAAGACGCATCCCAACTCACTTGAGAAGTGGGGAACAAACCCAGATGTTGTCATTATAATTAATCCGAGACATGACCGTAGAGCCCGCGTGAGAATAGATGAAGTTGGTGCCCGCTCATGGATAATGAGGCCTGGTCATAAGACAAAACTACTTCTTTAGTCATTTGTTTCCTTTGTTTCATAAAGGGATATGGAATTTCCACGGTGTAGTGACCCCAAGGCCTTCTACAGACTCCCAAATATTTTATTGTCTTATGCTTCCTTTTCATTGCCTTGAATAATGATCTACGAGGCTTGGGTGCCTAACATTGCATACCATATTGATAAGAGAAATGCGAAGAGTTGTCCACAACAATCTCAATCTGAACTAGGGAAGAGTCCATCTTGTTGATTACAAAATGGTTGCAATTGCGTTGTCAGGATTGTGTACCTCTCACTCTTACAATATCAAACACAACACTTTCTACGGATCCTCTCCGCACATAAATAAACCACAGATGCAATGGCTAGTGGAGCCTACTATGAGGTTTTGCATTTGATCTAACCCCGACTTTGAGATTATAGAGAGCTAGCAACCAGTTTGAGATTATGATAGGAATTCAAATAACCTTTGTCTTTGTATATGAAAAATCATGTAGAATGCCATAAAACAAATGGAAGGATTTTTTTAAGGTATACGTAGGGTTAGGTTTGCCACCGATGAGTTAGGAGATTCTCCACTTGAATCATCCAATTTCATCCTATTTTACCCAAGAGAATATGACATTTTAGTTAAGCACATACTAATCTCAATCTGTAAGCCTTTGAAGTTGCGCTTGTTGTCTGTATCCAATTCAAATATAAACACTAGGGAACCTAGATGGGAGTAGGTGGAATTTGAGTTTGTTGGCATGGCTTTTTGAGGCATTGTTCACTGCTCTTCCTTATGCTTAAGTTGTCGCCTCTGGTTTCGACAAGGAGTATGCTCAGGTCTTACGGTATAATTATCCTCCTCGGCAATTCTTGATGATTTGTCAGCAATGAGTTCAAATTCTGAAATGATATAATTATTTTATGTTTTCGTCACAAAAACTTATATTATCTACATACAACTTTCTTTCAATTTTGCAACATATCCAAGTTCTCTTATGTGTTTCATTTCCCCTGCTTTGGGGGTATGCTATGCTAGTTTTATTATTAATATTTAATATTATTTATGGTATTATTTTTTATTTTGTTAGGAATGAACACTACAACATCTCCTTCATACATAGTTTTAAAACCATGTGCAAGGCCCTCCTAAAACCATGGGTTGTTTAGGAGGCCTTGCACATAGTTTTAAAACCATTTGCAAAGCCATCATAAACCATGTACAATAAAACCATGGATTGTTTAGGAGGTCTTGCACATGGTTTTAAAACCATTTGCAAGGCCAACATTTTTTGGGGGATAATTCAATTTTTTTATATTTTATTATTTTGTTAGGTATGAACATTACAACATCTCCCCCATATAGTGTTGTTTTTTACCAACATTTTTTTTCTGACGGATAATTAAATTTTAAATTTTTTATTGTTTTGTTGGTAGGAACATTACAACATCTCCCCCATATTAGCTTTTTGTGGCCCACATTTATTTTGGTGGATAATTAAAATTTTAATTTTTTATTATTTTGTTAGTACCAAACATTACAACATCTCTCCCATATTGGGTTGTAGAGCATCTATCGGCTCAAACATCTCTCCCATGGTGGGTTGTAGAGTGTCTATCGGCACAAACATCTCTCCCATACTAGGCTGTAAAGACGCAATAATTATGAAAATACTAAGTGAGTAATTTTTTTTTTATAAATAAAACTTTTTTAATAATTTTTTTAAATTTAAATTCTAATAATATGGTTTTCTTAAAAAAAATAAACATTTAGAAATAAATAGTCAAAATTCTCATTATCAAATAAGAATGCTACACCATTATAACTAGCTCAATAAATTAGGATAAAGCACGACCTATAGACTTAGATGCCAGCTGGCGCGTTCGTTCTGCTCTTAAAAACCCTCGGCTGCAGCCTGCAACTAACTGGCCACGTGGACCAATTAGTAACTCTAGTGTGAAAACTTTGCCAGTAGATCGTTGGCCACGTGGATGACTACATTCCATGTGACCGTTAATCGACCGTCCATATGCACGTTGTTAGGCAGTGTCCCCATTAGCATAAGTACCTGCCGTCAAATAGAAACGCGGGTTGTGTTCCACGTGATTTCATAAACTGACCTCTCTCCCCGAGACAACACAACGGTCACAAAGCACAAAGCGACAAAAACCACAAGACCGTTTGAACATATCCAGCTCATCGCTGTCGGATTCGAATTTTGAATTTAAAAAGCTCACCCTTGGCCTTATTACAGCCATCCGCCCATGTTTTGTTCTGAAAAAGCAAATCTGACCTGCTGAGTGCTCAACACCTAAGGGGACCATCTTCAGCATACCCTGACCCAGTGGCCATATCTATCATGGCTAAAAAGCTCAGTGTATGCAACAATGATTCTGCAGCATCAGAGTCTCCTAATAGTTGCATTTCTCAAGATTTCACAATGCTTCAGGGCGAGGTCTGCAGTTCGAAGCTCCGGCCCGCCGCCTTAGAGCCGCCTTTCTTGAAAGAGGCAGATAAGCAGCATCTTGATGATGAAGGGTATGGAAATGAGAAATCTCTGCGTGCAAAATGTATTAAGCTCTTCATCATGCTTGTTTTCATGGTCGCTGCCGCAGTTGCAGTCTTAGCCCCCGAAGCTCCGCCTGTTCTGCTTTCGTCTCTTAACAGCCATATTTTCCTCTTATCCACCGAGCTCCGTGATTATGCACCTAGGGTATTCGAAGACTTTCATGGAATTTGGGAAAAGCTTCGAATCCCAGGAAGTCAAATTCACTTGGCCCTAGCTGGGACTGTGGCCGTGACTGTAATTGGCCTAATTGTCTTGTCCCTGAAGTATTTTAGGCGTTTCATTCGGAGGAGCCCTAATAAGCCAATTGTTTCTGGCCCTCCTGCTGTAGAAGTTGTTCAGGATGTTAAAGCTGAAACCCCAAGTGAGTCGGGAAGCAGTGAACGTATTTCACTAGAAAAGACTCCCTGTTCTGAGGAACAGGACCTTCCTTCGAGCCCATTAGAGGATAGCCCCATGTCTTGGAAGCCTATTTCCAAGCCTGAAGTTAGCCTGATGTTCGAGTATGACTATTCTCCATCAGAGATGAGTACTTCAGAGAAACAAATGACCCATGTTCAGTCCTTTTTAACCAGAGATGATACTGTGCAGAGGCCTGAGAGAAGATCTCGAAGGAGGAGCATGATGTCCACTGTGATACAGAACACAGTTACCCAAGAGATTTCTGTGGGCTCTTCTCCATCTGGGAATTTTATAGCAGATGAACGAGAGGTATGTTTCTACTTCAAAGTTGTTTAGTTTTTTTTGTACTGTAAAACAACCATTGTTAGGATTTCGGATTTCCTATCTTGTTCAGTTTTTTTTCTGTATTGTAAACTTACCATTGTTCGAATTTCCTATCTTCCTCTCTATGGGAAACATGTTGCTGGGATCCTCGATATCTTTGATTACTAGTTTTTTTAGTGCTGCCTCTGCATATTTTAGACCGTTTGGACAGGCTCTGTATTTCTGTCTTTTGGTTAAGTTCGAATCGTTTATGATCTTTTTTCTGTAGCTCTGCAATTGTTGATTAAGTTGGTAGTTTTAGTCTCCTTTTGGTATTAGAACAGTCAGGCTTGATGAGACTGTGGATTTGTTATAAACTTTTTGATTCGTTATGAATAGCAAAAGTATGGATGTGTCTAATAATTTCTGGTTTCTGTTTTAAATGTAATGTAAATACCACAAAGCTATCTTTAAAAAGTAAGTTGATATAGGCCGGATCATACCAGTAACATAAAGTTTGAAAACATTTACGGTGAGCCAGTATTGATAAAACAGTATAGATCTATTTCTGAAAAAAAACAGTATAGATCTATCTTAGTCTTCGATCTGTTACTTCTTTGGTCGATATGTATTTAAAAGGATCTCAAAAGTATCTAGCTTAAGAAATCTAAATTAAAATGGATATAGTAGTATTTTCTTCTTTAAGTTTATGTAGGTTTTTTCATTTCAATCTATAGAATGACTCTATCGGTGCAAATAGTACATAGAATTAATCATTTGTTGGTGTACGTTGTAATTAAGCTTTCAACCAACTGCATTGAATGCTGGCTTTTTCGCTTCTTTTGTTATTTTTATACTAACAGTTTTTAATGTAATAACCTGTCTTTGTTAGGTTCATGCTCTCCGTTGTTCCTGTTTGCTTATCTCTGTTTTGTATTGGTTTTACCAACAGTTTTTAATATAACAGCATTTCATTTCTTTGCTCTCTGCCTGTCTATGTTTATCTCTGCGTTCATTCTTTTTGCTGTTCCTATTTTGTATTGAGTTTAAGTCAAACTTGATCCTGATGTGCATTGTTTGAATCCACATCTCTAAGTGCAAATGGTATATGAAAATGTAAAATCATGAGGCTTGTCAGGATTGATCTTCATTTCATAGAGAATCTAAAATGACTGCAAATGGTTGTTGTGCATTGAATGCAGGCCTCTGCAGGGAAGAAGCAAGAACAGTCAGGTTCTATGCCGTTGAGAAGGTCTAGTCGAATTCGGAATCAAGCTTTGTCTCCACCCTCAGCCGGTCGAATGCTGATATCATCAAGGGGATGAGCATGCCACCATTATATTGATCTATCAATTATGTTTCCCTGTTTCCTTTATCATCTGTAGGCACATTTTTTTTTTGCTAATGAAGATCTGTATAACAGAGTTGGAGAATGGAATTTCTCATCTCTCGTTAAGATAGAAATTTTTTGTACTCTTTAAACTGGGAATTAATCTGAGGGTGTTTGCAGCTAACCAACACCAAGGAAGAGCGATGTATGCTCTGGTTTTTACTGGATATAAGATTCATTCAGCTGAACAGCAAATCTCTTTTGTGTTATACCTTAAAGTGTTCTGTAGCAAAAGCTATTCTCTGATTTAGTAATTTCTATGAATGTGGATTATATGAATCTGACCGGAGATGGATTCCTGAAGCAACAGTGAATCTCCTTCTATTCTGCTCTATAACAGAATACAAGGCATTGGAATGGGAACTTATAACAGAAGGCTTCAGTGTAGTTATAATATGTATTTTTCTTATCCTCGGATCAAATGATGCAAACGAAAACAGAAAACTCACAGGCATGGGAGGGGAGGAAGGCTTACTGTAGTGATAATATGTATTTTTTCTCTTCCTCGGATCAAATGATGCAAACAAAACAGAAAACTCTTTCAAACGATGCCCATCATAAGAAAGCATGAACGTTCATCATTAAATAAATAGATTGAATGGTAAAATCATGGGATATGTTGCGTTTGAGTCTTTTAAATGATTGAAATTCGCTAAGTTACAAATATATTATTTCCATGCAATCTTGTCGATTTTGAATTTTGATGGTTTGAGATTCCAAAAACTCCTATGGTAGGAAGCCAGCCCAATAGAAAAATGTTTTATATAAAACCATTCAACTTCCTTATTTCATGTTTAGATTAAAAAAAATTATAAATTTTTTCTTAAATCATTAAAAATAAAAAACTCGTAAACAAGGGCATTCATAAAGAATACACATTTTGTTTATTTTGTAGAGGAGTAGTGGCCTTAGTCCTCAAATATGAGGTTTTTTTCTCATAAATCATCAAACTATAAAGAATACACAATTTAAGAATACACATTTTGTTTATTTTGTAGAGGGTAGAGTAGTGGCCTTAGTCCTCAAATATGAGGGAGGTTTTGTGTTCATAGATCATCAAACTATAAAGAATACATAATTTGTTTATTTTGTAGAGGAGTAGTGGCCTTAGGCCTCAAATATAAGGTTTTGTGCTCATAGATCATCAAACTATAAAGAATACACCTTTTTTTTATTTTATAGAGGAGTAGTTAGTGGCCTTGGCTTCAAATATGAGGTTTAATGCTCATAGATCATCAAACTATATGTTGAAGGAATTTTACATTACTTGTATACATGTTATGAAGAAGGGTTTTTCATCACTTGCTTTCCATTTTCAATTTTCAAGAAGGTTGTCTTTATTTTGGTTTTGGGATTAAATTTGCTTAGTTTATATGATGAAAAAATACGTGTGAATCCATAAGTCGAAATGCAAATTTTAATGGCTTGTGATCAATGTTGAAAATTTCTCCAAGCTTTGATATATGCTTTCTTTATAGATTTATCATGACTTGGATGTTTGTTTCCTTAAAAGGCTAATTGGTGTCAACAAAAGTATTAGGAGATTTCCTTATTTTATTTTTAAAATTGCTAAACTCCCCATGTGAGTTGAGTTGTGCCCTAAGAAGCAAAGCTCACAAGCCCCATACTTAAATTTTCCACCCACCAAGTTCAAATCAACACAACACCTATAAGTGTTATCTAGACAATTTCAGGGATTGTAGGGAAACCTCATCACTACGGAACCCATGAATCAGTGCATTGCTAAAAAGCATTTAACTTTTGAACACCAAATGACTAAAACCACAAAGTGTCATGGACCCTACGTTGATTAATACCAACAAGTATTAGGAGATTTCCTTATTTTATTTTTTAAATTGCTAAACTCCCCATGTGAGTTGAGTTGTACACACCCTAAAGAAGCAAAAAGCTTACAGGCCCCATACTTAAATTTTCCACCCACCAAGTTCAAATAACCGGACCTTTGGACACGATGTTATCTAGACAATTTCAGGGATTGTAGAGAAACCTTGTCACTACAGAACCCATGAATCAATGCATTGCTAAAAAGCATTTAACTTTTGAACACCAAATGACTAAAACCACAAAGTGCCACTCACCCTATGCTAATTAATACCAACAATTGTCGCAAACCTCTTAAAGTGGAGTTATTATTCATGTGGCCTCTCGTTTTGGCACATACATTTATGCACACCTTGTATCTCCTTGATACTACTTCGTCGATCTTGGGCTTGGAAATTGACGGCCTACATAACATTTTTTGGTTTTAAAAACGTATTTAACATGTGGCTTTAGTTTTGGCACGTCACCATCTACCGGCTTACAAAATCGCATCCTATCAAATTGATGTTGAGGTACTTTCCTTGCTTGCCATAAATTTTAATACCTCCTTCTAACCATAACAGCTGATAAAACAGTTCTGGCTACTAGCCCGAAACATTTTGGTTTATTTTCACAAATGAAGGAAACCTTGGACATTGTTTTATTTACGAAATATAAAAACTTTAGTAAATATAAAAAATAAAATATTATTGTTGAAAAAATTGAAGCCTCCAAATTTTCATGGTGACCGGATTATGTGCAATATTTAACTCTCTTTTGTCTCTCTTCACAAGTGTTGTATGTTGCTTTTCTTAAGAAAATGCTTCTATACCTCAAGTGTGCGTGTGCACTGTGTGTTGCGTAAGGTTTAAGGAAAGGTCTCCACTGCTCGATCTGTTAATGTGAATCAATAGGATCCCAGAGGATGACTTGACCAACTGGAGATAGAAGAGAGCAGGCACTCAAATGTCCTTTTGGGTTTCTCTTCTCTTCTTTTAACATATATAATAATAGACTCGAGTTGTTGATAGATTCAATTCATACGGTGAAATGCCACTTTTTATTCTTTCAATTCTGGTTTACTCAATGCCACTGATACCTTCTCTTCCTTGGCCTCAACGGGGCTTAGACTGGAGTGAACGTTGACTTAAACATTTAGGTTTTATTATTTAATAAATTGTCTACCCAAATCCTGACATATAAACAAGGTCGGGTCAAGTTGAATGGAAGAAATATGAAGTAAATAAAAAAAATTGACAAGTATACCTTTACATAAGACGTAAATTGACGAGCATTTTAAAAATGTAATCGTCATCAAATTTTATTTGACGGGCTAGTAAAATCTGAAATTCCAGGCCTGGTCGATCTCTTACATTGGAGGTTTTGAAATCGAGCCTTCCCTAAAGCACAAAGACCACATTGATGTTTTCTCCAAGAAGGAAGTGTCACTGACCTAATGCACCTTTTCCTACACCGTTAAAGGGTTGCTAATCCCAAAGCTTCTCTCATGATTGCATTATAAATGTGTACAGTTTTTTCATTTGAAATAAACACAAAAAGGCCCCTAGCAAATCCAATAGAAGATCTCTACCACCTTTGCAATTAATCTCAATTAATAGATCATGCAAAATTTGAATTTGGTCCTAAATGAAAACTTGAAAGCGCACATGATAACGTTAATGTTTTTGAGTTTCAAAAGGATGTATTCGAAGATTTGAACAAGTATTTTTTACTGTTATTTTTGTTTCTCTTGTATGTGATAGCTCTCTTTCCTTATTTCATTTGATCACTTATTCTAGTCTTCTTTGAATATCGAGGATATCAACACGCAAAGCTCCTGCTCAGATGGCGGTGGAAGAAATCCCTCCATGAGATCCAGCTGAAGGATTCAATCTATTAGACACTAGGTCTACAATTGGTTTTGAAGGGGATCCTACTTGGGACGAAATGTACCAAATCTTTTCCATGAGCAATCACCCTGCAATTGATGATGAATTGAATATCTATGATAGCATAAGGAAAAGTTGCATATATGTCATCACCACCAAACCCCCTCTATAATGCCTTATAACGACGTTATTACGTGGATATACTATAGTGTAGATATAAGATTAGGAGCAGTGCTTGACAAAGAGGGAGTTGTCATTGCCTCCCTTCTACCAGATTCTTTCTAGCTGATGTTCAAGTTAAAAGACCCAGAGCTACATTTGAAAGAGACTTTCATGAAGAATAATTTTGATGAAAATCCTAATCTTGTCAAAGTTATCAAATATTGGAGGGTAGAAGGTTAAGGTTTCAGAAGAAGTCCAATAGAAGATACTCCATACACTATTCCAAGCGACGATAAAGGAGGTACTAGTGGCAATGGGGAAGAGAATTCCATGTGCTTCAAGTTAGAGTGGATGCCCCTGGTTCAACATCTAGCCAAAAAAAGGACAGATTTTCAATTGGGAACAAATCTTGTCTTCCAACATGCTTGGATTCCTATAGTCATTTAAATAGGTACCCAAACCCAAAATCCCCATGTTTTAAATGACTACTTATCTCTTAAATGTTGTTGGTTCTATACATGCTTTCTTGCTTATGAATTGGAATTGGAAAATAAATTCAATGCCTATTCATATCTATTAGAATATAATTTGAGAACATGGATAACATACAACAATACATTTACACTAACATGTAAATAAATAGCGAAGATCTACTAATCTATCCTTCTATCCATACAAGCAACAATAATCATGTAAGAAATAATGCACCAGATATACATGGTAAAACCCCAAATGTTGAGAAATGCTTGGTCTTCATTATTCTATAGAAATCTCCATCTTACAATACAAGGCAACTCCACATATGCATCACTCTCCATCTTCACATCATGTCGCAATCATGTGTATATAAATGACATATACAACATGAGATGTATGATTTAACTATATATCACAACATATCCAAAAGGGTCTCCTTCACCTCTATGATATGGCTAGAGGTGTGGAATATTTATGCCCCATTACACATGTGGGATAAATATCTTTCCACTCATTTTTTATAAACAATGTTATAAGAGATTTAATTACGTGATTTAATTACGTGATGCTCTATTTTATCATATTATATTTGTTTATGCCTTTTAATGATATTTTACAAACATTATCACACAAGTAATCATTACATATTCTAACACTCCCCCTTAATGATGACTAGTAGAAAGAATACAAATGGACGAAGGTGGCATAACATTAACATCTCCCTTGATGACAATTTCTAGAATGCCTCGTAAGATGTGAATAAGAGCACATTTTTCCTCATGGATTTGATGAAGATAACAACTGCTTCTCATTTAATCATGAAATTGCACTTGAATGAAGCTATACAATGAACTCTTGTAGAACACGACAATAGTGTATAGGAACCTCTGATGGTCAATACAAAAAGTTGTGGTAACTAGTCAGTCATCACAACATGTAACCCAACTGATAGTTGAAGAAAATCTCTAATAGATGGAATCATGAATACAAGAACCTCATATCTATACATTGAGATGTTTTTAGCAAACAATCTTTAAAGAACCCTACTGAAGATTTCATTTTGAATACAAAGTCCCGAATGATCTATCCATTAAAACATGTGTTAGGAAGATAATCTTCACAACTAAGCTAAAAGATTCCAAAATAGTAGGCCTCATAACTAATACAAGAACCATAGATCTATCCCTCAAAGTGTTTGCCACAAATAGTCTTCATAATCAAAGGACTCTAATGAAGATTACATTACAAATACAAGATCCCAATAGTCTATCCATAGTCTATCCATCAAATGTTTCTCCCACAGATAATCATCATGACTTTATAGTAAAATATTGATGTTCATTTCATTACATTATTATTACTAGAATATGGAGATATAATATGGAGTTGATTACATGGCATTCTTGTTTGACATCAACCATTCCGATAACAAAAGGTTTCAACTTTGTTGTTGTCAAGGATAAGATGAAAGTAGAAACAATGTTGAAGAACCAAAGATAACCACAACAATATGCTTAAGATAGTAAGGAATGACAAAATCAAGTTGTCACAACTCTTCACAAAAAACCTTATGGAGAAAGTGATGTAAACAAAGAGCTATTTTGCACAAAAGAACATCCAAGTGTGAAGCATATAATGGACATGATAATCCCATAATTATACAGGAAAAAAATTATGACATGACATATGAAAGATATATGAGCATATGAAATTGTTTTTACACAACAAGGGTAAGCAACAACATGTAATGAGTGAGCATAATATGATACCAAGATAAAATAATGAGCAAAATATGACGTTGTGTTAGAAGTATCATCATTATTAGAAGAGAGACCATGTTAGAATATTGAGGAAAAACTTGATTAAATAAAACAATGATATCACTTATAGATATGAAAATATAGTCATCAAGCAAATAAGTCCTAAGCATAGGTTCATTTCTTGATGTCACCATTCCCATACTAGAGATCTATGTGCTTGAAAATGTCAAAATAACTTTCACACAAAAAGGTTGGATACAAGTAAAATAGGAACAAGGAAAACTTTGTAAACATGATGAGTAAACTACGAACATAAACCCTAATGAAAAAGAACAAGAAGCTAATGACAATAATTTCAAGATAACAGATGAATAAATAAATAAAATCTTACCAATGCCAAAAATTTAAAATAATTATAACTCAATTAATATTGCTCATAATATTTATTATAACCTGTTTTCAAAACTGGAGCAACCATTCTACATCAAGTTTTCAAAGATAGAATAGAAATCTAGGCACTCTATCNCAATTGTTTCGAGCACTTTATTTATATTTAATTATCTAACAACATTTGTGAACAAATATGTACAGCTGGTGTCCCATGGCACACCACAGTCGCATAGTCCCAGTAGAGGAAATTTGGGGTCTAAAATGGGCCTTATAAGAAAACGTGCCAAAATAAGTTTTTGTGAGTTGGAATTCAAGAACCAATAGAATTGCAATAAAATAAGTCAACCATAATGGTTGAATTGACATATTTGTCATTAAAAAAACTACTTTTTTTGTTCGTATTTTCCACATATCTCATTGTGTTTTTACTCAAATTTCGATTGGGAGAGCTCGTTGGATGCGGAATTTGATTCCGCATCCAACAAGTACCCACACTGCATACTTTTGACGAACCCCGCTACCCCAAAAACAAGAAATACCTAAANTCCGCATCCAACGAGCTCTCCCGATCGAAATTTGAGTAAAAACACAGGGAGATATGTCGAAAATGCGAACACAAAAAGTAGTTTTTTTCTTTCTTCCTCCGAAATTAATCAATATTATTTTATTATTTTAAATATTATTTTATTATTTTAACTATTATTTTATTATTTTCCTTAGGTTGCCCATTTTAGACCCCAAAATTCCTCTAATGATTCGCTTTGCAATTCGCATGGTTGTCACCAAAACTCTGGGAAATAGTTGATTATATCTCCACTTTCTGGACTCCAAATGAGACGATTTTTTTTAATTGAGTATTTTTGCAAGAGAAACTCAAATTTGGAATTTGGTTCTTCAAAATCTGCACAAAATTTCAGGTATCGTTCTAAAATTCACCGTCCAATTTTACCTTAAACATTTATCCACAAGGGTTAGATTTTGAAAAAAAAAATCCTCAAACTTGTAGCGAAATGGATAGATCTAAAAAGCTACCACTTGGGTATGATAGATCGGATGTCAAATCTACAAAATATGGAGTTCGCAAGAAAATATGAAAATTTGTTTATTGTAAAAAAAAATCAAAGAATTATCTAAGAAGGTAAAGCATGTTGATGTATTTGTAACTTCAAAATGTATTCACTTATTGTATTTCATTGTACCCCAACGGAGATGTTTATTCCTCTGATCGGGAGAGTCATTAATATAATAAAGTCATGTAAAGTCATTGAGGTTAACCCTCCATTGTAAGTCGGGGCAATAGTCCCCATAGTTGAGGGGTATTGGGGTTATTAGACTCTCCTAGTGAGGTCGGCCCTGTAGAGTAATTGTCAAGTGGAAAACTAGTATAAATAGAGAGTGAGACTCTCTATTTTAAACATACACTCACTCAACAATAGTGCATGAGTGAGAGAAGAGGATCTCACACAAGTGAGAGAGAGAATAGTTGTCGGAGATCATCTTTGTTTCTTTGGGTTTTACTTTTTCCATTAGTGCTCATTCTATCTCTGAGGAAGTTGCAGGGTTTTTCCTTTATGGTTTCCTCGAGGAAAATTATTTGTGTCTCTTATCTCTTGTGATTATCGTTGTGCATGTTACTCTCTCAAATAAGATCCTAGATCATATTGATTAAATGATTAAAATCTAACATGGTATCATAGCTAGGCTGAGAAGAAGACATTGTGCAATTGCAAAATCTAGGGCTTCTTACTTTTTGGGTCTCCCATAGATCATCAGCAAAAGGAGGCTAGGATAACCCTCCATTGAAGGGCACATTTTTCTATCGAAGCAGAATCAGATTCCGAGCATTTTTAGTTTTTGACCTGTCACTACTGTGGGTAATTAGGAATTTTCACAAAAGAGGAATTTTTGAGTGAGCCCGACATAGGATTGCTCTCCTCCTCAAAATTGAAATTTAGAGACCAAGATCGAATTTTTTGGTTGGGTAAAACTCCGAGAAATTCAAACCATAATTTGACCCTGGACCAAAAATTTAGCACTGCAAAAGATCAGCTCCAGATCCAGTTTCAACATCTCAAATTAGTAAGATCTACATCGTTTGTATTTCCATTTGAGGTTCTCATTAAAGATGTCTCATCACACCAAGCTTGATGAAAATCTTGAAGGAGCTTATAACTTCCCGAGCATGGAAGTATAGGATTTCACTCGTTCTTGAAGAAAATGAATTGGACTCCTACATAAGTGGAGAGGTTCCAGTTCCAGAGGGATATGAGGCTAAGGCCTTACGCAAGAAGACTTGGTCAAGTCCAAGAGAATCATTGTTGATTCTATCAAGGATCACCTTATACCACATCTGTCTTCCTTAAAGACACCTAAAGAGATGTTTGATTCCTTGACCAAGCTATTTGAAGGGAAGAATATAAATCGGAAGATGACTTTGAGAAATCTGTTGAAAAATGTGAAGATCCAAAATACAGAGACCATACAGTCATACTTTACATGGGTCTCTCAAATCAAAGAACAACTTGAAGTTGTGGAAGAAATAGAGAATGGAGAAATTGTGATGGCCACCTTGAATGGTCTCCCTAGATCATGGGACTCCTTTATTTAAGGGATTTGTGCTAGAATAAAGTTAATCACCTTTAGTAGGCTGTGGGAGGAATGCTCACAAGAAGAAGCTCAAATAGTAGCTCGAGAAGAAAAGATGGGAAATGAAGATCAAGCTCTCACAGCACACACCAAGAAAATTAGAAGTGACCACTATCATCCCAAGAAAGGTAAGCATTCACACCAAAATCAGAAAGATTATCCTAGAAGAGATCCATGCAGTATCAGATGCTTTACATGTGATGAGAAAGGACACATCGCCAGAAATTGTCCCAAAAATAAAGGTGGCTCTCACAAGAAGAAGAATAACAAAAGAAGACATCATTCTCACACCACAGAGGATGATGAACCTCCTAGGAAGAGAGCCAAAGAAGAAAGTGAAGATTCTTCAAGCGATGAAGGGTATGTTTTGATTTATGCCCTCATGGGAACTGTTACACATGGAAGCAATGATTGGCTTATATATAGTGGAGCTTCCAAGCATATGAAGGGATTCAAAGAATCCTTTGTGAAACTATCCGAACATGAGTCACCTCACAACGTGAAACTTGGGGATGACTACTAGTATCCAATAAAAGGCAGTGGTGAAGCTTCCTATAAGCTAGACTCTGGAAAATCTATGAAGATGAAGGATGTTTTGTTCATACCAGGACTAAAGAAGAATCTTCTCTCCATATATGCATTGGATGCAAAAGGTATGAGGGTTGCCTTTTTAGATGGACAAGTCCTTATGTGGCCAAAGGGAAAGACTACAGATGATGCAGTAGTGATTGGAGAGAAAGAGGGGGGCTTATAGAAATTAAAGGGAAAATCAGAACAAGCTTTGGTCCATGAATCAGTAGAGCCAAGTGAACTTTGGAATAGAAGTCTTGCACATGTGCACTATAGGGCACTATGCAAGCAAAGTTGTTGAAGGTCTTCCAGAAATCCAGGCAACGCATGAAGGCATTTGCAAAGGATGTGCGAAAGGAAAGAACACAAAGAAGACATTTCCAAGTAGCGAGAGCAAGGCAAAAGGAATCTTGGAAATTATTCACTCCGATGTATACGGTCCAATGTCATCCAGCTCATTAAGTGGGTATGTATATTATGTTTCTTTCATTGATGATTTTTCTAGGAAGACATGGATACATTTCTTGAAAAGCAAAGATGAAGTATTTGGTAAGTTCAAGGAATACAAAGCCTTGATCAAAAACCACATAGAAAAGAAAATCAAGACCTTTCAATCAGACAATGGCGGAGAATTCACATCAGATGA
Organism: Pseudotsuga menziesii; assembly: GCA_001517045.1. NCBI lineage: Eukaryota > Viridiplantae > Streptophyta > Pinopsida > Pinales > Pinaceae > Pseudotsuga > Pseudotsuga menziesii. Next base: position 107,555 of record LPNX010830230.1, on the reverse strand, counting down.
ATTCAAGGAATTATGTAGAGAGTCAGGGATTAAGAGGGAGTTGACCACTCCATATAATCCACAACAGAATGGGGTTGCAGAAAGAAAGAATAGAACGATTATGGAAGTAGCAAGGGAAATGCTTCATGATCAAGATCTTCCTATGCATGTATGGGAAGAAGCTGCTAGAACAGTTTTGTATGTATAGAATCGTACTCCGCATAGAGTACTTGAGAACAAGACACTAGAAGAAGTCTTTTTTGGAAAGAAACCAGAAGTCATCCATTTTTGAATAATTGCTTGCCTAGTGTACATACACATTTCAAAAGAAAAGAGGACAAAGTTAGATCCTTCAGGAAATAAGGGTATATCCATGGGATATAGTGAAAGCTTGAAGGCTTACAGAGTATATTTCCTGGGATTCAAGAAGATCAACATCAGTACGGACGTAAGCTTTGACGAAGACTCAGCTTACAACAAATCCAGAAAGAAACCTATTGAAGATCTTGAAGGACCTAAAGTTCCCAGGATCCGAGATACAACAATGATTGAAGCAACTCCAGAAGAAGATCAAGAAATAAAAGAACCTCAAAAACCTATAGATCCACCCCATGAGAAGAATCCTTACAAAAGGAAACCAGCATGGGTACGAGAATTTATCCAAGGTGCAGAGAGATATGGTGCTCCAAAAGAAATGCATAGAGAAAGGAAGAGAATTAGGTCCTACTCCAGTTATGTAGCCCTACTGTGTGACATCATTGATAAAGAACCTTCCAACTATGAAGAAGCGGAATAAAAGAAAGAATGGAAGGATGCTATGATTGAGGAGTACCAGTTGATCATGAATAATGATGTCTGGGATGTGGTCCCGAGACCAAAAGGGAAGTCTCTTGTGACTTCCAAATGGATCTACAAGATCAAGCATGTTGTAGATGGAAACATAGAGATATATAAAGTGATATTTGTGGCATGTGGCTTCTCCCAGAAGGAAGGGATATATTATGAAGAAACTTTTGCACCTGTAGCTAGATACACTTCCATTAGATTAGTACTTTCTCTTGTTACAGTGATGAAATGGAAGATACACCAAATGGATGTCAAGACCGCGTTCCTGAATGGTGTAGTGGAAGAGGAAGTGTATGTGGAGCAACCACTCGGATTTGAGACACATGATAGGGAAACTCATGTGTGGAAATTAAAGAAGGCCTTGTACGGTTTGAAACAGGCACCTAGGATGTGGTATGGCAGAATTGACAGATTCCTGACTAGTTTTGGATTTACCAAGAGTAAAGCGGATTCCAACCTTTATTACAAGGTTGAGGAAGGGAACCCAGTGATACTCCTACTATATGTAGATGACTTGTTTGTGACAGGTGAGGTTGGGTTGATTGCTTACATGAAGAGGAAGCTTGCTGCTGAGTTCGAGATGAAGGACTTGCGTATGATGCACTACTTTCTAGGAATGGAAGTGTCACAGAATGCAAATGGAATCTCCCTTGGACAAGGGAAGTATGCAGTGGAGATCCTGAAGAGGTTCGAGATGATGGACTACAAGTCCATGACCACACCTATGGCATCTAACCTAAAGCTATTGAGTGATGCTTCATCAGAGTCGGTTGATGCCACGATGGATCGTCAGATGATTGGGTCATTGATGTACCTGACAAACATGAGACCAAATATTTGTTTTGTTGTGAACACACTAAGCCAGTTTCGAATGAATCCAAGACATGTTCACCTGATTGCTGCAAAGAATATTTTGAGATACCTAAAGGGTACAGTTGATTATGGGCTCAAGTATGAGGCGAATCAGAAGATTAACCTGGAGGGTTATGTGGATTCGTATTGGGCAGGAAGTGTCATTGATAGGAAGAGCATTTTGGGTGTTGCTTCAGTATGGGATCAGGTGTGATATCTTGGTTTAGAAAGAAGCAATCCTACATGGCACTGAGTACAGCCAAAGCAAAGCATGTCGCAGTTTATTCTTCTAGTTTTGAGGAAGTATGGTTGAGGAAGCTACAGTCTGATTTATTTGATCTCAAGTTAAATGATACTTGTATATATTGTGACAACTAGAGTTGTGTGAAGTTGTCAAAGAACCCGATGTTCCATAACAATTTGAAGCATATAGAGATCAAGTATCACCGTATTAGGGAAATGGTGCATAGAGGAGCAGTGAAGTTCTAGTATGTTGCGAAAGACGACCAGATAGCTGATGTGTTGACCAAGTCGTTGGACAGAGTGAAGTTTGAGTACTTCAGAGAGAATCTTGGTGTTCTTCATATCAAGGTTCCCTCCAAGGGAAAGTGATACACGTGATCCCTTCTCGGATGGTAGTAGGTGTGTCCTACCATGTCGATGGACGTAAGTGTTGAAGCCTTTCTTGGATGGTAGTAGGAGTGTCCTACCATGCCAGTAAATGTGAATGTTGTGTTATGTGTATTTGGATTGTGCTCCAAGATGATCTGAAGTGGAAATCCTTGCAGAGGCAAGGTACTGCACCCAACATGAAAAAGGGTTGGCTCTGTGGTGGAAATCCTTGCAGAGGTAAGGTATTGCACCCAGCATGAAAAAGGGTTGGCTCTGTAGTGGAAATCCTTGCAAATGCAAGGTATTGAACCCAGCATAAAAAAGGGTTGGCTCTGTAGTGGAAATCCTTACATAGGCAAGGTACTACACCCAACATGAAAAAGGGTTGGCTTTGTAGTGGAAATCCTTGCAGAGGCAAGGTACTATAGCCAGCATGAAAAAGGGTTGGTTCTGTAGCGGAAATCCTTACAGAGGAAAGGTACTACATCTAGCATGAAAAAGGGTTGTCTATGTTGATGAAGACCTACATGGAGGCTAGGACTACATCCAGCATGAAAAAGGGTTGGCTCTGTAGAACTTCCTATGACGAGTAGAATTGAGACATAGCACCGTTACTCGAGATAGCACAGAAGTGATATTGATGATGATCCAACTTTGATGATGATCAGTGACGAATACTTGTGCTGATGAACTGTGTCAAGAGAATACCTTCCTAGTTAAGAGGGAGTGTTGATGTATTTGTAACTTCAAAATGAATTCACTTATTGTATTTCATTATACCCCGATGGAGATGTTTATTCCTCCAATCGGGAGAGTCATTAATATAATATAGTCATGTAAAGTCATTGAGGTTAACCATCCATTGTAATTCGGGGAATAGTCCCCACAATTGAGGGGCATTAGGGTTATTAGACTCTCCTAGTGAGGTCAACCCTGTAGAGTAATTGTCAAGTGGAAAACTAGTATAAATAGAGAGTGAGACTCTCTATTTAAAACACACACTCACTCAACAATAGCGCATGAGTGAGAGAAGAGGATCTCGCACAAGTGAGAGAGAGAACAACTATCAGAGATCATCTTTGTTTCTTTGGATTTTACTTTTTCCATTGGTGCTCATTCTATCTATGAGGAAGTTGTGAGTTTTTTCCTTTATGGTTTCCCCGAGGAAAATTATTTGTGTCTCTTGTCTCTTGTGATTATTGTTGTGCTTGTTATTCTCTCAGATAAGATCCTAGATCATATTGATTAAATGACAAAAAATTAACAAAGCATAGCGACTAGCTATGATACCAATGTTAGAATATTAAGAATATGCATAAACATACAACAATACATTTATAGTAACATGTAAATCAATAGCAAATATCTACTTGTCTAACCTTCTATCCATACAAGCAGCAGTAATCATGTAAGAACAAGAGACAAGAGAACAAGAGAACAATACACTAGATATACGTGGTAAAATCCGAGATGGGAAAACATCCACAAAAGGCTTGGACTTCTATTGACCTTCATTAATCATCATCTTACAATACAAGGCATCTCCCAAATGCATCACTCTCCATATTCACATCATGTCATAATCATGTGTGTACAAATGACATACATAACATGAGATTTGTGACTTCACAATATATCACAACATTCACAAGATATGCTCAAAGGCTCCCCCTAACCTCTATTATATACTAGCATAGATGTGTCTTAAACTCAGATCTACCAAGCATCGAGGGGCATCCAATTTCTTAAGGTGTAAATTCTTTTTTATCTTAAGTTTTTTTCATTTTAGAAAAAATTACACATAAGTTTGGTTGGATTTATGTTGGTTTTAATTTTTTTTAGTTTATAAGTCGACATTGATTTTTTAATTACTTTTAATTTGGTTTTAATTTTTTTATTTTATTAGCTGACGTGAATTTTTTATTTTTAACAATTTTTATTTTTCTAGTGTTACGTTACTTACGTGACAACATCTCCATTATACTGGTTTGTAGAGCACCTTGGTACTCTCGGTGCAACCAAGAGGTATGGAAGAATAACATCCCAAAATACATGTGGGATAAATTATTTTCTCACTCTTTATATAATGAATGATAATATGAGCATATTACTCTATGACGCATGTGGTATAACTCATTTTTACATAAGGTTAGATTTATTTATGCCTTCTAATGCTAGATAAGACGTCTTATGACATCATACTAGACATAATTACACATGTAATATTAAAATTACGCATTCCAACATTGTCTATTATAGAGAGTTGTGGTTATCCAACTGTTAGCACCGGGATTGAGCCCATAGGTTGTGGCAGAAAAAGGGTTCTCTCCCGAGAAACAGTAGAACCGCTTTAGATTGCGCCTCTGGCCCGACGCAATCAGAGACGGATCTCTCGCTTACTTTCCAGATTCACTTCACGTAAGATATTCACTCAAGAACGGTCAGGAGGCCAGACTCTTGAATGAGGTAGGTGCGTTGATGTAAGATGCTGGTGGGAATATCAGAGAAAGGAACCATTGGGAAATGGAGTCGAAGGTCCAGGTAGGGAACATATTGCAGGAGGTACAAAGAATGACATGAAATTACACACAGAGGCAAGATAGTTGTCGATCTTGCAATAAGGAGATATTTAGCGGGTGATTAGTAGATGAGAGGGAACAATCCATCACGCAAAGCATCTACAGGATGAATTCTGCATAACTTTAGAAGAAATATTAAATGAATATATGAAACAACAAATGAAGCATAGCATGTATGAATTCCAAACTGTTATACACTTATTTCAGACATGAAAGAATTTAACAAACTGGAATGAAAACAGGATGAACATTTCACGTAAAGAAATTACATATTGAAAGAAACAACGGCACATGAATCTCTACCTTGAAAGACAATCCTTCCTCTGCAAATTTATTCATAACACAGAAACCAAAAACTAATTACAATGGAGAGCCTTAGCCCTTGAAAAGTTTCCCAACCAACCCTTATCTCCCTCTATCAGGAGTGTATTTATACTATTTAAATGCTAAGATTATTCTCTGAAACAAAACCAAAAAACTGTTTCCAGTCACAATCAGACACTAATAGTTCAGAGAGTGGAACTATCGCCACAATTTACAAATATGAACAAACATTATGGGGCTACCACACGTGGTAATTCAGAATAACAGTGCAGAGTTTTCTTCATTGAGGTAATTTGGCATAACAACAATCTTTACATCACTTACTGGTGATCTGTTGTTGACTCGAAATGCTCTTTGACGTTCTTTTCTACCTCCTTTGACCAGCCTGCTTCCTTCATACCATGGTGATCAAAGGCTGACAAGAAAATCCCTGCTCCAGTGCTCAACCTTTTCCCAACCCCTCCTTCGTTTGGTAACATTGTTATAGCGAGGAACTGAAAAAGCGTGGCCATGCATTTGATGATGATAAACATCTTAAGAGGTTTATAATTATTGTACTGCTCTCTCCCTTCTACGAGGAGGGTTTTCTCACAGGCCACGTAGCTGGGTGCATGTTTGACCTCCTCCTCTCCCATGGAAAAGTTGTTAAGTGGAGATTAGAGGGGCAGTGATGAAGGCTTCAGGCCTCTACTGTCCCAAACTGAGCATTTTCCCCAATAGCATAGCGACCATTGTGTGTTGGGACTTCGGCGGCTATGACTGCAACTGGAGATGTTGGAGGGACGTCCCATGTGAAGAGTGGATCTGCCGGTTACTTTCCTCACTTCCGCATGCCAGATCACACAATGGCCGCCTATCTTTAGGTGATACGACTCTGCCACAGGGATGATTTTCACATGTACACATGCTACAAATGGCATCTAGGGGATCAAATAATCTGTCGGGAGGAAGATTGTGCGTGGGAACATCTCTTCTACTGTCAGCTATACGCTGGATGTGATACTTATAACCTTGAGTCCTTTTCAGCCCTCCGATTTGGGGGTCTTTCACATCTTCCATCCACGTTTCCTTAACTTCCGCCACCAATTCCTCTTTCCTGGATCCAGTGAGCAGCTTTAAACTGCAGCGTGCCTCTTATCCATCGATCGAGATCAACCTTCCCATGCAACTGTCGATCTAAGTGGGTCCTACCACCTCTTTGTGAATTAAGAACCCGACCCTGTCCGTGTTAGTTCAGATCACGAAATGAACTTCGACCGTAGATCTATCCGCTTCTTTGTCATGACCATTGATACTTGCAGAGGGTACCACTTTTCACGATTTGGAATCGTGACTTTATCTGCACAAGTTTGGCTTGCGAAATCAGCTGGGGTCATAGATCTACTTCTACTCTCATCTCCACCGTTAGATATTTTTTCCCTTTAACCTATTTCGCGATTTGGGAAAACTCCTTCTATCGAGCATGTTTGCTCAGCAAAACTGTCTCGGGCCGTCGATCAGGCTTCGCCTTGATCTCGGACTTTCATTGTTTTCCCATTTTAACAGACTCCGTGAATGCCAATCTTGACCATTCCCTCACATTTTTTTGGGCCAAAACCACGCTCTGACGTCGATCTTCTTCATTGTGATCCTGGGTCGTTGGTCTACAAAGACTTTCTATCTCATCTTCGATGTTGCAATGGCTTGACCTCTGGAAGGATCTACCACTGTAGATCAAGCTCTTTTATTTATCCAATGGTCCCAGCTGACAGAAACTATCCATCGGATAGTCTGAAAGGTGTACGTATAATTCTCTCTTGAACAGGACCCTCCCGAATTCTTCCTGGCCCATAACTTAACTGTTGCAAACAGAGTGCTAACAACTGTCTCCATGAGGGATGCTATCCTCCTAGTGAGGTAACAAAGAACCCCCATAGACCAAGTTCCAAATCCATTGGGTCGTCCCTAATCTTTCCTTTGAAAAATTCAACCTGCACTGAGCTACTACTGTAGCAAATTCATGTCCCTCTACAAACTATGCTTTTATCCGTATTATGAAACTGAGAACAGTTGTGACTGCAAACCTGTGCTTACAACTGAAAATGAAAACAAACTAATCAGTAATGAAGTGCTCAATGATTCTCGAGCTTATTTGTTCCTACCTACTCCACCTAATTTAGCGCATAAGCCCAATTAAGTGAAATCGGACTTCCAATGAAGTCAATCAAGCAGCTTGCCTATCAGTTTTATTTCCTTTTTGTGCTTGATGAACAGGAATGAAATACATAATGGAAGAAGGCTATAACAAATAAACTGATCTTTACAGCAGAGATGTGACCAATCATTACCATTACCCAGCCTTTCCATGCACTTTACTATGAGGTCATAGAGAACACGGCAACCTCCAGTATATTCTGTCATCTGTTCATGGGAAAGCTATCCAGAACTCCCTTCCTCTGGTGAGTTGCTAGGCTGATGCTTGAAAGATATTAGAAAAGGGCCCACGGAATTGTTCTCCAATGAAACATCCACCCTTTCGCTCAAAATTTCTGAAACTAGAGCTTCACCTTCTTCATGTGCCTTAGCATGGATGTCCTCTTTTTCTTCAATAGAATCGAGTAAGCACATTCATCCTTTATGGGGTGATATTCCTAAAGGTAGAAAATTAAAAAATGTATTTATTTGAGGGCTGTTGCCTCCTTCTTCGTGACTCAACACCTCATCACAAACTCCTGACGTATCAATAAACGGAGAGGGATTGCAAGACTGTTCCTCTTTATCATCTTCTTTTCCACATAAGTTTATGGAATGCACCATATCCTCTAACTTTTGTTTCTACTTAGAGGCTTTAATCATGTACCTTATTAATTCAAAAAAGAAATAACACAAGGGTAGGCTATCACCTTTAGCACATTTACCATCTTTTCCTGTCTCAACCTTCTAACTTTGGATTGCAGCTTGATTTTCTCCATTAGCAGACCTTGGTTCTATAACTGGCTCTTCAGGTATAGCCTCTAGGTACTCCTCCTCATACTCATCGTACACATGTACACCTAAATCCCTTTTAAAATCATCATTATTGGACCCGATGCTAATCAAATTGCAGCCTTTAGAAAACAAACCTGCAAAACCCTCTGCTTCTATGTCAGGCTGATCATCTTCATGTCTAACAAGGGAAAGCTTTAACTGAACAGGGACTCTCCCCTTCCACTTGTAGGTCCCAACCAATTTTAATGTATCTTTTATTTCACCACCAATGTCCTGACCTGACAAATTTTTGGACATATTAAGGTTTTCCTCAACCTCCAAACAATCAGTCAACATATGATGCATAGTGGTTTATTTTCTTCCCAAAATAAGCAATGCCAGTTCAGGAGGAAAGGTGGATGCATAATAGATCTTAGCAGCGTTCTCAAGAGGTTGGACTTCCTTGGGCATGTTATAATAAAATCTTGCAAATCTTCTATTAAAACTAGATATGGCCTCACCCTCATGCCTCTTCAGGGAATAAAATTCTGAAAGTATTTGATTCAGTGGCCTTCTCCTACCCCAAAATTTCAAAAAGGTGCAAGAAAACTCTTCCCAGGCATTGATGGGCTGAGGCTGCAAGTGTTTGAACCATTCTTTAGTATCTCCTTGCAAAGACTGGGCAAAAGTCCTCATGCAAACATCATCATGTTCTATCTCAAAAGGTCATAGAAATGTTGAAAGGCTTGTAGATGTTTCTCAGCAGTGAAGTCTTTGGATTCTCCATCAAATTTGGGGAGGTACTTGTAATGTTTCACAGGAAAATCATGGAGGATAGGAGGCAATTGTAGTGGTTTGTACCGGCTTGGAATACTAGGAGAGACCAGGTTAGGCGTAATATATATGCTATTAACCAAGGTTTCATGAGGTTCACAGGGGTGACCTTTAATGTCATGAGCTTCGGGAGAAAAATCTCGGTCAAAATCAAATGTACAAGACGATGCAATGCTTTCGGTTCGTAAAGAAGGATAAATAGGAATATATTCATAGCTCTGTTCCAAACGAATTGAACCATAGAAGGCTGTTTTGACAAATTTAGGAAAGGATAAGAACAAACTTACAAGGCAAGACAAGGCACCTTGGAAGAAACGTAAACTCAAGTATCTTAACCTTTCACCATGCATTTTAGGGCCTTACAAGAGGTCCATTTTCCCCAACAGAGCCTACCAGTTTTTTTGACAATTTGATTTCTGGGTCATACCACCAGGGAAGTCGCTAAAGTCTAAATCCTTCAAGAGTGGAGTCGCCAGGTGAAACGTGCATAACCTTCTTAATGTCTGATCATTGTTCACCATCAACCACTAGATCTAAAACTATGTCATTCTTCCCAGGGATGATCTTCAATCTCGTCCCCGGCAACGGCGTCAGTTTCTTAGTGCCAGGATTGAGCCCATAGGTTGTGGCAGAAAAAGGGTTCTCTCTCGGGAAACAATAGAACCGCTTTAGATTGCGCCTCTGGCCCAGTGTAGTCAGAGAGGGATCTCTCACTTACTTTCCATATTTACTTCACGTAAGATATTCGCTCAAGAACAGTCAGGAGACCAAACTCCTAAATGGGGTGGGTGCGTTGATGTAAGATGCTGGTGGGAATATCAGAGAAAGGAACCATTGGGCAATGTAGTCGAATGTCTGGGTAGGGAACATATTGCAGGAGGTAAAGAATGACATGAAATTACACACAAAAGCAAGATAGCCATTGATCTTGCAATCAGGAGATATTTAGTGGGTGATTAGTAGATGAGAGGGAATAGTCCATCACGAAGAGCATCTACAAGATGAATTCTGCATAACTTTAGAAGAAATATTAAATGAATATCTGAAACAATAGATGGAGCATAGCATGTATGAATTCTAAACTGTTATACACTTATTTCAAACATGAAAGAATTTAACAAACTGGAATGAAAACAGGATGAACATTTCACGTAGAGAAATTACATATTGAAAGAAACAATGACATGGGAATCTCTGCCTTGAAAGACAATCCTTCCTTTGCAAATTTATTCATAACACAAAAACCAGAAACTAATTACAATGGAGAGCCTGAGCCCTTGAAAATTTTCCCAACCAACCCTTATCTCCCTCTATCGAGAGTGTATTTATACTATTTCAGTGCTGAGATTATTCTTTGAAACAAAACCAAAAAATAGTTTCCAGTCACAATCAGACACTAACAGTTTAGAGAGTGGAACTATTGCCACGATTTACAAATATGAACAAACATTATGGGGCTGCCGCACATGGTAATTCAGAATGACAACATAGAGTTTTCTTCGTTCAGGTAATTTGGCATAACAACGATCTTTACATCGCTTACTGGTGATCTGTTGCTGACTCGGACTGCTCTTTGACATGCTTTTCTGCCTCCTTTGACCAGCTTGCTTCCTTCAGACCATGGTGCTCAATGGATGAAAAGAAAACCCCCGCTCCAGTGCTCAGCCTTTTTCCCAACCCCTCCTTTGTCTGGTAACACTGTTATAGGGAGGAACAAAAAATGGGTGGCCATGCATTTGATGATGATAAACATCTTAAGAGGTTTATCATTCTTGTACTTCTCTCTCCCTTCTACGAGGAGGGTTTTCTTGCAGACCAGGTAGCTAGGTGCGTGTTTGACCTCCTCCTTGCCCACGGCAAAGTTGTTATGTGAAGATTAGAGGGGCGATGATGAAGGCTTCGGACCTCTACTGTCCCAGACCGAGCATTTGCCCCAACAGTGCAGCCACCATTGTGTGTTGGGACTGCGGGGGCCGTGACTGCAACTGGAGGTGTCGAAGGGACATCCCAGGTGAAGAGTGGATTCATCAGTTACTTTCCTCACTTCCACATGCCAAATCACACAGAGGCTGCCTATCTTTAGGTGATACAGCTCTGCCACATGGATGATTTTCACCTGTACGCATGCTACAAATGGCGTCTAGGGGATCAATTGATTTGATGGGAGGAAGATCATGCATGGGAACGTCTCTTCTACTGTCAGCTCTACACTGGATGTGATACTTATAACCTTGAGTCCTTTTTAGTCCTTTGATTTGGGGGCCTTTCACATCTTCCGTCCACGTTTCCTTAACTTCCGCCACCAATTCCTCTTTCCTAGATCCAGCAAGTAACTTTAAACTGTGGCGTGCTTCTTATCCATCGATCGGGATCGACCTTCCCATGCAACCGTCAATTTGATTGGGTCCTACCACCTCTTTGTGAATTGAGAACTCGACCCTGTCCACGCTAGTTCAGATCGCGAAATGAACTTCGACCGTAGATCTATTCCCTTCTTTGTCGTGATCGTTGATATTTGCAACTGGTACCACTTTTCGCGATTTGGAATTGCGACTTTATCCGCACAAGTTTTGCTTACGAAATCAGCTAGGGCTATAGATCTGCTTCTGCTCTCATCTCCACTGTTAGATATTTATGCCCTTTAACTTGTTTCACGATTTGGGAAAACTCCTTCTATCAAGCATGTTTGCTCAGCGAAACTGTCTCAGGCTGTCGATCAGGTTTCGCCTTGATCTCGGACTTTCATTGTTTTCCCATTTTAACAGGCTCCACGAAATCCAATCTTGACCATTCCCTCGCATTTTTTTCAGCCAAAACCACGCTCTATCATTGATCTTCTTCATTGTGATCCCGGTTTGTTGGTCTATGAAGCCTTTCTATCTCATCTTCGCTGTTGCAATGCCTTGACCTTTGGAAGGATCTACCACCATAGATCAAGCTCTCTTATTTATCCAATGGTCCTAGCTGACGGAAACTGTCCATCAGATAGTCTGAAGGGTGTATGTATAATTCTCCCTTGAACAGGACCCTCCTGAATTCTTCCTGGCCCATAACTTGATTGTTGCAAATGGAGTGCTAGCACCAACTACAAACTCTATTTTTATGATATTTGCAATCACTTCTTCATTCCATTGTATCGCCTCATTTTTATAAGAAATCTCCCCCTAGGTTGTTGGACCAAGCCAAAGTAGCCCTGTCACAATTAGGTGATTGGTTTTCCTTAGAATTCTTCACCTATATATGAGTCTTTGGTGTCATGGCTATACCACATTTGTTACTAGCCTATGTCCATGATAGGATTATCATTAGAGAAATTTCCTATCAAACCGTCATAAAGGGTATTGGAGCTCAGTTTCCCACGTGACTAAGAAGGATTGGCTAGGTTTCCCCATTAGTGTTGTCCCATTCAGATTAGCCAACACCCAACATGCCCACAAAGAATCCATTGCTCTAGATGATTTGAAGCTTGGGTGTGTGGCTCAAAGAAAGCATGACCCTAAAAAAGTTATTAAGCTAAACCCTACTTACAAGCATAAAGACGACTCATTTTTTAAGGAGGCATCGACTTTGATGAGGTTTTTGGTAAGATTCATGATATGGCACTTAGGATGAAACTTCATAATCAATAGTTGACTCTCTAGGACTCAATCAAGTCTGTGTAGAAAGCAACTTTTGAAGCTAAGGAAGAATGAGAACCAAAGATAAAATCATAAGAGAAGAAGAAGTAAAGAAATTATTTTAAATAGAACAGAGACTACACCATAAACATGAACAAAAATTATCCCACAAGGAGAAATTGAAAAAAGAAGTAAAAAATAAAGATTAGCAAGAAGCTTTGAAAAAAGAAGAGATGATTAAAAAAGAAATCGATGCAAAAGTGTCACAACAAACAGAAGAATCCCAGAAGTCCACAAAAGAAGAGAGAAAGAAAAAATATGAAGCGATTGTTCAACAAAAAGAGCAAAAAGAGATTGCATCTAATGTTTCCTCCTTTATCGAAGTCTTAGAAAACACGAATCCTTCTTCTGTAAAGGATGCATTAGTCGAATACGGTAATATAAAGATAAATCAGAGCTATATAAAGAGCAAGAAAAACAATTGAAGAAACAACTTGTTGACATAGAACACCAGCCTTTCATGGAGTAGGAGCAACTCAAAGAGAACATGATAATGATATCACTCTCTTGAAAGTGAAATATGAAATGAACATGAAAGAAATGAGGATGGCTAAGGACTCATGTAGAGTTTTAACTCTGGCTATATCAGCAAGAAAATGTTATGCCTCTTATTATGATATATCAAGGTCAATTAAAAGTTAAAAGAAGAATATATAGTTTCTTTTACTCAGTTGGAAGATTTACAACAGTATTATGGGAATATGATCAAGTTAACACATGAGGTCAAATTATTTGGATATGAATCTGATGATTCAAAAGCATGTTGAGGAAATATTCGGATGACAATAGTTGTAAAAAGAAGCTCTTGAAAATATCTTGCAGATAGAGAAAAGATAAGTGGCAAGACTAAGACTAAAGACTTGGAAGAATGACAGAGACATCACTCAGGTTGAAGCACTTAAAGTCATAAGCAATGTTAAACAAACTTGTTTTACAATATGGAATTTTGCATAGGGCGTAATGAATAGATTCAATATGCCTACCCTTGATGAGTTGAACACCACGAAGCCAATCAAAACGAGGATTATTGATATTGAGAAGGAAAGAGTGCATAGTGAGTGGATGATAACTCGCCAAACAAAAGTTGATCAAGAACTCTTTAAATAATTATATTTATCAACCCACACAATTGGCATCTTGGACTAAAGCTCTCACAGATACAATCATAATTGATCTTGACAAAGAAATTGAAACAAAGACATTACGTGTCGAAGTCCAATTTTAAAAGTTACAGGATGAGTGTTCAAAGAGGATCAAATATTGGCAAGCCCAGTGGGAGAAATTTTTGAAGAAAGAATGGATTAAATTTATTTAATTAATTTCGTCAAATTTTTGAAGAAAGAACGTATTAAATTTATTTAATTAGTTTCGTCTTTGTATTTATTTAAGTTTCATTGTTGTAAGTTTCGTCAATAAGAGACATTTACTTTTGTATCACGGCTTTGGGTTATAAAGGAAATGTTCGTTGAAGCCGAAAGAGGGTGGTGGTGGGAAACCCTTACTTTTTGAATTTTGTACATTGTTGTATGAATGGATGGAGTGTGGGGGTCAATTAGATTTTCTGGAAACAATTTTGATAATGGAGAGATGCAATTATTTTTCATATTTTTTTGGTGATGTTGTAAACGTTATATGAATTTTGTACATTGTTGTATGAATGGATGGAGTGTGGGGGTCAATTAGATTTTCTGGAAACAATTTTGATAATGGAAAGATGCAATTATTTTTCATATTTTTTTGGTGATGTTGTAAACGTTATCCTCTATATTTATGTCATTGAGAATTATTTCTTTCTTTCTTTTTATGGATGCATCATTTAATTTTTCTAGTTTATTTTCTTCCAAGTTATAGGAACTTATATGCTGATTATAACAATTAATTGTTGAATATTAAATATGTTTTGATATTGAATTGCATATATTAAGACTTATTTCTATATTAAAACTTGTAGATTGTTAGTATTATTTATATATTAAAACTTGTAAGTTGTAACTTGCAACAACCATGCCTTCGATATCCAAATCAAGGGAGAAAGTAAAACACACTGGCATCTAGCTAATCTCCCCAATGAGGTATCAGGTGAATTGGATGAAATCACAAAGTATATGTTTAAACAATCTCCCTTCCAATTATTCAAGAATCAACATAAGGACTGTTCAACATTCTCAAAGTATTCATACAATAATCTCCACCTTTTATAACCAAAACATGTAGAAATAAATCCTAAAACAAGCAACTCCCTTAACTAGCTAATTATACTCTGTATGGATGCATCCTGTGTATACCCCACAACCAATTTCTAAGGTGTAATAATGACACTTATAATGGATGTCAGTATTATCAGAATGACCAGAAAGTAGTCATATACATGTATTGTGATCAAGTTGGGGGGGACAAAACCACTTAGTGCATAAAAAGTAAAACCGCACTCGCCCGACACACTTGCATGAAATGTAAAGTTTTGGAAATGTAAATTGCATGAAAAGAAATGCTACAGAGCTCAAGTTGGTCATTTGTCTTATATTCCAATCATTAACCGCATTCTTTGATTGGCAAGCAAGAGCATCAACTAGTTTTGTGATCATTGAACTTCAATTCCTAACTCTATAGGAAAACCACACTTGTAAGAATTAAAAGAGAATAAAGAAATGAACAACTAATGAAACAACATCACACAACAAAAAGGAAACTAATTGGTTAGTGTATACCAGAGTGAGGGGTCCCTTTCTCCCTTGGCATACACTGCCAAGGAGGACTATAGTACTAGCTCACAATATGCAACAACAAGCTTCTTTATTCCAGCATCAAATATTACAATAAGTACAATGCTCCAACCTCTCACTCTCTAATTGTCTAACCTCTCCCTAACATATAACTTATCAGAGCTAAATGATATATCTCATATTTATACATTTGGTTCAAAGGAGAAGAGGTTACACCATGATAAGATCATATCCTAGATAAGTGTATCTCATAACCAACAAGAAGTTTTAGATCCAAAACATATGCATCTCCACATAATCAAATCTTGGATTTGATCTAAGTTTGTTTAAAGAGGTTATTGAGATCATAATCCATGATATCCATATTCCCAAATTCGTAGAAAGGAGCCGCAGTTAGGTCAAACCACTTGACTACTGGAATTCCAGACTTACTATCAGCTACCAAACTGGCAAGTTCCCAAAGCAATTCTATTGTTTGCAACAAAGAGCCGACTACTGGAACTCCCTATTCCAATAGTAACTATTGAACTCCACAAGGAATCTGCTGCAACTTTAGAATTAAGTGAGGAATCACAATTTCTATCCTAAGTAATCATCATAAAATGGAAAATTGACCATTTTAGCGCATGCATGCCACGTGAATCTCATATAGGATATAAATAAACAATTATGTGTATATGGGTGATGAAAGGGTAGATGTAACGTCCCCGACCCTCAAACCGGCGAAGAGGATGCTACTATCACAAAACATACGGGCAAAATAGCCCCATGAACATGAACATGCATATAATGCTGAAATAAAATTCTTAAAACATAAAACATACTAAGATGCATAATCCTTCATATACATAGCAGAAGTAAGCATACATTCAATCAAGCATGCCACATGTTGAACATATTCATTAATCAGTAATATAAATGTAGAGATGAAATAGTCAAGAATACTTATCTTAAATAGGATTCATCTCGCAACCAGCTACATCGCTGCAACGTTCCACCCAACCATAGGCCAGCGTGCTCACCAATCTCTCAGCAACACTGTCACCCCCGAACTGGGCATGATTCCTCAAGGAATAAGGGTCAAAGTAGGTTTACACATAGCCAAGGTACACAAATCAGCCAATCCCACATAGTAGGGTTTATCAGGCCATCAAGGAGCTAGGAAAGGCTAAATGCTAAGCTAGTGGCCTCAATGGAGAGCTAAGGACGCCTACACCAAAGTTAGCCTAACTTTTAAGACATCCACACACCCGACACCAGGAATTAGTCCTTTCTCTGCTTCACAGTCCCTCAAGCCCTGACTTCCCTTTCCAATACTCTTCAAGGGTTGTGGAGAAGAAAGCCAGCAGTCTAACTCTATCTGAGTGGCTCCAAACACCAATTTTCTCAAGCATACCCAGCCTCTAATCCTTCTCTCAACAGTCCAAATACCAACCACTGCATGTCGCAGTAAAACAAACAGTTCACAACTCTGTGAAGAAGGCAAAGACAATAGGGTGACAACCCCAAACAAAAAGGTGAAACGCAGTTCAGGTAAAATCACGCTTCAGAGTTGTTCTTAGCCCTAGCGTGGCCAAAACAACTCAGCAACAATCCCCAAAGGACGTCTGCAGCCTCAGCAACCAAGAAGCAACCCAAAACCAGGGGAAGACAACAGCCCCAAACTCACAATGAAAAGGGTGGCAACATTACACAATCCCAAAAAAGGAGAGAAGTCTGATTCTCAAACTTGGACAAAGGAAAAACATAAATGCAGACCGTCATCACTAAGGGGAACAAGCATGAACTTACACACTGCAGATGGGGAGAAGACGAATTCCCAGCATTGACAGGGAAAGTATACACATAGCAGAATCGTGCCTCTCAGGCCACCTTCCAGCTCGTCGCATGAGATCACGGTCCCCAACTCCTGTGTGAGGGAAACCATCCCATTTCCATCCTGTGCGTGAGGATTCAGTAAAACGATGGCGAAATCGTGAGGAGAGTGAATGGGACGACTCACTGTGGGAGGAAGAACAAAACGATGATGAAAAACCTAAACATACCACAGTCATCCAAAAATGGGGAAATCCATTCTCTATACAGGCCGAAGGAAGATCATACCCAGAGCCCAATCGGTGCGTGAGGCAAAGGAAACAGTCGATGAGAGAAAGGAGAACCGAACCCCCAATCCATGGATGGTGGATCCTTTTAACTCAGCTCGGCGTGAGGAAAATGAACAGCCGGCGATGGGGAGAGTGGACAAAACAATCGGCCAATGTGTTGTGGAGAGAGTGCAAGCGTGAGCGTAGTGGTTTCCTGCCAGCCCATAGCTTCCCCCACTAACAGTAGAATAACTAAGGTGACACATGGAAAACTCCCAATGGCCCCCACGGGTTAGACAACCCCCCCTTAACCTTAGGAATCATGCCCTTTTCATTTAACGTTGCACCGTCGTAGCTGGCTGTGGGCTTATTTATTTGATGTGCATATTTACATGATGTTAAAACTATAATGTGTTGGATGGCACGATAGACCATCGGCAACAATCCCTACTGCCGAAACATACACAACCAAATCGGTGGTGGGGCTTTTGCCTTTAGATCCACACCATGATTTATTACAATATATACATCATGTACCTTTTAATGCAAACGGGGTCAAAACCAGGGCATTACAATCCCCTCCCCCTTGGAATAACACCGTCCTCGGTGTTCCAATACATAGGAATACATATACAATTTACACATCCAAAATTTCAAAATTTTGTAGATCTGTCCCATGCTCAATTATTTACTTGAAATTTCAAGACCAAGCCCCTCGGCTTCCATGAACTTCTCCTACTGGTTCTCAGCTTTCGGCTCATCCCCAAGTTGAGGAACTTTGTGGCTGCTGCCCTCTTTATGTTCCCTCGTTGTGCAGTCCCGGCGTAAATGATGCCCTCCGCATTTTCAACATTCCGTTGGCTGCTTCATCTTTACTTGCTCAATTTCTTTTGAGTCTTCATGCTTGGATCGTTTCTTAACGGATCACTTGGACAAATGTCCCATCATTGATCCACCTTCCTTGCCTTTACGGATTGCTCCCAGAAGGCTTTTTACCTCCTTTTGCAAACCAATAGAGTCTTGCAAAATCTAGTGGTTCATCTCATTCTGCCTTTTCTGTATCTTGAGCATCTCTCCAAGATTCTCTTGGGTCCTGACACTCATTTGAAGTAGACTTCCAGCCAAGTCCAACAACTTTTGGTCTGCTGCCATGATCAATGTGCACCACTGGATTTCACCTTTTTCACCTGTGAAATGCATCATTGAAATTCTGTTAGACCAAGCATAATATAGGCATTAATATCAGTCAATTAATTTCCCAATTGGCATGACGCTCCAAGTCTCATCAAGGGGACTTTCATATTCTTCATGCCTTCCCAACCGACACATGGGCTCATTCATGTCCATTCTTGGGCAGGGAATTAACCATTCCAACATTCACAATTTACTTTAAGCAAATTCACACATTCCATTTTCAGTCATACATGCATTCAACAATCTTTTGTTGTCACAATGCATTAATATATATATATATATATAATCAAAAGGCAAGAGAGAGCAGCAAGAGTTTTTTTCCCCTCTTTGTTTCGTTCCATCGTGGAATCCACACCACCGTTGTGGCTTTTCATGCTCTCAGCCTCTTTCACTTCACCATGAATGCTGGACCAATCCCTCTTGGTCATCATCACTTAGTGTCTCTAGTCTATTTCAGACCTCTCAACCATGGAGCCTCCCCACATGGTTTGTCTCGGCTGCTAGGAACTTCACAATCTCACTAGCACCTATTTCATTACTACTCATTCTGAGCTCTTCAGGACAGTCACATGTTCACATGCACCCCTAGGATGCTCTCATAGTCCTCGCTTCTAGCAATACCTATATTCAGACATTGAATAAATTCACATGTTTAGTTTATTCTCATCAGTTTTTATCTCTTAAACAAGAGCTTAAAACATCATAACTAAATCATATACACATGCATATTCATAAGCAAGAATTGCAAAATAATCCAATACTTATATGTATTGTGTGTTTCCTCGTTGGTCCACATGATCCTGCTTCGCTTTGCAAGCCTTGGGATTGTCTATGGACTTGGATGTTAGACCAGCATGCAGGCTGCTTCACAACATCCTTTTATACATATATCAGGCACAGTCAAGCCAACCTTTAGTTGGGTTTATCAGACCGTCAACAAATCGCCTGCACTTATATCAACAACCAATCATCAGCTAAGCCAACACCGTTGGGTTTATCAGGACATCAACAATAACACATGCACTTATATCAACAATAAACGACCATTTCCAGGTCTCATTTCCGGTAGTGACCTCTAATTCCACTACCCCATATCACACAAGAGACCACTCCCTTCTCTGAGTTGACAGTCCCTTGAGAATGTCTCTTTGTCTGTGCTCTTTGGAGAGACCACTCCCTTCTCTGAGTTAACAGTCCCTCAGGAATGCCATCCTTCTCTGTAGAAGGTAGGATGAGCTCAAGCCATTGTCCATTTAGTGTACAACACCAAACTACATTTGTTTAGCCTAACAACACAAGCAATATAAGCATATTCATCAACGTTAAAATTGTAATCACATTTCATATCATTCACTATCAAGTATTGAGACATTAGGAGTGCGTCCACTCCCTAGGGTGTAATCAATATTGAAAAACCCTTCCATGATTCGACATCAGAAAAGTGTGCACCCTTTTCCGGTTTGTGCCATGTAGGCCCTATTCATACTCAAGCAATCTGCCACAATGGAAATAAAATCAAAACATGTTTTGCATATTGAATTCAACAATTTGACATGCATATTCTTATCTAGGGTTATAGAACACTTATCCATTTGCCGAGGCAGTATTCCTTCGTTGAGGAGGAATGGGGGCTCCCTTCTCTGAGTTGACAGTCCCTCGGTTTGCCATCCCAATTCCTTTTTACATTTCATATCCACACATGTCTTACCGACATAATCTATACCATCTCACTCATGTGGCTTACCAAACATGTAGTGCAAATGAGACATTTCCAAAATTTCCAATGGAGTTTCACCCAAAACCCATTTCCAAGATAAGGGAAAACCTTCCCATGAAGTTTGGCTCCTGCAGGCCATCACACATGATCTTCCTGCAGTGTGTACCCCTGGCACATTCATCAAATAGCCAAACAGTCAATCATTATCTGATAATACAATCCAAATTGATTGTTCCATAACCAAGCAATGACATTAGTAATTAAATTCAATAGGAATTTGCAATTCTTTCTACTACAGAAATTGGTTTACTTGGCAATAAGGTGTTCCTCAATTGTGGGTCTCTTATAAGCAGCACCACTATGCCCATTATAATTTTATGCTTACTAGCATAACATGAATACCCACTTGCAGTGTGTCCTCCTGACACAATCTTATGCAAGCCGATAATGATTAGTAGTTGTCAGCAATTTCTTAAATTCGAAATTCACAAATTCAAATTTACAACTCATTATGCATACAAACTAGCTTCACAGCCATGAGACTCTTCTCATGAGGTTTGGCTCTTTCACATGGTAGATTTCGGCCTTTGTCATGGTCTTACCCACTTTGCCATGCCCCAACAATCTACCTAAAACCTGAACCTCAGTCATCCAAACACTTAGTAAGTCTTTATGCATATAACTTTTTCATTGCTGCAACAAGCACTGAAGCATTTTCAGAATTTATAAAATTCAAATACTTTCGGCTGTTAATCACACCAATATTACCAAAACTCATTTACTTCACGCAATCATTGTCATACTAACATTTGCAAGGTATAGTCGCATCATTTATGCAATTGAAACGAATTGTTTAGATACTCCTTACTTCACAAGCATATCATTATACCACCTTGCCCTTCCATAGAGCATTTCTGGTAGCCAATTGATCATGACTACCCTTTTCATGCACTTACTATCCTGCATTCACATCAGCCCTTGAAATGGTTCCAGAATTGTCATCAATTCATCATTTTAGCCATTAGTTATTCATAATGACACATACACTATCTCTATGCATTCATGCATTGCATCACAACATCTACTCATACTTTTCATATGCATTTGTTCAATGCATAACCACAATATTTATGAAACCTTTTAATGCATGTCCACTCAATGCTACCTTACATTGATTCTGGAATATGATGCATTCAATCATACCATGCATGGCCTAACCATGACTACTTCATATAGGATGCATTGCTATAATCAAGACCATCAGTACTTAGTTTCTTTGGGCTACTAAGGCTCATAACAACACATAATACAGGCATGCCACATTTCTATATGAATGCAGTATAAAATTGAAATACCCACATGGTATGAGACCTCTTGTTTTTACTACTCCATGCAGTTGTCATAATTAAACTCTTACCTTCATGGGTCCTGCTTACACCCTTGACATTACCAATTTGGTTGGTCCTTTGCAAGAGTTTGCAAAATTTGCTCACCAACTTTTGATTTTGGACATGTTTCCTTATCCCTTTCTCCATAGGGTTGCTAGTCACATTCATCAGCATCGGCAACATATTCAGCCATGTCGATGTCGTCGTTGGTTTTTCCACTAATTCCAACATCAATGCAATAACTACCATTAGTGGTTCATTATACATGTATAATTATTACTAATCTTACCAACATGTAATATCCTATGCATGCAAGGCATATCTTCATACATTTCATGTATGAAACTTATAAATGTAATTATAATTAGCAAGACAGGGTGTAAGCAAATTTCCCTTTTCAAGTCCCTCATCCCTACATGGAACTCCTTTTCCACACAACAGCTGGTTTGACTTCATGGTCTTGCTACCTCTAGGCATGCAATTCCTGGATTTGTCCATATTCGGACAACAGCACATTGCTTTTCAAGCAATCACTAGCACTTTGTTGCTCCACACTTAGATTCTGGTGACTCTCCCTTGTTCCCTGCTAGATAAGCTTTCCAACGCTTATCCACATGCTTCATTCTGACCTCAGGTGTGAAAACCACACCACTTCTTAGAATGATGGAAAAACACACAACTGTATTTTGGTCGGGAATGCTAACTTCAGTCACCTAGGGTTTTCTTCCTTTTCAGCCCTGTGACCCCTGACAGTCTACTGAAATTTGCTGAAATCCTACTGAAAGGCAGTTGAAAACTGCTTGAAAAATCATTGATAAATTCTCTCGAAAACCCCAATTTCCTTAGGCCCAATCAGACCTCTTCCCAGCTATCTTTTCGATACTTCGGTAGTTAAAACACCTAGTTCATCAGCGGTCTGTTTGCTTACTTCTCTCCGGCATTTCAGCGGTCAAATTGACTAAACTTTCGATCTATATCGGTGAGAAAATTGTCTGTTCATCGGGTGCGTAGTCCCTTGAGTAGCCGCAACGGCAGAACGTGATCTTACTATGGTTTCCGCGGATGTCTATTGGCTATCGAGCCTACTATCCATCGAGCGGATAATGCTTTAGACTGCCACAATAGCGGGTTTAAGATCCTTTGATTCCTTCTGATCGGCGGCCTAATCGTCAAAAAAATTTCGATGACTTTATACTCTTCAAAGTTTTCTTCTATTCGGATCTTCTCCTTACTAATCTCCAGGCATTTCGGGGATTGAAACCTCTAACTTTCTCTGCTATATCGACGGGTCACTTGTCTATTCCCTTCCGCCGTATCGTCCTTGCAATGGTCTACTATTCTAAGTTTCATCGGCGATTCATAGGTCTAATTTCATCCGCCTAACCGCTACATTGGCAGCCAGGTGCCCTACGCATCGGACAGTTAGTCCTTTCGGCTTCCGCAATGGCGGCCCACAATCTTCCTATGTCTTCCACAGCTCACGACTTTGTTGGCAGTCAGAGCAACTAGTATTTTGTGGCGTTGCCGCTCGGATGCTCATCGGGTGATCAATTCTTTATGTGGCCTCAATGGTGGCCCACGATATTTCTATGCCTTCTGCAACCACGGGTCTATCGGCGGTCGGAACAATGTCCATCGACGGAATAGTCTACTAATCAGCCACAATGGCGAATGTTCGACCAACTAACTTTATCTGACGTAGCTCATCGGCAACTGAATCATCTAAGTATCAGTGATGTGATCAACTAACCATTGATGATGGCCGATGATTCTATGACTTAGAAAAAATTTCAAATTTTTTCTCTTTAGTCTTCCTTTCCGCTGCTTCATCGGCTCAACTATCTTTTATTCATCGGCAATCAAGTAACTGTTTGTTGTCGCCATAGTTATGAACTCGGAACTACTGTTCACTAAACACCTTGGCATTGACGACTGGAAGGACTAGTGCATCGGCGGAGTAGTTTAATCAACAGCCGCAACTGTGGCTTATCAACTTCGATCCTTTTCCAATCGGCAGCCCAATCCGCTAATGATTTATGACCAGCGAGCTGAATCACATCGGCGTCGGCAATAAGAACTTTTCCTCATCGGAAGACTAGTGCTCTAGGCTTCCACAACGGCGGGCACATGAACCACTAATGTCTTTCGATGGCCGATGATTTCGTTACTTAGAGAAATTTTTGAACTTTCTTTATTGCGTCGGCGGTCGGAGGCTCTATTCGTCCGAAGGATAGTCCTCTAGCTATCTGCAACGACAGGTTTACAATCCCTTGATCCCTTCCGATCTGTGACTGAAACACAACCATCGCGGCATCGGTAAGTGGAACCTATATTCGTTGGAGGATTAGTGCACTAGGCTTCCGCAATGGTGGCGCTTGAACCACTAATTCCTTCTTCTATTCATCGGTGATGAATACCACTAACATATTCCCATGGCCGATGATTTTAACACTTAAACAAAATTTCACAAAACCTTCCGCCGTCGGGTGGGCTTCAAACTAACATTTCCGTCGTGTCGGAGGAACTTCGCACTAAGTTCTCCGATGAGCCGATGGCCAACGAACGCAACCTTTCCTCAATTTCTTTTTGATTACCATCCATCGAGTGGCCTTCCCACTAAGTGCTCCGCTGCATCGAAAGAACTTGTCACTAAGTTTTCTAATGAGCCGACATTCTAGCACTTAGAAAATTTTGTGAATTTTCTTGTCTTCACCCATTTTTCCTGGTTTCTTTTGGGCAGTAGGCAACCTGCCTCTGTTAACTATTTCTCATGGCCCTCTGAGGCCCAAATGCTGCAACATAAGCTCTATCACTGCATCTTCATGGCCCATTCAGGCCCATGCTGCAACCATAGCTCTGATACCATACTGTAACATCCCCGACCCTCAAACCGACGAAGAGGACTCTACTATCACCAAACATACGGGCAAAATAGCCCCATGAACATGAACAGGCATATAATGCTAAAATAAAATTCTTAAAACATAAAACATATTAAGATGCATAATCCTTCATATACATAGAGGAAGCAAACATACATTCAATCAAGCATGCCACATGTTCATTATATTCATTAATCAGTAATATAAATGTAGAGACGAAATAGTCAAGAATACTTATCTTAAACAGGATTCATCCCGCAACCAGCTATGTCACTGCAACGTTCCACCCAACCATAGGCCAGCGTGCTCATCAATCTCTTAGCAACACTGCCACCTCCGAGCTGGGTATGATTCCTCAGGAATAAGGGTCAAAGCAGGCTTACACATAGCCAAGGTACACAAATCAGCCAAGCCCACACAGTAGGGTTTATTAGGTCGTCCAGGAGCTAGGAAAGGCTAAATGCTAAGTTGGTGGCCTCAATGGAGAGCTAAGGACACCTACACCAAATTTAACCTTACTTTTAAGACATCCACACACCCGATGCTAGGAATCAGTCCTTTCTCTGCTTCTCAGTCCCTCAGGCCCTGACTTCCCTTTCCAATACTCTTCAAGGGTTGTGGAGAAGAAAGCCAACAGTCTAACTCTATCTGAGTGGCTCCAAACACCAGTTTTCTCAAGCATACCTAGCCTCTAATCCTACTCTCAACAGTCCAAAGACCAACCACTGCATGCTGCAGTAAAACAAACATTTCACAGCTCTGTGAAGAAGGCAAAGACAACACGGTGACAACCCCAAACAAAAAGGTGAAACACAGTTCAGGTCAAATCACGCTTCAAAGTTGTTCTTGGCCCTAGCTTGGCCAAAACAACTCAGCAATAATCCCTAAAGGACGTCTGCAGCCTCAGCAACCAAGAAGCAAGCCAAAACCAGGGGAAGACAACAGCCCCAAACTCACAATGAAAACAGTGGCAACATTACACATTCCCAAAACAGGAGAGAAGTCCAATTCTCAAACTTGGATAAAGGAAAAACATAAACGTATAACACCATCGCTAAGGGGAACAAGCATGAACTTACACACTGCAGATGGGGAGAAGACGAATTCCCAACATTGACAGGGAAAGCATACACATAGCAAAATCGTGCCTCTCAGGCCACCTTCCAGCTCGCCGCATGAGATCACAGTCCCCAACTCCTGTGTGAGGGAAACCATCCCATTTCTAGCCTGTGCATGAGGATTTAGAAAAACGTTGGGGAAATCGTGAGGAGAGTGAACGGGATGACTCACTGTGGGAGGAAGAACAAAACGATGATGAAAAACCTAAACAGACCACAGTCATCCAAAAATGGGGAAATCCATTCTTTGTACATGCCAGAGGAAGATCATACCCAGAGCCCGATCGATGCGTGAGGCAAAGGAAA
Organism: Pseudotsuga menziesii; assembly: GCA_001517045.1. Lineage (NCBI taxonomy): Eukaryota > Viridiplantae > Streptophyta > Pinopsida > Pinales > Pinaceae > Pseudotsuga > Pseudotsuga menziesii. The sequence continues at coordinate 81,494 of LPNX010830230.1, read as the reverse complement.
TAACCAGTGAGAGAAAGGAGAACCGAATCCCCAATCCATGGATCATGGATCCTTTTAACTCATCTCAGTGTGAGGAAAATGAACGACTGGCGATGGGGAGAGTGGACAGAACAATCGGCCAACGCGTCATGGAGAGAGCGCAAGCATGAGCATAGTGGTTTCTTGATGGTCATTGTTTGTTCATTAAAAGTCATTTTGACATACAAATATTGGGTATTTTGACTTGAAACTTTCTAAGAATGAATAATAGAGAATATTTAACTGATTGCAATCATAAACAGATCAGGAATATCTCCCCCAAAGAGTACATGAGCTCACTCAGGGTGCAATCCCTCCATAAGCATGAATATGCAAAGAAAACTGCAAATAAAAATCCATTAAATATCAATGAAAGACCTGAGTGGCCTCTCCAAACACCAACTTGGATGGGAATCTTTCACCCTCGAAATTGGCTAAGCCAACAAAACTAGCCATCCACTAGCTCTCACAATTCACAAATGACAATTTCTCAAATGATCAAAAGCCATTCTCTTGGTTACTTACTATATTTTATAAACATACTTAGCCTTCTAAGGTTCTCAATCCATCCACAAACTCAATCCAATTCGAATTTGGGTATGTGCTCATGATTTGCCATGTGTCCTCCCTTTCCTAGCCTTCCAGCTTCCCCAAATTTGAGTTGGAGCCCATTGAGCTTCCCCAACTCTATGAGAGCTCTCTTGGATGCTCTATTTCGACCTGACATGTCAGATATGTCATATTTCAGCCTTTAGACCTGCTTTGTGTCATAGGTGTCATAGCATCTTCATCATTATTGTCATAGAGCTAGGGAATCTAGTCCAAGTGTCCCACTAGCTCCAAAATGACTTCCTCTCCCATGTAAGTTACATTTCCTCCAAAATTCAACCTATGATACATATGGCCAAGTGTATTATCCTTCTAACTCATCCAAGAACCTTTAGGCTTCCCATTAATTCGAAATTGTAAGAGGAGGATGCCATGTGGCACCAAATTTCTAGCTTGTGTGCTGGGCCTCATAGTCTCCATGTGTCTCCATTCTCCATTGCCACTTCAATTTTCTCTTGTATTTATTTAATAATATCCATTATTAAATATTTATTCAATTCTAATGTATGAACATCATTTATTAGCTCCCTTATTAAAATTCCAAATGTATCCATCCAACCTAGGGAACTAGTAGGATTGATGGAATTGTCCTGCTATGTAATTATTAAAAATAGGGACATTACAGTCCTTCCCACCCAAGATTGCTTGTCCTCAAACAATTTAAGATTTGTATGTTGCAATATTCTGATTACACTCACCTTCTCAAGTGATGATTAAATATCCAATGAGGCTTGTTTCCCCCACAATTGAAACCAATGAAACCAAAAATGATCCCAGGGTCCCATATGATCCTCCAAGTAAGTAGATTACCATGTAGTCCATACACACAAGCATGAAGTATTATATCATATCTTCCCCAATGACATAGGTGAGGATCCCATGTACCATAATGCTACTCCCAAGGTATATAATGTGCATCAATATGATCAGCCATGTGTTCTTTCATCCAAGAAGTGAATGAAGAACTTCCACCTAAATCTGAACCAAATAAGGAGCAAATAAAACATGGAGACTTCAAGTGGCTCACAAAAGTCTCATCAATACATTCATGAATATGTATATCATCATGAAACAACAGAGTATGTTTCTGCCAACAATAATGTCCTTCGATCATATGTATCTTCATCCAAGCGTGGGATGAAATTCCCCCAACATCAAATGGACTAGGCAAGGAACAATGAAAATCATGAGTTTCCAAGTGACTCAAGGGAATACCATAGGTGCATCCATGTGGATGTGTATCATAATAATGTGACAAGGGATCCTTCTAAAAATGTAAATAAGATGTCTCTCTAATCATGTCATCATCAAAAGGAGAGATAGAAATTTTATACTCTTCATGTGGCACCATAAAAAAGGAACCTTTCACTCGTACTTCATTTGGATGAATGCTGCAAAATTTCGAAATGTAGGATGTAGGATAAAGAACCAGCTCACCAACAACCTTTATGTTTGGCTTGGGAGATGTTATATGGAATTCAGCATCCCATTCTATGTCATCATGCCTCAATATAGATCTCATAATATTGCAAGTCATTACTTGGTTTGGGTAAGTGTGTTTCCCTCTTACAACCCTTAGTACACCTTTCGAATCTTGAAATTTCATCTCAAGAATTTGGTAGTTTATTATATGTTCCCCTATAGAATACAACCATTGCACTCCCACCACATTAGTATCAGCAACATTAACCACATAAAAGCTATCAACAAAATTATAGTTACCTACAATGACTTGCAACTTTGGAACCCATGTTGTGTACTGCATTGTGTTGTGACCGGGAATGACAACTGTGAGGCCATCTTCCTTTTCTCCACCATATCTGCATCAATTAAGTTATGTGTGGCTCCTCCATCTACCAAAACCGAAGATATTTGTCCTAGTACCACACCCTTGCGTCGAATAGTGTGATAGCGAGGCACTACTGAAAGTATTGCCATTCTTGCTTTGTCTGGTGAAGGTTGATTTTCTTCTTGTCTTTCTTCTTCAAATATTGTCTCATATGCCTCCTCTTGATATGAAAATTTTCCTCCTTCCTCCATACCCCCTTCATACCCATCATTATCAGAAAATTCTTCTATGTATTGAGCCTTTCCCTTAGTACATTTATGCCCCGATGTCCATGGTTGAAAGCATGTGAAGCACAATTTGTTTCTTCGAAGTTCATTCATGTTTAGTCCTTCTTTAATATTCTTTTTAGATGAATCTCTTTGGCAAGGCTTCTTATCAGGTGCATCTTTTTTCGAAGGTTTCTTTTCAAATTTAGAGTTAGGCTTGGGAGGAAATCTTGTTATAGGAAGCACATCTTGGAGATCTCTAGTCAAGTTCATTGCATCTTTTAATGTAGTGGGCTTGTGGGATTTGACCAAACCTTTTAAGGGTTAATCCAAACCTTCAGTGAACAGTAATACTAGCCTTCCCATAGACACATCAGCCACCTTGACTGATAATTTTTTAAATTCCATCATATAATCAGTCGGGGTTCCAACTTGCTTCAATTGTGCTAGTTCTTTGAAAGACAATTCAAGATATTTTTGCTCAAATCTCTCTAGTACCCTGTCAATAAATTCTCCACATGTGTTAACCTGACCATGAACCAAAGTTTCATGCCATGGAACCACCATTCATTGGCATCTCCTTCCAAGTGCAATATTGCCATTTTTAAGGCATCTTCTTCCACCAATGGATTCAACTGAAAATACACATCTAATATTTGCACCCAAGTGTTAGCAGAACTTTGAGAGGAACCATCAAAAGTAGGGAGTGGCACTTTACTAATGGAACAATTTAAGTCTTTGTCTTTGTATAGAGACTTATTATCTTCTTTGTGAGTTTGTTTGCAGCGATAAAGTACTGATAAAATGGTACTCTTTTTTTACAATCTTCATCCAATTTATCCCATTCTTTTTCCATTGTAGCAAGTTTAAGTTGAATGTTAGGCTCTTCTTTGGGTACAAGGAATTTAGGTGCAGTAGGACTTGGTGTGCTCTGAAATTCATGGGGTCTATTATGGGGTCCTATTCTTTAGAAAATATGCTCACCCATTGTCTTCTTTTCTTCTGATTGTGAACTACTGATATCTCCCGTTACTCCCAATTTGATTCCAAATTGGCTAACCAACAATTTGAATCCTTTCATAAGATGTCGGTTCATGTTATTGGTTATGTCATAAAAGATATCTTGTATGATTTTAATATATTCCACCTTCTCATGATCAGTAGGTCCCTTCCCCTCGCTAGTCATAGTTTCAGCAGAATGTACCTCTTCTTCTACTACTACTTCTTCTTCTTCAACAAAAACACCTTCAACTTCAGGATCTAAGGGTGGTGGTTTGTTGATTTGAATTATTTTTAATACCATCAGGTTCCAATATCATGCTTTGATACCACTTGTAATTTCCCTTTTTGAAATTTTATTACAATGACCAATTTTTCACTTTTTCCCCTATTTCAACCTTTGACTAGTTTTGATGTCTAGGTCTCCAAGTTGTCCCAAATGCTCCAAAATATTATGAGAAGGTATATGAATGATATTAAGAATTGAATATGATGTTCAAGGATGATTTATTACCCTCCAAAAACTTCTGCAAGCTTGATTAATATTCTGTCCAAGGTGGGAGTTTTTACTAGCAATTTGGGGTTCCAATTCCCCCTGGGTAAATGTTGGACATGGCTTCTCAAATTATCCCAAACCCACTCAAATTTATGAAAATATGAAGAGGATGTTTAAGGTACATTTTTCAGGGTCTCATATGCATAATTATTCACTTTATACAGGCTGTTATGACCCTCTCCCAAACAACTACAAAATCACTAATTCAACCCTTGGGAAAATGGCATCAAATCTTCTCCAAATGAAATTAAACTGAGTAAGATGAATTCAAATTCTTAATTTCTGAACATTAAACTTGTAATAATAATAAGTGACATTCCATTCATCATAAATATATAAGAGAGACATTCTCTCATTCGAAATAATCAGCATTACCATGGCATACAACAATATATTGGGGAAATGGTCATTGTTTGCTCATTAATATTCACTTTTGCATACAACCCTTTGGTATTTAGAACTGAGACATTCTGAGAATTAATAAAAGATAATATTAAACTGATTACAATCATAAATGTACCATGTGAAGCTCGAAATCATCAGCATTCAATGGCATACATCAATATAGTGGGGAAATGGTCATTGTTTGCTTATTAAAAATCACTTTCACATACAACCATTGGGTATTTCGACCTGAGAATTTATGAAGATGAATAAACGAGTATATTAATCTAATTACAATCATAATTTTACCATGATAATCTCTCCCAAAGAGCACAATATCTCACCCAAAGCGCAATCCCTCCATGAGCAAGAATATGCAAGAAAAAATGAAAATGGTTGAGAGAAAGTAATGCAATAGAAGGAACGACCATGAGCTTCCTTGTAGCTTACACCTGAAAATACAAAATCCATTAAAGCTCCATGAAATACCTGAGTGGCCTCTCCAAACATCCACTTGGATGGGAACCTTTCACCCTCGAAATTGGCTAAGGCAAGAAACTAGTCATCCAATAGTTCTCTCAATTCACAAATGCAAAATTCTCAAATGATTAAAATATATTCTCTTGGTTGCTTCCTATATTTTATAAACATACTTAGCCTTCTAAGGTTCCCAATCCATTCACAAAATCAATCCAATTCAAATTTGGGTGTGTGCTCATGATTTGCCATGTGTCCTCCCTTTCCTAGCCTTCCACCTTCCCCAAATTCGAGTTGGGGCCCATTGAGCTTCCCCAACCCCATGAGAGTTCTCTTGGATGCTCTATTTCGACCTGACATGTTAGATATGTCAGATGTTAGCCTTCAGATCTTATTTGTGTCATAGGTGTCACAGCATCTTCAGCATTGTTGTCATAGAGCTAGGGAATCTAGTCCAAGTGTCCCACTAGCTCCAAAATGACTCTTCCTCTCCCATGTAAGTTACATTTCCTCCCAAATTCTACCTATGATACATATGGCTAAGAGTATTAGACTTCTAACTCATCCAAGAACCTTTAGGCTTCCCATGGATTTGAAATTGCAAGAGGAGGATGCCATGTGGCACCAAATTTCTAGCTTGTGTGGGCCTCATAGTCTCCATGTGTCTCCATGCTCCATTGCCACTTCAGTTTTCTCTTGTATTTATTTAATAAGCTCTATTATTAAATATTTATTCCATTCTAATGTATGAACATAATTTATTATCTCCCTCATTAAAATTCCAAATGTATCCATCCAACCTAGGGAACTAGTAGGATTGATAGAATTGCCCTGCTATGCAATTATTAAATAACACTCATGATTAGTAAATTTCACCCCTGCACCTCTATGTCACGACCAATGCTGATAATAAAGTATGCAAACTGAAATCAAACCTAAACGATATGCATTATTTAACCTTTGTTATCATACCGATGCTTTGAAGAATCAAGAGGTTATTGTTAAAAATATTGAAAAGGAGGAAGCATATCAATATCCCCCATTCCCAAGTGTTGGCATGACCTCGTGCAAAACCAAATATGCAATGGATGATGTAAGGCTCAAATTTTCCTATAGCTAATAGACATAATGCATTGCCACTACATGTGAAGTTTGAAGATGTTGATAATACTTCTGCAAATGATAATATGTTACAGGAGGATTTTGTGTACAACTTGGAACCCTCTTCATTCAATGAAATGACAAATATTTGGACCTTGATGATTTGGTCTAGACAATGGATTAGCTAACAAAGGAATGGCCCCAATTTTTGCAATAGAAAGCCTATTATCTGCATTTATTTTCGTTATAATAAATATTGCATTGTCTACTGCTCTTTAGTCTTTAGGAGTCTCACTTGATAATATTTGTAGTAGATATTCACGTGATTTTCCAAAAATTCTAAGTTCGGGTTTCTTTGATAGTTCAATACCATCATCTTCATGCTCCTATGCTATCAAACTTTGCAATACATAATTGTTGTGTTCTGAGAATGTCCAAAAAAAAAAAAGCTTTGTATGCAAGACTGTTCATATGTCTGCCATGCATATTTGAATTGGACACTAATTAAAACGTAGCACAATACTTCAAATAGATCCATGATTTCTTATGGAAAAAATGTTGTTCCAAATCTCATATTCTCTTTTAATTCACTTCATTTTTCCTGCCAAATTCAACAAGCAACAAGTATTATCCTGTAGGTTTACATTTTTCTTCTCTGAAAATATTCATGTAGCGATTTCAATCATACATATATATTTGAAAGAAAAGAAGAATATAGCATCGAACCCTTTTTGCCCTCTATGTTGTTAATAAAAGAGAGGCAATTATTTTATCATTTTGTAGGATGAACTGTAGCCAAAGAATATCAAAATTGTTCAAATTGTTGAGATTATTCTTGGTTTGCCCTTCTTGGAAATCAAAAGATAGAGTTGATTTGTTAGTTGTTGACAAAGTTTTTCTTTTGAATATGAAACTCTACTGCAAGAGATTAGCTACAAGAATGATGGAAATTGTAGGAACAAATTGGCTTCAAAAAAGCATACCCATACTTTCCTTGTCATGCATTTCCTAGAAATTTCATCCATGTCTTTCTTAGTTTTCCAGCATTAGAATTTGGAGTTTTTGTAGTATCTTCCCCTCTGTAAATTTGTATGAATGGATAAATAGGTCTCTTCCTTATGGTTCTTTTAATGCACATGTGGTTCACAACAACAGTGAGTGACAAGTCACAACATATGTGATATTCTACAAGCTTCATAACTTCAATACACAACACATTGACTTATCTTTAACATATAGAAGTAATCAATGATGAAAGAATTCAATCGTAGTGGCACCTCATTCTTCATATATGCTCCTTTAAATGCAATAAAGTGTACCATGTGTAAAAGAAAATCGGTGATCCTATTCCATGGATCTCCAAGCTAACTATGCATATTTGATTGGATTTCAAATGGAAATAGACCAAATATCACAATGCATGTTACCTCGTTACCATTATTTAACCAATGAATGGCTCAAATATTGCATTCATGCTGATTGTGCATCCGATTTGGCATTGGATGTTTGTGGAGAACCGACCGCAACATGAAATTCTAGGACATCACATCCCGATCAAAAAAATATTTCTCCCAAACCGTTGAGAAATTTTGAAAACCGCTTAGGAACAAAGTAAATGAGGTCATTTTAGAAGTGGGTTTTTAATGGTTTATGAATATTCACCACTATTTACCCATAAGTGAATATTGAAATCAGCTTTGTGTAAAATGATAGGAAAAAACACTACAAGAAACTTGTGGTTGGTAATAGCAAGGTGTTATGTCATAACCACAAAATTTCATAAAAATTTAAAATTTCTAAAGTGACATAAATTGTTTTAGATCACAGTTTAGTAACTACTAGCGGTTAGCGGAAAATGAAACAGTTTAACAAAATTTTTAATGATTAGTTTCAAATATAGAAACACTAATACAACTTTACTTTTTACAAGTCATAGAAAGAGGACTTGCATTTAATTGCTGCTAGTTGTACTGTTGTTTTACTTTTGTCAAGTAGGTGAGAAACTATGTTTGAAATTCGGGGCTTACTTAGCATTCTGCTAACTCAAATGGACTGCTGGTTCTTACAGGTTCAGCAGGTAAGCGTATGATCAAGTAGGAGTTTAATTTGAATTATGTCAAGAAGTATTTCTTTAGCATGATAAGATGCTAGTAAATAAATTGATTAATATGATGCAAGACTCCGATGAGGTAAAGTAAATACCTTCGTTGTTTTGGATCTTTTGACAGTATTTATATTTAAGCCATTATGACTTTTAACCTGAACATAATTAATGCTATTTACAAGAATGAGTTCTTCCAAAGTTTCTTTCTATCGTAAAGGTTGTAGTACCTAGTCAATTATAGATTCTTATCGTGAGCATAGAGCTCATAATCTTGTCAGAAAATTACTTCTATTGTATCATGATCTTACTGCTATTGTCATGTTTAAAACTCAAGTGCACTGCTCTTTATGTATGAACAAAATCCTATGTTTTTCAAAGGTAAAGTTTACAATGAAGGATTAGTTACTTAACAGAAACTCTCTCTAAAGGTTAATCTTCATTCTTCTGGAAGACTCCTTCCTTTATCAGCATCAAATCATTCGGTTGAGAAGTTTAGAGCTCTTCGGTTTATGAAATAAATCATAATGTTATTATTTTGATACTCTACCTAACCTTTACTAGTCATGTAACAATACCAACTTATTTGATTTGTTGCAGTGATGATTATCATCTTACACAACTAGTTTACAAGCTGTAATCTTAATCTTCAAGTTATAACCATGATACAAAATTTATTGTAATATTCCAATTAATTTATAATGTTACAACATACAATACTACTTGTATCCTATGGTAGTTTTACTACCTAGTAACTACTATGGTGTAGTCGAAACTATTGGCATGATATATTAAAAGTTTTTGTCTCTTGATATACAATTTCCAATGCATAGTATAATATCTTTGATGGCAAGGTTGATAAGATGAGAAAACATATGATACGTTAGACTATGATTGAAAGCATAAATTTCATTATGGCAAAAGATATGAACCTTTATAATATCGTCGATAGCATCGGTTGCATTATTGGCAATTATAAGTTTTACATTCGAATGTGCAGTGTTGACTATAGAAATCAACCCACACTTGGTTATATTTCTAGAAGGGCACATGGATAAGTCTCCACCATGCATTGGTTGACTTATAACGCATTGAAACCCTATTCTCTTGCATTTTTCTTTGAGGGTTTGTTTCCTGCAAGTTGCGCTGTGAAAACTCTTTGCAGCCATGAGAGGCCTGCTCTTCCTTAACCATTGGCACTAAGCCTGCAATACTGTGTAATGCGGTTTATGGTTTCGTAGTAGGTGTTTTCAGTTTCTGCAGTGATTTGAGAAAACATAGTGTGCGTGGTTTTGAACTCCTTCACGTAGCTCAAAGCCTGGGACTGGTTTTACCCTTGCGTATGTCCCTTCTTTGCTTTAGCATCGAGGAGATTAAGTGTTGTATCCTTGCTGCCTCTGTCACAAGGTTGGCATGAGGGTTTTCTTGCTTTTTGGTGTAGTTCACTCAAGCTGGTGACTGTTCCTTCTCGGCTCCAAATACCTCTTACTCACAGGTAAACGCTTTTACTCTGTACTCATTCCTTTTGTCAATTTATTTTCTAGTTAGGGTTTTAATAAAATATGAACAGAGTTCTAATTAATGTTTGGTATTTAAACTTGCAGGCTACCACCAACGGCTCCAGACTTGAAAGGAAATGCCTCTCATGTGTCGGTTAACTTCGTGGGCTTTCAAACGGGTAAGCCCCAGTCTCGTCGTGGGTTCTCCCTGCTTGCAAAATGGGTTGTTGGTTGAAGGTTCCTGTGGTTGGAAACCTAGATTCGAACTCTCTACTGGTTATGTTATTTAGTTTGTTTATTACTCAAATTTTAAGTGAAAACCCTTGCGGTGTTTTGCTAGGTAGCACAGGCTCTTGAGCCGTGATGTGTATGTGGTTTTGGTTAAACAAATTCATCCTTACGGCTTGATGATGTAATCATGTTTATTTAAGATTATAAGAATCTCTTTTATGCTCCGAGTTTTTAAAAGACCTCTGTCTCGTTTGCTTCAGTTTTTCTTTTACATGAAGACTGTGAACTGGGTTTTGTTTAACCTGTCAATAGTGTATTTAGCTTACTGTTAATATAAAAGATTTATATATATTTGTTTTAAAGACAGAAGACTGTGAGACAGTCTAGTTGTAAGTTTGCAGGGTTTTTACTTTTATAGTTAGTAATGTAACGGGTTATAGTTTAATACACAAACTTTTATGTATTTGGTTTTATTAGCGGACTGGGTTTCGACCCTTTGATTATTTTACAGGCTATAAGCCTACTTATGGTTCAGGATATTATATTGCAAAAAGGTTTATATTAATGGTTATTTTGCTCACGGTTTACAATTATATTGTATTTATTAATTCTCTGTATTTATAATTGTTTTAAGCTTGGTTTAGGAGCTATTGACAATTTCTTGAACTCGATTTTTAAAGGCTAAAAGAAATACTGTAAACCCTATAGTTTAATAAATTCTTGTTTCCGCTTATAATATTCTTAGCTCTGTACAGTTTTGCTTCTAGTTTTTAGTTAAGAAAAATATAATACTTATATTTTTAGTACGTCAAACTTGAAACTAGAGTAATATCGACCTTTAGTAATTTTTGTAAATATAAAAGGATTATAAAAGAATCCTTAGTCTAGTCTTGTTAAGTTAATATTTAAAAATTGTTTTGCTATTATCTTTTACATGTTTTCTCAAATATTAGTTGTTTATTTTAATGTAATATTTTTATTCCTATCAGTATACTAATATTGAATTAATAGTAATATTTACTAATTCTCTTTATTCTTGTGTATCCATTTAATTTGCAGAAGTAAATAAATACAGACAAAACCTATCACTACTATTTAGTGAATATCGTAAACTTTGAAGTAAAACCTATCCACTATTCACATTCAAATAAAGAATAGTTTCTTTTACTTAAACAATCCAACTCTGCTAGAGTACTACCTGAGTTCAGGTGTTGAAAAACACAGCTTGGAAATTTAATTTCTATCTATTTCATTGTTTACATAATCATTTCCATTTCTACAATAATCTATAAGTTTACTGAACTTAACATTACACGGTTACTTCTTCACTCATAAACCCTAACACTAACATGCCTGTAATAGATAATCTAAGAACCATTTAACTGAAGATAGTAAAAACAAAATAGAACCTATTGAGGACAAGACGACAACAGCTTAAGGAGGTTGTTCCTCCCAACCAAACTCATGGAGAGCGCTCAAACAACGCTTCCTCAGGACCCCCGAACTTGTTCCTGGTCTTCTTGGCTGAGAACTGGGTGGATAATGCAACTGTAAACGTCTGTCACCTGATTGGTTCAATTACCTCAGTAATAAAAATCTGCTCTCAGCAGTATGTTCTTCAGCTTAAAAGCTGCAACTAGATCAATCTCAGCAGTTATCCCCTCAAACACATTCCAAACTCCCCTCCATTGAATTTCTCTTGAGTAAAAATTCATTCACACTGAATGATCACCTCCCTAGAATGAGCAGCCTCAGCTCTCTTCAATGGGAAATTTTATAGAGATGTCTAGGTCTTCTGGGTCAGTTTTCATTAAATGAGTCACATGCTTTGATTCCACTTTCTTGGGGAATCATGACCACAAATATAGGGAAGTTGCCACCTGCAATAGTTGGAAGTGGTTTGAGGATGCTGCCACATGTCAGTTTGCTCTCCACTCAGTCTCCACCAATTTGACCAGTAAACACTCTTTTAACAGCTTCCCTAAGTTGTTGTCTCCTCATTTATTTATTTATAAATAAAATATTCTAAATTTACATTAAATATTCTTGACCCCACTGGGTCATCAATTACAACTTAGCATAAAATTTAACACAATGTTCCTCAAATATTATAAAATTGTTTTTGCAAATTGGGGCATGTTGTTATAAAATAGGACCACAAAGCAATAACAGATATACAGTTAAAGCAATAAACAAGATGCAAAACACATTAAAACATTACAAAGAGACACAGATATAACGTGGTTCACCCAAACGATGGGCTACGTCCACAAAGAAATTGCCAGTCCTTTTATTACAATCCAGAAAGATGAAGGGATACAGCCTGCAGCAGAACTGCTGCACTTCCTTTTCATGCTCTCACAATCTCTCTTCCAATACAATACATTACCATACTCAGTCATTTTACAATTCTTTCTTTTATAGGGGAAATACAAGGGGAAAATTCTAGGGTTAACCCAATACCATGGGTTTGCAATACTGTTGGCCAACACACATCCCAAAAACCCGAAGGCAGGGGGAATGAGTGTACAGTACTCCTGATTTACAATCACAACTAAATAATATCTTTGGATCTAGAAGATTAGGCTCCACAACCAACAATCTCCCACTTGGAGACTAATCACAGCAACTCCACCGCTACTGCACTTGCTGGACTATGCTCTGGACCTTGGACTTGGCAAATTTCTTATTTTCACCTTCATGATTGAAGGTCAACAGAAACTGAGTAGGAACTCAGTTTCTCTCTAGTTACTCCCTTTGTCAACATGTCTGCAAGATTCTGGCTAGTGTGTATCTTTTCTAGTTTTAACATTTTTTCATCTAGAAAAAATCTTATGAAGTGGTACTTGAGTTGTATATGTTTAGTATTCGAATGAAAGGCTGAGTTATTTGCAAGATGGATGGCACTCTGGCTATCACTATACATCCTACTATTCTCCTGCTTCTTACCCAATTCTTCCATGAACCTCTGCAACCAAATCATCTCCTTACTAGCATCTGTAGTGGCAACATACTCTGCTTCTGCTGTTGAAAGTGTAACAACCTGTTGCAGTTTTGAAATCCAACTTACTGTTGTTCCACCCACAGTAAACACATACCCTTTGGTGCTCCACCTACTGTCTTTATCACCAGCCATATCTGCATCAACATATCCCTGTAGAACAATGTCTGAACCTACAAAACATAATGCATGAGAAGTGGTACCTCACAAATACCTCAGAACCCACTGTACTGCTTTCCAATGCTCTTTACCTGGATTATTCATATACCTGCTCGCAACTCCCACTGCATGTGCAATATCTGGTCTTGTGAACACCATGGCATACACCAAGCTCCCAACCGCTGATGAATAGGGAATCTTGGACATGTAATCTATCTCTTCCTGTGTCTCTGGACACATATCCTTGCTTAGTTTGAAATGGCTCACCAAAGGTGTACTGACTGGTTTTTCATTCTGCATTCTAAACCTCTGCAACACCTTTTCTATGTACTCACCTTGAGACAACGTCAATTTGCTATTTTTCATGTCTCTTGTTATTCTCATACCAAGGATTTGCTTTGCGGCACCCAAATCCTTCATCGCAAATGATTTAGCTAGTTTTCTTTTGAGCACATTTATATCCTGTATGTTAGAACCTGCAACAAGCATGTCATCCACATATAATAACAAGGTAATATATCTTCCATTATCTAGCCTCTTGGAATAAACGCAGTGGTCAGAATGACATCTATCATAACCTTGTTCTGTCATAAACTTATCAAATTTTAAATACCACTGCCTTGGAGCTTGCTTCAGGCCATACAAGCTCTTCTTCAACCCGCAAACCAAATTCTCCTTCCCTTTGACCTCATACCCTTGTGGCTGCTGCATATAAATCTCTTCCTCCAAATCCCCATGGAGAAAGGTCGTTTTTACAACTAACTGTTCAAGATGCAAATCTTCTACTGCCACTATACTTAAAATAGTTCTAATTGAAGTCATTTTAACAACAGGAGAAAATATTTCATCAAAGTCTATACCTTTCTTTTGTGCAAACCCCTTTACAACAAGTATAGCCTTGTACCGCTTCTTTCCTCCATATTCTTCCTTCAACCTATAAATCCATTTATTCTGCAATGCCCTTTTTTCTGAAAGCAACTTAACCAGATCCCAAGTCTAGTTTCTTACCAATGAGTCCATCTCCTCATCCATGCCTTGCTCCGACTTCTTTCTAGTTTCTACCTGCATTACTTCTTCAAAACATTCTGGTTCACTAGAATCAGTCATCAATAAATAATACAGTGAAGGAGAGAATCGTTCAGGGGGTCTACTTAACCTAGTAGACTTTCTTACAGTTGCAGGAGTTTCAGGTACCTGCTGCTGCTCTTGATTTTCTAGTGCTTTTGGAACTTCATTTTCTTTGATTTCATCAAGCACTGTGTACTCTGTGTTTTCCTTTTCTTCTTTCTTTCCCTGCAACTGATCTTTGTACATGACCTTTTCATTGAATACTACATCTCTACTCCTAATGATTTTGCGATTTTTAAGATCCCATAAGCAATCACCAAAATCATCAACCCCATATCCAATAAAGGTACATTTCTTGGATTTAGCCTCAAGCTTTCTTCTATCATCTTTATCAATATGGACAAATGCTTCACACCCAAAAGTTCTCAGAAATGAGTATTTTACCTGTTTGCCTATCCATGCCTCCTCTGCAATGCCACCATCCAAAGCGCTTGAAGGCCCTCTATTTATTAAATAAATAGCAGTGTTTACAACATCAGCCCAAAACTGTAAGGGCAACCCTGCATGCAATCTCATACACCTTGTACGCTCCATGATCATTCTGTTCATCCTTTATGACACACCATTTTCTTGGGGTGTTCCAGGGACTGTCTTCTCTCTGTGAATCCCATTGTGTGAACAATCACTATCAAACTCCTTGCTACAGTACTCGCCTCCATTATCAGATCTGAGACATTTCAATCTTTTTCCTATCTCATTCTCAGCCAAAGCTTTCCACTTCTTAAAAGTATCAAACACATCATATTTTTGTCTAATGCAATAAACCTAAGTTTTTTTAGTTGCATCATCAATAAAAGTAACATAATAACGAGAGCCACCAAGAGATTGTACCTAAGCTGGTCCCCATACATCTGTATGGACAATCTCTAACTTTTCACTCTTCTTTTGTTTCCCAACCCTGAGAAATCTAACTCTCTTCTGTTTTCCATAAACACAGTTCTCACAGAATTCCAAACTTACCTGCTTCAGATCAGGAAGCAGTTTCCTTGAGTGGAGAATCTGTATCCCCTTCTCACTCATGTGGCCAAGCCTATGATGCCACAATGTCGCACCTGTTTCTGTGGAAGCTATAGAGATAGAATAATTAGTATTATGAGGACATAAATATAATGTACCTATCCTATCTCCTTTTGCAATTACCATTGATCCTTTAGTGATCTTCCACCACGTTTCTCCAAACGTAGACACACAGTCGTTATCTCCCAACTGCCTTGTTGAGATCAGATTTCTTTTCATAGTAGGAATGTGTTGTACATCCTTTAGCAGCGATTCATTTCCATTATTTAACTTAATCCATACCTTACCCTTTCCAACAATTTTACATGGTTCATCATCCCCCAATAGCACATGCCCAAAATCACCTTGAACATAATCATGAAAGAATTTCCTATGGGGTGTAGCATGACATGAAGCCCCTAAATCTACTACCCAGTAATCACTAGTATTATCTAATGCAAGAATCAAAGCATCTTGTAACACATCACCTGCTACATTCACTTCTTGAGTAGTCTCTTGTTGTCTGTCTCCTTTTTTCTTTGGAGCTCTGCAGTCTTTCTTCAGATGCCTTTCTTACCATAGTTCCAGCACTCTATTTTTCTGAATCTGGACTTGGATCTTCCCTTTTTAGACTTGCCGCAATTTCCTGGGCTCCTTCCTCTCTTGTTTTGTCTCCCTTTGCTTTCCATGGTCAACACATTACCTGATGTCTCACCTGTGATTTTTCTTCGCATTTCCTCGCTAAGAATAACACCAAAAAAATCATCAAACTTAAGAGTGTTTGAACTAGGGATAGAGTTACTTACAGCCATGACCAAGCTATTCCAGCTTTCAGGCAATGAGCACAATATTAGAAGAGCCCTAACCTCATCATCAAAGTTCACTTTTACAGAACTTAACTGACTGGTAAGTGTATAAACCTCATTTAAATGGCCAACAACAGATCCACCTTTCAACATCTTCATATTAAATAAACGCTTCATTAAAAATACCTTGTTAGAAGTCGAGGGTTTTAAATAGAGCTTACTCAATGCACTCATCACACCCTCTGTTGTTTTTTTCTTTCGAAATATTGAAGGCCACCGACGAAGCCAGGCACAGCCGTGTTGTTCACAGTGCCTTTCTATCAAGAACCTCCCATTCTTCATCCTTCATAGCCACCAGCTGCTTTGCTTTTCCACCCAATGGCAGGTACAGATCCTTCTGGTACAAATAGTCCTCCATTTGCATCTTCCATAACTGATAGTTTTGGCCATTAAATTTCTCGACCCTAAACTTTCCTTCTTCTGCCATTGCTCCCACTCGAACCAGGAACCCTTCTTTCCTACGAGTTTACCAACCAAATAGACCTTTTGGCTCTGATACCAATTGTTAGAAAACAGGACCGCAGAGCAATAACAGACATATAGTTAAAGCAATAAACAAGATGCAAAACACATTAAAACATTACAGAGAGACATAGATATAACGTGGTTCACCCAAACGATGGGCTACGTCCACAAAGAAATTGCCAGTCCTTTTATTACAGTCCAGAAAGATGAAGGGATACACCCTGCAGCAAAACCGTTGCACTTCCTCTTCACGCTCTCATAGTCTCTCTTCCAATACAATACAATACCATACTCAGTCATTTTACAATCCTTTATTTTATAGGGGAAATACAATGGGAAAATTCTAGGGTTAACCCAATACCATGGGTCCGCAATACTGTTGGCCAACACGAATCCCAAAAAAAATTCTTAGGGGCTCCACCCCCAAACACCAAGGTAGGGGGAATGAGTGTACAGTACTCCTGGGTTACAATCACAACTAAATAATATCTCTAGATCTAGAAGATTAGGCTTCACAACCAACACATGTGACATACACACCCCCTTAAATTATAACATCATTCTCAATGTTATTTATTCCTCATCCTTAGAGTTCCCCTGGAATAGAATTGGATATGCATCATGTATATGACTTTCCAATTCCCATGTGGCTTCCTATGGACTTAGGTGCTTCCATTGCACCTTCACTTGACCAATGGTGTGGTTCTAAAATATGATCTCCCTCCGCTCAAGGATACAGTATGGTTCCACCATAAAATATCCTTCGAGTTCCACGTGTACATCATTCTAGTTAATAACATGAGTAGCATCATGCACATATTTCTTTAATACATAAATGTGAAAAACATTGTGAACTCTTAAATTCAGTGGTAAGGCTAACTGATAGAATACATGTCTGATCCTGGATAGTATTTCAAAAGGACCAAAATAACGAGGTGCTAGTTTGGCACAACTACCCAATCTCAGAGAACACTTTTGGGTCTCACCTTAATGAAAACATGTTCACCTACCTAGAACTCTTTTGGAGTTCTTTTAAGGTTTGCTTGACTTTTCTGTCGATCCTGCACAATTTTCAGATTACCTTGTACCTGCTTTACAATTACTTCCATTTCTTTCAATAATTCAGGTCCTAATACTAACCTGTCCACTGGATTACTCCAGGAGATGGGAGTGTTACATTTCCTTCCATACAGAATTTCGAAAGGACTATATCTAGCTGAAGCTTGATAATTATTATTATATGCAAATTCTACCAGATGTAAATAATCTTCCCATTTACCTGGTTGTTCCTTTGCATACATTCTTAGTAGATCTTCCAATACCTGATTTACTCTTTCAGTCTGTCCATCAGTTTGAGGATGGAAGGAGGTACTGAAATTTAACGTGGTATTTAATCCTTTAAACATATATCTCCAAAAGTTACTTGTAAATTTAGGGTCTAGGTCTGAAATTATGACCTTCGGTATCCCATGCAGTCGAAAAATTTGTTTTAAGAAAATATCAGCTATATTTGTAGCTTTATAAGTAGTTTTTATAGGTATAAAATGGGCTACTTTACTCAATTTTTCAACCACTACCATTATGGAATCATTTAAGTTCTGATTTTTAGGTAGTCCAGTAACAAAATTGAGGCTAATTATCTCCCATTTCTAGCTAGGAATGGGCAAAGGCTGAAATAGCCCAGCTGGATGTTGATGTTCAGTTTTTACTTGCTGACATTCAAAGCATCTAGCAATATATTCTGCTAGTTCAATCTTCATGTTTGGCCAGCAATAATCTTTTCTTTGTGTGGTTATAGTTTTTCGATAACCCGGATGCCTTGAATAAGGAGTTTTATGGATTTCGTCTAAAATTAATAACTTAATCTTAGGTACATTAGGTACACATATTCTGTCTTTATACAATAATAATCCTTTTTCATTCAAGCTATACCCTGTACTTAGACTTTCTATTGGATTTTCTTTTGCTTTTGCTTGTAACTTTAGGTAATTTTCATCTTGTTCTATCCCTGTTTTAAGATGTTCTTCCAGATCTATTGTGTAAGTGCTGATAGCTGCTGTAAAATTCAGCTTTGCATTCCTACTTAATGCATCAGCAACTTTATTTTCTTTCCCTTTAATGTGTTGAATTTCGAAATCATATTCTCTTAGAAAAGCTAGCCACCTAGCTTGTCTAGCATTCAGGTTAGGTTGATCTAACAGGTATTTTAATCCCTTATTATCCATCATTAAGATAAATTTTCTTCCAATTAGATGATGACGCCACATCTTTAAAGCATGTATGATAGCAGCTAATTCCAAGTCATAGGTTGCATAATTCTTTTCATGAATCTTCAATTTTCTAGACTCGTAAGCAATGACATGTCCTTCCTGAGTCAATACTCCACCTAAACCGTCATTGCAGGCTTCAGTACATACTATAAAATCTTTATTTGGATCAGCAATTCTTAAAATTGGTGCGCTAGTTAAAAAGGTTTTTAACTTTTTAAAACTATCCTTGCACTTCTCATTCCAATCAAATTTCTTTCCCTTTTTCTGCAAAGAGGTTATCAGATTTGCAATTCTTGAAAACCCTTCGATGAATCTCCGGTAATAACTGGTAATCCCCATGAATGATCAGACATCGGTTACGTCTTTAGGAACTGGCCAATCTTCGATTGCCTTTACCTTTTCAGGATCCACCGAAATTCCTTCTTTAGTCACCACATGACCTAAGTACTGGATTTTGTCCTTAAAGAAGTCGCATTTACTAAACTTTGCAAAGAGTTGATGTTCTCGCAACTCTTGCAAGACAATTTTTAAATGTTCTTTATGTTCTTCTTCAAATTTCGAATAAATTAATATGTCGTCGATAAACACGACTACAAATTTATCCAGGTATTTATGCACTACATTATTCATAAGACACATAAAAACAGTTGGAGCATTAGTAAGCCCGAATGGCATGACGACAAACTTGTAATGTCCATATCGAGTTCTAAAAGTTGTTTTAAAGATGTCTTCATCTTTAATTCTGACTTGGTGATATCCAGGCCGTAAGTCAATTTTTGAAAATACCGTGGCTCCACGTAATTGATCAAACAGATCATCTATGCGAGGTAACGAATATATGTTCTTGATAGTCATCTTATTTAATTGACGATAATCTATACATAGTCTTAGAGTTTCGTCTTTTTTCTTAACAAAGATGACAGGTGCCCCCTAGGGAGACACACTGGGTTGAATATAGTTCTTGTCAATAAGTTCTTTTAACTGTGATTTAAGTTCATTTAATTCGAGTATATTCATCCGATAAGGGGCCTTTGAGCTAGGCACTGCACCAGGTACTAGCTCAATGGTGAAATCTAATTCCCTCTTCGGAGGCAGTCCCAGAATTTCTTCCGGAAATACATCTGCATATTCCTTTAGAACTGGTATATCCTCCAATTTTAATTTATCTATGTTGTTTAGATGTTCTTCATTGGTTATTGTTACTGCATAATCCTTACAAGCTTTCCTAACAGCTCTCTTAAGCTGCAGAGCAGAAATCTGCCTTACGGTTCTTTTCCTAGGAATTCCCTTTATGCTTATTAATTTTCCATCATTATTCATACAAGTAAAGGTTTTATCAAAGCAATTCAAGACCACCCTATGCTGCTCTAACTAATCCATACCAATTAATATGTCGTATGAACCTAAAGGTAGTACATTAAGCTTAACAAAAGTTTCAAATTGATCCATAGTTACTGCACAATTCTTTACAAAGCTAATTACCTTTCTCTTTGCACCAGTAGCTAACTGAACTAACCAAGAACTTGCAAAATTTTCAACTGGAAGTTTACACTTTTCTACCAAGTTAGGAGAAATATAGCTTAAACTAGCTCCTAGATCAATTAAAATAGATATGGGTGTCAGATTTATCTTACCTTCTACTTCCACCATGGAAGTTTGATAGTCTGCTTGCTGATTCTCCAAAGTTGCATTGATCCTAGGAATAGTCCTCGCTAAATCACCAACAGTCATCTCCTCCTGTATTATGAGGATATTGTTGACAGTCTTTTTCCGAGTGGGACAGACTGAGGCATAATGTGGACCATTGCATTCCCAACACTTTATGGGTTCTTTTTGTTCAAAGTTCTTTGTGTAATTACTGTGATTGTTAACAGACTCTTTATTCTTTTGATTGTTCTGATTGGTTTGTGAATTATTCTTATTCCCCTGGTAGTTCTTATTAGAAAATTTTCTAGTATTATTATTTTTAGAATTTCGATTAGGCACAAATTCTTTCTTCTTTTGATCAAAATTATTATTCCTTTTGGCCTTCTAGTTGGCCATACTCTCCTTTTTGCGATTCTGTTCATAACAGAAATTCACTTTCCTCATGGCTTCTTCCAGGGTTTTCGGATTGTCATACTCAATCCTATCCTTTATGTGATAAGGTAAACAGCTGAGAAACTGTTGTACCTTTGGTTTCTCATCCACAATATATGGCACATACCGAAGCAGACTTAGAAACTTACTGTTCAATTCTTTCATATTCATTGTACCTAGTTTTAGCTCATAGAATTCTTTAGCCCTTTCTTCATAGTATTGTTCAGATAAAAATTTATTTTTGAAGTATTTCTTGAATGTACTCCAGTTTATGTTCTTCTCTCTTATACATTTCACTCTCTTTAAATCTTGCCACCATATATCAGCTTTCCCTATAAGATTATAAATAGCCATTCTAGCCTTTAATTGGTTAGAATAGTTATAAATCTGGAAGTACTTCTTCATCTCGGATAGCCAAGATTCCACTTCCTCCCCCTTTTTAGTTTCTCCATTAAATGTTGGCAGCTTTATCTTCTTAAACTCCCCAAAGATTTCTTCATAAGGTTTATATTTTCTTTTCCTAGTATGATGGTTATCCTCACTACTATCACTAGTATAATGAAAGTTACATTAATCACCAAATACTTCGGAAGATGAGCTACTTTCATTTTTAATCTATTTAGTCTTCTTATACTTATGTTGATAACTTATATCTTCCGAATCAACTCTTTTACCCTTACCCTCAGTTTGAAATCTTTCTATTAAGATCTATTTCAGCTCCTCCCAAGCTTTCATAATCCTCTCATTTTCTTTCTTAACAGATTCCATTTCAAATTTTAATTCTTTTATTGTTTGTAAAAGTTATGAAGAATTAGTGGTTATGTCTTCTTGTATGGGTTCTCTTTGTGTATTATCTTGTTCAGTATAAGGAGATTCCTCTTCTGCATATTCCTCCAATCTTTCTATACCTGTTGTTAAACTCAGAAACAAATTTCTATGTTGATAACATTCAAAGAAAATAACATCAGCAAAATAATTTAAATTTACTGTTTCATATAAGCAAGTTGAGCTTCATCAAGGCCTAGTGTTTGAACCTTGTGCTCTGATACCACATGTCATAACCCCAAAATTTCATAAAAATTTAAAATTTTTAAAGTGACATAAAATGTCTTAGATCGCAGTTTAGTAACTGCTAGCGGTTAGCGAAAAATGAAACAGTTTAACAAAAATTTTAAGGATTAGTTTCAAATACATAAACACTAATACGACTTTAATTTTTATGTCATAGAAAGAGGACTTGCATTTAATTGTTGCTAGTTGTACTGATGTTTTACTTTTGTCAAGTAGGTGAGAAACTATGTTTGAAATTTGGGGCTTACTTAGCATTCTGCTAACTCAAATGGACTGCTGGTTCTTACAGGTTCAGCAGGTAAGCGTATGATCAAGTAGGAGTTTAATTTGAATCATGTCGAGAAATATTTCTTTAGCATGATAAGAAGCTAGTAAATAAATTGATTAATATGATGCAAGACTTTGATGAGGTAAAGTAAATTCCTTCGTTGTTTTGGATCTTTTGACAATATTTATATTTAAGCCATTATGACTTTTAACCTGAACATAATTAATGCTATTTACAAGAATGAGTTCTTCCAAGGTTTCTTTCTGTCGTAAAGGTTGTAGTACCTAGTCAATTATAGATTCTTACAGTGAGCATAGAGCTCATAATCTTGTCAGAAAATTACTTCTACTGTATCATGATCTTACTGCTATTGTCATGTTTAAAACTCAAGTGCACTGCTCTTTATGTATGAACAAGATCCTATGTTTTTCAAAGGTAAAGTTTACAATGAAGGATTAGTTACTTAAGAGAAACTCTCTCCAAAGGTTAATCTTCAGTCTTCTGGAAGACTCCTTCCTTTATCAGCATCAAGTCTTTCGGTTGAGAAGTTTAGAGCTCTTCAATTTATAAAATAAATCATAATGTTATTATTTTGATACTCTACCTAACATTTACTAGTCATGTAACAATACCAACTTATTTGATTTGTTGCAACGATGATTATCATCTTACACAACTAGTTTACAAGCTGTAATCTTAATCTTCAGGTTATAACCATGATACAAAATTTATTGTAATATTACAATTAATTTATAATGTTACAACAAACAATACTACTTGTATCCTATGGTAGTTTTACTACCTAGTAACTACTATGGTGTAGTCGAAAGTATTGGCAAAACATATGATACGTTAGACTATGGTCGAAAGAATAAATTTCATTATGGCAAAAGATATGAACCTTTATAATATCGTCGATAGCATGGGTTGCATTATTGGTAATGATAAGTTTTACATTCGAATGTGCAGTGTTGACTATAGAAATTGACCCACACTTGGTTATATTTCTAGAAAGGCACGTGGATAAGTCTCCACCATGCATTGGTTGACTTATAACGCATCGAAACCCTACTCTCTTGCATTTTTCTTCAAGGGTTTGTTTCCTGCAAGCTGCGCTGTGAAAACTCTTTGCGGCCATGAGAGGACTGCTCTTTCTTAACCTTTGGCACTAAGCCTGCAATACTGTGCAATGCAGTTTATGGTTTCATAGTAGGTGTTTTCAGTTTCTGCAGTGAGTTGAGAAAACACAGTGTGCATGGTTTTGAACTCCTTCACGTAGCTCGAAGCCTGGGACTGGTTTTACCCTTGCGTCTGTCCATTCTTTGCTTTAGCATCGAGGAGATTAAGTGTTGTATCCTTGATGCCTCTGTCACAGGGTTGGCATGAGGGTTTGCTTGCTTCTCGGTGTAGTTCACTCGAGCTAGTGACTGTTCCTTCTCGGCTCCAAATACCTCTTACTCATAGGTAAATTCTTTTACTCTGTACTCATTCCTTTCGTCAATTTATTTTCTAGTTAGGGTTTTAATAAAATATGAACAGAGTTCTAATTAATGTTTGGTATTTAAACTTGCAGGTTACCACCAACGACTCCAGACTTGAAAGGAAATGCCTCTCATGCATCGGTTAACTTTGTGGGCTTTCAAATGGGTAAGCCCTGGACTCATCGTGGGTTCTCCCTGCTTGCGAAATGGGTTGTTGGTTGAAGGTTCCTGTGGTTGGAAACCTAGCTTTGAACTCTCTGCTGTTTATGTTATTTAGTTTGTTTATTACTCAAATTTTAAGTGAAAACCCTTACGTGTTTTGCTGGGTAGCATAGTCTCTTGAGTCGTGATGTGTATGTGGTTTTGGTTAAACAAATTCAGCCTTACGGCTTGATGATGTAATACTGTTGATTTAAGATTATAAGAATCTCTTTTATGCTCGGAGTTTTTAAAAGACCTCTATCTCGTTTGCTTCAGTTTTTCTTTTACATGAAGACTGTGAACTAGGTTTTGTTTAACCTATCAGTAGTGTATTTAGCTTACTATTAATATAAAAGATTTATATATATTTGTTTTAAAGACAGAAGACTGTGAAACAGTCTAGTTGTAAGTTTGTAGGGTTTTTACTTTTACAGTTAGTAATGTAACTCGTTATAGTTTAATACACAGACTTTTATGTATTTGCTTTTATTAGCGGACTGGGTTTCGACCCTTTGATTATTTTACAAGCTATAAGCCTACTTATGGTTCAGGTTTTTATATTGCAAAAAGGTTTATATTAATGGTTATTTTGCTCAGGGTTTACAATTATATTGTATTTATTAATTCTCTGTATTTATAATTGTTTTAAGCCTTGTTTAGGAGATATTGACAATTTCTTGAACTCGGTTTTTAAAGGTTAAAAGAAATATTGTAAACCCTACAGTTTAATAAATTTGTGTTTCCGCTTATATTATTCTTAGCTCTGTACAGTTTTGCTTCTAGTTTTTAGTTAAGAAAAATATAATACTTATATTTTTAGTACGTCATACTTGAAACTGGAGTAATATCAACCTTCAATAATTTTTGTAAATATAAAAGGATTATAAAAGAATCCTTACTCTAGTCTTGTTAAGTTAATATTTAAAAACTATTTTGCTATTATCTTTTACATGTTTTCTCAAATATTAGTTGTTTATTTTACTATAATATTTGTATTCCTATCAGTATACTAATATTGAATTAATAGTAATATTTACTAATTCTCTTTATTCTTGTGTATCCATTTAATTTGCAGAAGTAAATAAATACAGACAAAACCTATCACTGTTATTTAGTGAAATTCGTAAACTTTGAAGTAAAACCTATCTACTATTCACATTCAAATAAAGAATCATTTCTTTTACTTAAACAATCCAACTGTGCTAGAGTACTACCTGAGTTCAAGTGTGGAAAAACACAGCTTGGAAATTTAATTTCTATCTATTTCACTATTTATATAATCATTTCCATTTCTACAATAATCTATAAGTTCACTGAACTTAACATTACACAGTTACTTCTTCACTCATAAACCCTAACACTAACATGCCTGTAATAGATAATCTAAGAATCATTTAACTGAAGACAGTAAAAACAAAATAGAACCTATTGAGGACAAGATGACAACAGTTTAAGGAGGTTGTTCCTCCCAACCAAACTCCTGGAGAGCGCTCAAACAATGCTTTCTCAGGGCCCTCGAGCTTGTTCCTGGTCTTCTTGGCTGAGAACTGAGTGGATAATGCAACTGTGAACCTCTGTCACCTGACTGGTTCAATTACCTCAGTAATAAAAATCTACTCTTAGCAGTATGATCTTCAACTTAAAAGCTGCAACTAGATCAATCTCAGCAGTTATTCCCTTAAACACATTCCAGACTCCCCTCCATTGAATTTCTCTTGAGTAAAAATTCATTCACACTAAATGATCACCTCCCTAGAATGAGCAGCCTCAGCTCTCTTCAATGGGAAATTTTACAGAGATGCCTAGGTCTTCTGGGTCAGTTTTCATTAAATGAGCCATCTGCTCTGATTCCACTTTCTCGGGGAATCATGACCACATATATAGGGAAGTCACCACCTGCAACAGTTAGAAGTGGTTTGAGGATGTTGCCACATGTCAGTTTGCTCTCCACCCAGTCTCCTCCACCAATTTGACCAGTAAACACTCTTTTAATAGCTTCCCTAAGCTGTTGTCTCCTCATTTATTTATTTATAAATAAAATATTCTGAATTTACGTTAAATATTCTTGACCCCACTAGGTCATCAATTACAACTTAGCATAAAATTTAACACAATGTTCCTCAAATATTATAAAATTGTTTTTGCAAATTGGGCATGTGACATGTTACCATATTCAAAAATCATGAAAGAATGTTGGTTGCTACCATGAATGGATATCCATGCTTTGTATTCTGCTCTAATGATCAAAATTCTCCTCCAACTACATGATTTCAAGAAATAACTAGTTGCTACAAGAAAATCTGCAAATTGCAAGCTACAAGATTTCCCATAATTTTGAAAATTAAAAATAAAAAATATGCAAGAATTTCAAATTTCCATAAATTTAAAAATGACTACTAGTTTGGATTTCTTCTTCTTGGCAAATAAAAATATGCATAAAGAGTAAGATGACTAAATCTTGAGCTTGATTCTTGGATCGTTGAATAGTAATTTACTATAGGATCATTCAGATGAATTTGGTGGAAGATTGTTGCTAGACCAATTCTCCAGCTAATCATCGTTGTTGCTTGGGGAATAAAGAGTCTTCTACAGGAACTTATGGATCTAAACTATTTTGTTCCGTTTGGAAATCTCTGATGTAATTCAAGGAGGTGCATGATGAGCTTGATGTGCAAATGCTAAAAAGATGAATCCATTGTTATGCCATAAAATTCAAACTTGCTCATGTGCCAACACCATTTCATACCAATGTTTATTAAAGAGAAAAACTATACCAAACCATAGCTAATAGTAGCAAAGAGTTATATACAAGCTTAGCAGGTATTCATACCCATAAGTTTCATGTAGTAATCGTGTTTTATATCCATGAAGTGCTAATCCCTACTCACACCACAAGTTGTCACGACCATCAAAGGATAAATTTTAATACACATGCATAATATTTCTATCTTTGAACATGTGTATTGGTTTCAACTTGCATTGCAACATGTGTCACTTCTACTATGTAAATCCTTCAGTATCAACATATTGATATGCCCCACTACAAAAATGTGTGCCTCTATCTTTTCTCTTTGAATATTCAATGCTAATATAAAGTTGATGGGATTGATGGATCCCATTGAGCTACGAATCAAGGTATGCTTTGCACTTTTATTAGTTGACCTGGACCTTCCTTCGTGGGAGGATCAATGCTTATGTTGAATGTTATTGGTTTCTTGCAGGATCATATATGTCAAAAATATGTTACCAGAAGGACTTGTGAAGGAGGTCTATATTGCATAAAATGTAATGAATGCAACTAATATGAGGACCCCTTGTTTCTCCTTATTCTATTTCAAGGCCAACTTCTAAGACTGACACAAGAGTTCTGCAGATATGAATACTTAAAACTTGGCTCATAATATTAGTATAAAAATCTAATTGAAATGAATATGTGTTGCTTCCAAAATTAATGATATTGAGAATGACCCCTTCTTTTATCAAACTATTGAGCTATGCTTGAACCAACATTTATTTAAAACCTTATTCAATACCCTACCCTACTTGAGAAAAAGGAAAACATTTCCACAAGTTAAGCATACTTCCAATGGATCCATGTACGCAACATAATTAAAAATAGATTCACATCCAGATATGAAAAGTGTACCCTGACGACTGTCTGTATATGAGAGGCTAGCTATTCAATTTGATTTTACATTAAGAGACGTTGAAGAAGGGAGTGGTGTTCTGGCATGATTATTGTTTGGAACCAATATTCAATGTAGTCACATGTCCATATGTATTTTTCTTCACTTCCAGTTACTTGGATGACCTCCTTTGACATATTTTGCATATCTTGAAACTTTTAGCTCTTGCACAAAGGATCCATGTACAAGATACTAGGAGACTCTTCATTTTTAGGTTCCAAAACTTGCTCTTCATCTGATGTTATCCATAGATATTTATCCACTTCCATAGTTCTGGAAAGAGAATTGGGGAGGACTGTTAAATTTGGTTGATGGTCATGGGTCGCCTTTCAGTACTTAATTCTTTCCTCGAATGCAGAGAGGTTCCTTATAAATTTTAGGATATGCTCACCCTTTGTTGCAGAAATGTTCCCTTCTGCTGCAAGGATGTGAGAGATCTCTTGGAGTAATATCTTCCTTAATCAACAACTATAGAGCATGCTTGAAGGCTTCCTTTCATCTGATAATCTCTGTCTCACACATGAACTAGTGTAGATGGGGTCTTTTTCTTCTTTTGAATAAAAATTTAGAACTTCTACAACAACAACAAAAAAATCAAAGAAAAGCATGTACTCAAGAAGCCCATGCTACTAAGATCCTGTTGTCACCATGTTCTCTGTTGACATGCAGTCCCCCGCTCTTCCATGCATCAAACTAAAATGAAAGGAATAGAAACCAAACTACCGATGCATCAATTCATCCAGTACCATGATCTTCTAAATCCAATGAGATGGTGTACCAAACTAAAGTGGGTTGGTGCACAGGTTCTTACCTCTCGTCTTACCAAACTACCTCCTTGTGTTTTAGAACCTAGACAATCTGTTAGATAAGATTATATGAGAAACCAATTAGGCCATAATTCTTTGACACATCCTCGGCAACGGTTCCAAAATGTAGGGAAAAATAATGGTTTTGTCTTACCTCACATAAATTACCAACAAGGTTCAGTAAGCTAATGAAGTATCGTGCAAAGTATATGTAGAATTAGGACTCAATTGGTCACTCTAACTAGGCACACCAACTAGCCTACTCAATGATGAATTAGGTAGGTAGGTTGAGATTCACTATGTGTATATCAAACGATGAACATTATCAGAGTGTCCAAGAAACAACCATGTCTTTGATATCCAAAACAAGTAAGGGAGAAAGTAAAACACACCAGCAGCTAGCTAATATCCACAATGAGGTATCGGGTGAATTGGATGAAATCACCAAGTATATGTTTAACCAATATCACTTTCAATCATCCAAGAATCAACATAAGGACTGTTAAAATTTCTCAAAGTGTTTAGACAACAATATCCACCTTTTATAACCAAGTCAGGTAGAAATAAATCTTAAAACAAGTAACTCCCTTAACCAAGTGATGATAGTTTGTATGGATTCACCCTGTGTATACCCCACAACTAATTTCTAAGGTGTAACAATGACAGTTATAACGGTTGCCAATATTATCAGAATGACAAAAAATTAGTCCTATACATGTAAATCGATCAAGAGGGCAAGCAAAACCACTCAGTGCATAAAAAGTAAAACCACACTCGATTGACACACTTGCATGAAATGTAAAGGGATGGAAATGTTAATTGGATGAAAATAATTGCTATAGAGCTCAAGTTGATCACCGAGCTTATATTCCAATCATTAACCACATTTCTTTGGTTGACAAGCAAGAGCATCAATTGGTTTTGTGATCATTAAAGAAACTCATCCTCCAATGCCTAACTCTGTAGGGAAACCGCACTTGCAAGAATTGAAAGAGCATAAACAAATGAACAACTAACGAAATAGCATCACACAACAAAAGGGAAACTAATTGGTCAATGTATACCAGAGAGAGGGGGCCCTTCCTCCCTTGGCATACACTGCCAAAGAGGACTACAGTACTAGTGCACAATATGCAACAACAATCTTCTTTATTCCAGCATTAAAGATTACAATAAGTACAATGCTCCAACCTCTCACTCTCTAATCCTCTTCCCTCTCCCTAACATCTAACTTATCAAAGATTAATAATACATATCATATGTATACCTTTGGTTCAAAGGATAAGAGGTTACGTCATGATACGATCAAATCCTAAATAAGTGGATCTCATAACTAACAAGAAGTTTTAGATCCAAAACATATGCATCTCCACATAATCAAATCTTGGATTTGGTCTAAGTTTGTTTAAAGTGGTTATTGAAATCATAATCCATGAGATCCATATGCCCAAATTCATGGAAAGGAGACACTTCTTGATCAAACCACTAGACTACTAGAATCACAGGCTTACTATTAGCTACCAGACTGGCAAGTTCCCGTAGCAATTTTTTTGTTTGCAACAAAGAACTGACTACCAGAACTCTTGATTCTAGTAGTAATTATTGAATTACACAAGGAACCTACTCCAAATTTAGAATCAAGTGAGGAATCACAAATTATATCCTAAGTAATCATCATAATATGGGAATGTTGAGGCCTGGAAATTCGTAGGCAACAACAGCAAGGGATTCTCCCCAGTCAACGTTCCCAACTAGCCCGTGACTGTTTGGTGTAGGGAATCCGTCCGGTTTGCGGTCCAGCTGCCATAGGTCAAGTACGAAAATAAAAGGCTTTACCGGTTGCGGCCCGGTCCACCGTGTATATTTTTGTGTTTTTAGTTTTAAGTATGATATGCAAGTGCCTATCTAAAATGCAGATCGATAGAGAATATGAGGAGTGGTCACAATGTGATGCGTAGGTTCTTACCTCTCGTCGTAAACTCTCTCGCATCTAAATCACACACAGCAAGAAATTAAAACTAACTACCTAACCTATCCCTAGAGAGCAAAATTGTCATTCATTAGTGAGTAATGTATTTTGTGCATGCAATATAAAGAGAAATTACAGATAGCTGATATTTCTTCCAAAACACATGAACAATTAAAGATATTTAAACAACCAGATAGCCAATTGCTTATGAACAACATTCATTACTCATGGTGGTAATTTTCATAAAATGAACCAGAAATCATTCAAACAAGAACATAGGTCCTAAGAGTTAGAACGATCTCACAGTTAATGGACAAAAGCTGAAAATGAAATAGTTCCTCTTCAACAAATCCATAGCATAACATTTGAACATCCCACCAAGCTTTCTCCAACGGGCAAACTGTAATTATCTATTGCAAAAGGAAATAGTTCTTCTTACAATATGTCTTCACGAATCTAGCTAGGAAAAAGTCCCTTCTTCTATCTAACTCTCCTATACTTATACTACAAGAAAAACTCTTGGGATGCCCCTCGGTGACCTTTGGGCTCCCCCAACCGTTTAATCTCACAATTTTGTCCTTTTGTGAGTGCTCATGATTCATACAAACGTTACATTTCAGATTTAAAAAACAATTTTATGAAAAGGGACCAACTTGGTAACTGTTGAACTTTCCCAAGCCCGGGCCTCTGCTTCTATTGATTATGCTCAGTAATCCGTTGGTCCCTTGCTAGATCCTGTAGAGCTTAAACCTGGATTTCTTGCTTCTTACTCGCAGTAATCGTCCTCTCATGAAAATAACAGATTTTAGGCCATTTAGGGTTTACTAAAGTAACACGAACTGTATCAATACATGCATTCTGTAAAATGAATTCAAAACAATGTTAATGCATGAAAAGAAAAGATGATAATGCAAAGAAAATCCTGACAGCTGGGCCTGGAATCCGCTAAATCCACTAAAAACAAAAGCCCAATAAAACAGGCTCCCTATCTCAAACCAGACAGCATTTCGACCCATTCGACATCCTTCGAAGAAAACACCAAAAATGACACAGTAACCACCATAGAAAAATAGAGTGGAAGCACACAAGAAAGGTGGGAAAATACTAAGCATCAGGAGAAAACACGAACTCACCTCGGCGGGCGGAGAACTACGGATCGGACGATTAGTTCGTCAAGGAGCCGCAACGGCGGGAGATGGATAGACTATGGGCTCCACGACAAAATACCATGTCGGCAAAATAAAGCATTAAAAAACTGTCGTCCATGCATCGGAGGTCGAAAGAACGAAGGACAATGTGTCGGCAAATAGTTCATTGGAAAGCCGCAACGACGAAAAGCAATAAAACACGGAATCAACAAGACTAGGAACTATCCCGCGGAACATTCGTCGTTAAGCTTCTACAATAGCGGCTCTGTAGGGAACTACGGCTCCGATGCACTGTACAAAATAGTTCCAACAGCGAAAACAAAAAACACCGACAGTAAAATAAAACAAAAGATAAACACGCATCGACAAAAAAACACAACCTCACATCAGGTCATTCATTATTTGTTTTCCGGAACGACGGGCTGCAAAGAGGACTAGTGCCCTGAATCACTCATCAATAGACTTCCAATAGCGATCAAGAACATCATTCAAACAGGAAAAAATCATCGAAAACACCAAGTGTTCGAAAAATCTCAAGGTTGTGCAGCGGTCAAAAAAGTTTGTCTCATTTCCAAAACAACGGCGTCGTAGAGATCAAAAAACCCCGACTCAATTTTCAACCAACCTCCCACAGTAATAAAACCAAACCATCGAAAAGCAAAATGTTAAGTTCCACAGTCAAAAGCATTAGCAGTTTTATATCATTGAACCTTCAAAAGTAGTAAACAGGCAAACTCAAATCAAACTCAGGAAAAACCAAAATCATAACAGAGGGAACACAGAGTTCAAGAATCTTAAACACTCCCAGGTAAGATAGAATTAAAGGAGGGTCCAAAAAAAATTTTAAAAATTTGGGAGAAAAGTTGCAGCTACAACAATTGGCGACTACCTGGTGAACCTAGATCTCTGGACAATTTCTTCCTTAAGTAACAGACTGTTTAACAATAAAACCAACATGTTGAATTCTTCTAGATGTATGGATTTCCCAAATGGCAACTATATGTACTTTTAATCATTGATGATAGTCCAATTTAGGAGAATGGAACCCAAGATTTTAAAGTCAAGATAACTCCTTTGAGGCCAGGAATATGAGTTTCATTATTACCTCTTTCTTCGGGCAGCTTCCAGCTTGGACACCACAGGATTGTAACATATGGTAAACATAAATATTCATTTGTTCCTCATTCCCATGCCATTTTGCACTTTTTGTGCTTTTGGACTTTTTCTCCTTTTTTTGAGTCCTCCTGCATGCCTTTCTTTCTGAATTTTTATTCATGCTCCTCTATCCATAGTGTCCTTTTGTGTGAGAGATGTATTTAATTTTCAGCTCACAAACAGAGAAGAACTTTTGGCAATTTTGTACTCATATGATTCAGTACTTTGTTTTGATACATATTGCTTTCTTAGGAGTTTTCGACTCTTATTTTCCTTTTGGCTTCAAATTCTTGGCATGGGATCATTTATATATAATATACTGTTTACTTTGCTTCCTTTCCGTGGGTCTTTTGCAGTCACTTCCTATGACATTTTTAGATGTGAAATGGATGGAGCCTTGAAATAGTATTCCAGACCTTTTGATCCTGAGTTATTTTACAGGGATTATGTAGGACTTCAATGTGTTCATAGCCATTTAGGAAAAACTGTTAAACTAGTAGAAATTCTTTCAGATAACATAATAATACACAGTCTTATAATCAAGGATTTAGTTAATCCAGAATTCTGATGCACTCCATGCAACCAAAAGTTTGCCTCTTTTATTGAAATCAATCAAAATCTAGACTAAAGCAAAACAAAAATAAAATAAATCAAAACAACCAAATCAATTTATTTATGTACAAGATAATCAAGAAACATAAAAATCAAGTAAAATAAAATTTGAGAACTAAACCACTAAGTGGTTAGTCCTCTGCCCACCCCTGTAAATCTAACAATCTATAAGTTAAGGGGCTAGGCTTGACTACAAAATACAAAGACCTAACCATTATCAAAAACTACATCTACTGGTCTTGAAAACACTATATCTGAAACTGAAACTACTATTTTACAATCAATCTCATCAGCCCGTGAAAACCGAAGGAGATTGGGCTGAGTGTCAGATATGTTGCTGGCTTCTTCTGATGCAAAGTTTCCCGATTCAAGTTCAATTAGATAATTTTCCAATACAGAATTCACTGATTCCTTTTCTTCTTCCAACTTAGTGATAGTGCGTTTCATGTAAGGTTCCCTTAAAAATTTTGATCCGGTTTGGGACCCCTTTATGAGGCAACCATAAATGTGACCAATCTGAAGCAAAATACCCATTTAGTCTTGCTGACCAGTCTCGATTCAAAATAATTCCATAACCATCAGGTATGTCTGCTACCACAATATCAATGTACTGACAGATCTTTTCATTTGCAGATAATAGAATCAGGACATCTTCCATTTCCCCACCTACTTTCACATTGGTCCTGTCTAATTGCGTAACCTCCCAGGTAGTAGGTTTAGGCTGTCCATTAATATTTTCATAGACTGTAAGTGGCATAACATTTACTGATGATCCTGAGTCTACCAAACAATTGTGCACATTATGGTTTAAAATCTCCAAAGTCAGAAGGAATGGTGAGGTTTTAAACCTAGTCTTACCTCCCACACTTGCTTCAACAGTCTCTTCTACAGGTTGGTTGTTGGTGGGAAGTTCTTCCTCTAGTACTTCAGCTGCTTTGAGATTTTCCTTGACATTACCCGCTTTGTCTTCAATAGGCTTAGCAAGCATGTTGACTTGTTTCGAATCTTGACTACTAATAGTAGGTTCAGGAATTTTATCATCTATGTTATTCTTCTATGCTTTCTTTACATTCTCTTGCAATTTCTTGATCTTTGGGAGTATTGAATTTTCTTTATTCACCAAATCCTGGCTTCTTGTTGTCACAGTTGTTTCCAATATATCCTCATGTTTCAGATCACTTTCCTCTTCGGTATCAAACAACGAGACACAATCCCATAGAAACATGGTATCATTTTCTTATTTTTCTATGGTCTTATTACCCTTTTCTTCTTCATCACTGTCCTCAGTCAATTTAGAGTCCAACAGCTGATTCATTACTAGTGTCATTGAATTTATCCATTGAGGACAATTTTTTCAAAATGGGGCTGCTGGTGAAAAGTGCAAAAGTTATCCATACCTACCTCCGTTAAGTTCATTGATGTAGGACTATGTGGAGGAGGTTTAGATTGATTGTTGTCTCCTCTCCTTTCATAGTAAGGCTTATATGCTTTCTGAGCCTCCTTCTCTTTTTCCAAATTTATCACCCTATTAGATAGCTTCTGCATCATTCTCAACATTCCTTCAAGGTCACGTGACTGCTCCTCCTTAGGCTCAGAATAATCTTCTATGCTCTCTTTTTCAGCTTCTACCCTTTCAGCTTCTTCATAAGTTTCCGACAATGTAGGCTTGGCTTTCATTTTGGTGAACATGGCCAAATCAGCCCTAGATCTGAAGTATAGTACTCAATCAGAACTTTATCAAAAGGCTTATCAGTTGCAGAAAAATTCCTAAGATAAGCAGCAAACCTCTGGGTGAAACTATGCAC
Source organism: Pseudotsuga menziesii (assembly GCA_001517045.1). Taxonomy (NCBI): domain Eukaryota; kingdom Viridiplantae; phylum Streptophyta; class Pinopsida; order Pinales; family Pinaceae; genus Pseudotsuga; species Pseudotsuga menziesii. Next base: position 46,298 of record LPNX010830230.1, on the reverse strand, counting down.
TTTCTCTTTTCTTTCTTTCTTCAAACTGCATAACCCTTTCATTAGTGCTGCATGAGTTTTCTGGGCTGCATATTTATTTCTGAATATTCTTTTAAAAGTATCCCAGTCTGGGATTGAGTTTGCAGGCAGAGCAAAATACCATGAAGCTGCTGCCCCTTTTAAGGTATGTGGAAAAAGTCTGCAGACTACATCTTCGTGTTCTCCAACTCTTAATCCTTCTATGGCCAAGTAAAATCTTTGCAAGTGATCATCTACTAAAGTCTTTTCACTTGGGTCAAATTTGGGCAGCATTTTCTCAAAAGCCTGAGGTAAGTCATGCAAAGGGGGTGTTATGTTTAAAGGTGATCTGGCTTTCCACGCCGGTGGTGGATTTGGTGGGTTAAGTGGATGATTTGCATTTGCACCTGCCATGTGTCTGGGTGGAGAGTGAGGTGGTGAATGAACAGGAGTATTAACAGGTGAACCGTAAGTTGTATCTAGGCCTACTTGATTCAAAGGCTGTACAACATCCTGTAAGGCTGTTTCTACAAGTTCTTCCAGATTCTAAGTACTTGGGTCAGGTCAAAAGCTTCCAAAAATTTGCTGGTGGGGTAATCTTGAGAAAATAGGTTTCCTCGGCCAGCCATGCACTGGCGGCCCTCCTTCTAGCACCAGAAACTGTTGAGGCCTGGAAAATTGCAGGCAACAATAGCAAGGGATTCTCCCCAGTCAACATTCCCAACTAGCCCATGACTGTTTGGTGTAGGGAATCCATCCGGTTTGCGGTCCGGCTACCGTAGGTCAAGTACGAAAATAAAAGGCTTTACCAGTTGTGGCCCGGTCCACCATGTATATTTTTGTGTTTTTAGTTTTAAGTATGATATGCAAGTGCCTATCTAAAATGCAGATCGATAGAGAATACGAGGAGTGGTCACAATGTGATGCGCAGGTTCTTACCTCTCGTCTTAAACTCTCTCGCATCTAAATCACACATAGCAATAAATTAAAACTAACTACCTAACCTATCCCTAGGGAGCAAAATTGTCATTCATTAGTGAGTAATGTATTTTGTGCATGCATTATAAAGAGAAATTACAGATAGCTGATATTTCTTCCAAAACACATGAACAATTAAAGATATTTAAACAACCAGATAGCTAATTGCTTATGAACAACATTCATTACTCATGGTGGTAATTTTCATAAAATGAACCAGAAATCATTCAAACAAGAACATAGGTTCTAAGAGTTAGAACGATCTCACAGTTAATGGACAAAAGCTGAAAATGAAATAGTTCCTCTTCAACAAATCCATAGCATAACATTTGAACATGCCACCAAGCTTTCTCCAACAGGCAAACTGTAATTATCTATTGCAAAAAAAAATAGTTCTTCTTACAATATGTCTTCATGAATCTAGCTGGGAAAAAGTCCCTTCTTCTATCTAACTCTCCTATACTTATACTACAAGCAAAACTCTTAGGCTGCCCCTCGGTGACCTTTGGGCTCCCCCAACCATTTAATCTCACAATTTTGTCCTTTTGTGAGTGCTCATGATTCATACAAATGTTACATTTCAGATTTAAAAAACAATTTTATGAAAAGGGACCAGCTTGGTAACTATCGAACTTTCCCAAGCCCGGGCCTCTGCTTCTATTGATTATGCTTAGTAATCCGTTGGTCCCTTGCTGGATCCTGTAGAACTTAAACCTGACTTTCTTCTTCTTTTCTCTACTTCTACTTCTTTGTTTGTATTTTAAACACATCTTACTCGCAGTAATCATCCTGTCATGAAAATAACAGATTTTAGACCATTTAGGGTTTACTAAAGTAACACGAACTGTATCAATACATGCATTCTGTAAAATGAATTCAAAACAATGTTAATGCATGAAAAGAAAAGATGATAATGCAAAGAAAATCCTAACAGCTGGGCCTGGAATCCGCTAAATCCACTAAAAACAAAAGGCCGATAAAACAGGCTCCCTATCTCAAACCAGGCCGCATCTGGACCCATTCGACATCCTCTGAAGAAAACACCAAAAATGACACAGTAATCGCCATAGGAAAATAGATTGGAAGCACACAAGAAAGGCAGGAAAATACTAAGCATCAGGCGAAAACACAAACTCACCTCGGCGGGCGGAGAACTACGGATCGGACGATTAGTTCGTCAAGGAGCTGCAACGACGGGAGATGGATAGACTATGGGCTCTGCGGAAAAATACCATGTCGAAAAAATAAAGCATTAAAAAAGTGTCGTCCATGCATCGGAGGTCGGAAGAACTAAGGACAATGCGTCGGCAAATAGTTCGTTGGAAAGCCGCAACGACGAAAAGCAAAAAAACATGGAATCGACAAGACTAGGAACTATCCCTCGGAACATTCGTCGTTTAGCTTCCGCAACGGCAGCTCTGTAGGGAACTACGGCTCCGATGCACTGTACAAAATAGTTTCGACAGTGAAAATAGAAAACGCTGACAGTAAAATAAAACAAAAGATAAACACGCATCGACGAAAAAACACAACCTCACATCGGGTCATTCATTATTTGTTTTTTGAAACGATGGGCTGCAAAGAGGACTAGTGCCCCAAATCACTCATCAATAGACTTCCGATAGCGATCAAGAACATCATTCAAACAGGAAAAAATCATCGAAAACACCAAGTGTTCAGAAAATATCAAGGTTGTGCAATGGTCAAAAAAGTTTGTCTCATTTCCAAAACAGCAGTGTCATAGAGATCAAAAAACCCCGACTCAATTTTCAGCCAACCTCCGACAGCGATAAAACCAAACCATCGAAAAGCAAAATGTTAAGTTCCACAGTTAAAAGCATTAGTAGTTTTATATCATTGAACCTTCGAAAGTGGTAAACAGGTGAACTCAAATCAAACTCAGGAAAAACCAAAATCGTAACAGAGGGAACAAAGAGTTCAAGAATCTTAAACACTCCCTGGCAAGATAAAATTAAAGGAGGGTCCAAAAAAAATTAAAAAAATTTGGGAGAAAAGTTGCAGCTGCAACAGGGAAATAACCATTTTAGTGCATGCATGCCACATGAAGCTCATCTGGAATAGAAATGGACAATTATGTGAAAATGGGTGATGAAATGGACGATGATGAAAGGGTAGAGTGAGTGAACAATAACTAAATGGAATTATAAAATGTGTCATTTTTTAGGCCCAACTCTAGCCAAACCTTCGAAGGAGGAAACTTGCTCATTATTTTGATCTTTAAGGCTCCATATAATGTTATTCATCTTTCTTCCATTCGCAAAGGCTTGAAATAATTTGGTATTTTCATCACCACACTCCAACAAAATAGTCGTTCTTTTTAATCTCCATGTTGCCTCTTAATATCCTAATATTTTATTATTTTTTTCCCAAACTATGAAGCAACTCTTTCGATTACTGAGAAACATAGCCCACACCTTCCAAATCATACATGGATTGTAAATATTCCTCATATTTTTTAGCTTTTTCTTCATCGAGTCTCATATTTTGTGCCTAAACTTGAACCACTTTCTTTAATTTTTTTCATATTTTCTACAAAGTGTAAAGTAGTCGGCCCCCCAACTTCAAAATTGTAAGGAGCCCAATTAGTTTGGATTAATTCCTTGAAGTTGTCCTCCTTAACCCAAATTGAACAAAATTTGAAAGGGCTTGTTGGATTCCCCCCCCCCCGCAATTTAGTTCCAATAAAATGGGGTAATGGTCTGACTCCCCACCCGAGACAGCCCATTGCCTCAATGCGAGTCTCTGAATTAGGAGCTTTTCTAAGATGAAAAATCGATCCAACCTTTTTGCAATTATGTTTTCTTCGACACTTTTATCAGTCCAAGAGGGTTTTAATCTAAATGTTTCCACATTTAGAAAGCCCCCATCTTGAAGTTTTTGAGAAAAATAATATGATAGTGGATCCACTCTAGCACTATCCCCCTGAACTTCATGAAACCTAAGAGTATAATTTAAATCTCCTCCCATTATAACATTTTTAGAATTTATGAAATATTTCCTGAAAATTGCATCCCAAAAAGGGACCCTCTCCACATATGGCCGAGAAATGTTCAAAATAGTAAAGTTTATACCTAGATTAGCTAAATAAACATCCATCCCAAGTCCATAACCAAAACCCCAAGAATTTTGGACATTTATAATCTTGGGATTCCAACCAGTAACCAATCCCCCAGAGTGTCCTTCTACATCTTGAGCCATAAAATTCCAATCTTTTAGAAGCGATTCCAAAGACTTTGAAATCGCCTCGTTGTTCCCCAATGTTTCTTATAGTAAGATTATTGTTTGTGATTTGCCATAACTAACCGCTTAGGGGAAAAAAATTTGGGGGGGTTTGCCAAACCCTGACAATTTAAGGAGATAATTTTCATGGAGGAAGCCATCCCAAGGCTTTCATCTCTCTAAGAACCCCATCAATGGTGAGTTTCCTACTAGCATCCCAATCTAGATGAGCATGATCCCGTGCAATATATAGATGTGATTTTTTTCCAAGACTTTCCCCCCCTTGGGGAGTCGATAAGTTCTTACCCAACCCATAGGAACCAAAGGGATGATCTGTGATAATAGGAATCTCTCGAGAACGTAAATGATATTGGATTGAGTTTTCATCTGAGACCCAAGAGGACAATGCTTTTGGAAATAGAGAGGGAATGGGAATATTTTCGAACATGATGGGTGAGGAGGGAAGGGAACAAGGGGTAGGGGATGAAATAATCACGGAAGAGGAAGATGAGGCAAGGACAAAGCTCTAAATAGGGGAAGGAGAATTGGATCTCATCTAATCATTACCCAACAAATTTAAAGAATTTGCCAAAATATTAACAGAGAATGGGGGAGAGGATTCCTTACCTAGAAGGCCATCAGTCCATTCTTCAGTAGAGAGAAAAGTTGGACAATTGGTTGCATCACCACTGGTCCAAGAAGAAACCATATTAGGCCCAATCCTAGCCCTGCTTGAATGAACTAGTTGTCATGAAATGCATGGTCCCTCATTATTCAAATGGATACCATTACCTTCCACGAAGTCACCTTTTCCATACTTTTCAGAAAGAGTCCAATCTTACCTCTGAAACCCAGAGCTAGACGCTTCCTTAGCAAAGAATTATTTTCTATGAATGGAAGAGCACATTGACTTTCAATATGTCCATAAACATGACATCTCCTTCATTTGAAAGGAATCCCTTCGTAATCTAGTTTCTCATAGATAACTTTTTTTCCCTAGACGATTTCAATCACCTCCGTTATCCCTTCCCTCACATTCAATGAGACCAAGATGCAATCTACTGACATGTTTTTGGTGGTATGAAAGGACATATCAAGGGAATTCCCAAAATCCTTAAATGAATCCAAATTCCAAAATTCTATTGGCAATCTAGGCAATTTGACCCATAATGATGACAATCAATCCTTTCTTTGCCAGCATTAAACATATGTGTCCACTTCTTGAACATAATGGGAGCAGAATGAATAATCCAATTCTTTTGTAGGATACAAGTTGCATAATCCTTTGACCTAAATTTAAAAACAAACTAGCCACAAGCCAAAATACATGCCTATGGGGCATAATTTATCATACTAAACAACCTATTGTTACCCCTCCAAAGTTTTGAGGTAGAAGTATTGACTCCTTTCTTTTCCTACCAATGATAACCCTGCCATTTCAACAGCTTGAGGAATTTTTACATCGACCCCACACACCAGTTTGAGAGGATCTCCTTTAGATTGTGAACATTTGTTCTTCCTTCTTTTCTATCTTTCCCCACTGCTTGCCTCATGACTATTCTTTGAGGAAGCACCCAAAGCCCTTCCTAGGCCACCTATATACTCATCATCAAAAGCAACCAGATTCCCACTTTGATCTACCAGGAGAAGAAGTTATAAATCCATCAAACCCCGACAAAAAAGGGCCTTCCTATGGGCATAGTCTGCTCTCAAGGGATTTTGGGTCAGTGTGACCAAAAGAGTGCTCCCCTACATCTAAAATCACTTTTTCGAAGGATGTACTAAAAACCTCCAAATTTGGATGAGGAGAAAAAACCTTGAATCCTGAAAGGGCTGAACCGATAAGGGATCTGTTGGGAGCAAGAAAGCCAACCTTAATCATGTAGAATCATTAAAAAGTGAAAATTGTTCTGCCGCTCATAGTAAACAGAACTACAACAGGTTCATGGAAAACTCCAATGACAAAATGTGACTGATATAGTGGTAAACCACTATTCGGTCCCAAAAATGGACAAAACCCACTAGGTGGCAACGAGGGTTCCATCGATACTATGCTGACAACAAGATCTAGGTTCTGCGCTTTCACCTTCCCACCAAACTTAGTGACAAAGATCTGTTGACCTTCTAGAGGATTGGGGGAATAGTCAACAAGTTCATATTCTTCAAAATCCATTAAGATAGGTGTGATTTATCAACATATACATTTTATAAATATTCGTAAGCTTTGAATTATGAATGAAACGTTGATTTGAAGGAATAAACTATCTATGTAGTATGTTTTGCTTCCATTATTTACTTTCTAGATATATGTGTGACTACTAATGTGGGAAAGAATTTAATTTCTGCAGTTAAGTAACAAGTTTGTGTTTAGTTAAGAACATAAGGTCAATAGCCACCTAGGGCTTGGAAAATTTAACAAGGTATTAGAGCTTCTTTGATTGAGAAGATCTCAAGAATTTACTATAGTAGATCAACTAATAGGAATTAGGACCAACAATAAGAGGGTTTCATAGGTAGTACTTAATAGTCTTGGGAGTTTGTGTGCATATCACAAATGACATCGTCTAGCCTAATATTTTAGGATAGATTCGATGATGCCTCGAATTTCATACTATGGAAAGTTAGGGTAACTCTTTTATTAGTTCAAGATATTCGCAAGGATCACTACAACAAAACCCTGTGATTAGCGTCTCTTGTAGCATCCTTTTTAGCGTCCACTATCACTTTTAGTGTATTTTTCATCATGTTTTGGTAAAAGTGGACTCTTTTACACGGGATGGCACTTTTAATGGCATTATTAGCGTCCCTTTTTAAAATTTGACGCTATTTTGGATGCTAATTAGCATCCCAATTAGCGTCCAAAATAGCATCCCATATAACGCCCATAATAGCCTCCAAAAAAACGTCTAGAATAGCACCAAGATTAGCACCATATTGAGCCAGGGTTAGCGCGAGGAATTGCGCCCTACTTCCTACTTCTGCTCAAGACCTCACAACAACATCCATATTGGGTTCATTTGGAAGTGTTCCTTCCCACCATGTTCTGTGTAGGTACTTGCTCAGCTCAACAACTCTTCATGACAACATCTAGATTGGGTTCATTTCGAGACATGCCCTCCCACCCCGGTTGATGTAGGCACTTTCTCAGGTCAACTTCCTTTGGAGGCACACCTTCCCACCTTAGTCTATGTAGTCACCCGCTTTAGTTTGAACCAACACACTCTTCAATGTATTCATTATTTTGCAGCACAACTCAACAACTATCATTTTAGACTTGGTTTTAGTTTTCTCACATTTCACCTGAGAGGAAGAAAGAAGAGATCCTTTCCCCTTCAATTAGGAGTGATTGGTATGAATGGGAGGCCCATCCATCGCAATATGATGTTTGGATTTGGTTCACACCCCATTATTAAATTAGATTGGTTAATTAGTTAGGTATATTATTAAATAATGGTTAGCCTTTTGACTTATCAAATGTGGACATGCATGTAATCATATCAAAATATTATGAAGCCTTCATCTAATATAAGCTAGTATTTTTTTCTTCTTATATGTATTTTGTTTATTCTAGGTTCGATTATTGAGTTTCATATGTATGCGGACCAATAATTTATTACATAAATTTTGTTGATACCTTTGATAATTACCATTTAACTATTTTATTTTATTTTTATTGTTTTTTTATGTGGTTCGTTGCACCATATCTTCGTGGAAAGAATTTCAAGGGGCCCACCCAAAGGGACCTCACCTTGTAAGCACCACTTTTGGGAACTTGTCCCAGGAAGGGATAGAGAATTCAAGCGTTGACCTCGACCTACTAACATCTTGGCCACATAATCTCCAACCAACTAAGCTACCCCACTGGACTAATTTTTAACTATTTATTTATTATAGTAGATTCAATATTTAATATATATAGTCATATTAAAATTGTTATGATAATTAAATACATAAAACCAACACACAATAACACTTCACTTCTATACCAAACAATCCTAAAAGAAACATTAAAAAAAGAGTGAAAAGCTAAAACAACAATAAAAACAAATTATATAACAATAGTTAGCAATAAATCAATATTTTCAAAAAAGAACAGAACTTATGAAACACTTAATACATCTGAAAATATCACAAGCCAAAATATATAGATAAAAAAAATTACATGCTTTAATTTTTTTTATCTTAATATAAAAAACATTAATATTATTGTAAACATAAACTTTAAACCAAAATCTATTTTAACTTACAAAATAAATATTAAAATTAAAAACAAGTTACAAATTAAGAAAAAAAATAAAACAAAGCAATTATTCAATTCCTTACTTACTAAATATTTAAAAAAGAAATATCATAAAACAAAATAACAAAAACTAAAAATAATAAATATAATATAAAACACATGTTAATATTTAAAAAGGAAACATTCACATGTTAATATTAAAAGAGAAACATCATAAAATAAAATAACAAAAACTAAAAATACTAAACATAATTTAAAAAATGTTAAACAATGCAACAAATACTAATAAAAAGAAACATCATATAAACAAAGTAGAAACACTATATTAAAAATTAGAAACAATTCCAATAATAAATATAATTTAAAAAACATGTTAATATTTAAAAAACAAACAACATAAAATAAAATAACAAAAACTAAAAATAAATTAGAAACATTATATTAAAAATTAAAAACAATTCCAATAATATATACCATTATTTTAATATATACTATTATTTTAATATATACTATTATTTCCCTCTTAAATGCATTCACTACATTCGCTCCTTGGTATGGTTTCTGATGCCTAGTTGCTCTGCCCTCCCCATGTTGTTGATTTAATAGCTCCTATCTCCATTTCAATAGCTCTGAACATTGCAGTTTGATGACAGATTTTATATCATATTAAAGGGTTTTTATTATTTCATTAATGTAATTTCTTATTGTTTTGTGGGAGGTCAGCCCAAGCTAAATACTACAACTTTCTCATCCATGAAGTCGAATGTAATTAGATTTTTTTCTAAATTTGTTTCTTCTTAATAGTATTTCATTGGTTTTCTTAAAATATATGCAGAAGATCAAAGGTAGCTTAAGGAAACGCTGTAATTTCAATTTTTTCTTAGTTTCTTCTAACTAGTTTCATTGATTTTCATAACATGAATGAAGGTGATCCAATAAATCGAATACAGTTGGAGAGAGATGGATTAGCCAGGAAGAGAGCCAAAGAGGAAGAATTCAATCATTAAGAGAGGAGGGAAGTAATCCAATCTATGGTATGTTTATGATAATTTTTTTATTTGAGTTTTTGAGTTTTTGAGTTTTTTTATTCCAAATTTCTAATGCCTATAATGAAATATTCAATTGTAAAGGTTCCCAGTAGATTCCATGCGGACGAAAAACATATTCAATAAAGTTTACTGGAGGCTCAAAGTTCTCACCAGCCCTAACTCTTTGTTCATAAATTTTTGAAAAAAAAAGAAATTAATAGCATTCAAATAAAAATCATAGCACTAAAACAAATGAATTAGAATGAATAATACCTGTTTTTATTTATTTATAAACAAACCTCAATTAGTTAAATGATACTGAAGCAGTAAGAACCTTGATCCTTTGGTAGGATCCTTTGGTAGGTGTAAATAAAGGAGGCATAAGTAGGCGAATATCTAAGATTAATTGAAATGAATATATATATAAGTTTTAGTTTTAAAATTTGTTTAGAGGTTAAATTTTTATCTATTTTTTAGATAAAATAAATTATTATTTAAAATTTAGATAAAAATATATTTCATTCCTTTAAAAAAATTATAGTTTTTTATTACTTTTAAAAATATTATCATTTTATTTGTATAATTTATATAATTTTATAGTTTTTATTATTTTTTAAAATATTATTATTTTATTTAAATAGTTTTTTATTACATTTTAAAAATAGTATATAAAGTAATGTAATATTCAATTTACAACATTAATTTATGTCATTTCTTTTTATAAATTATATTTTCTTATAAATTTGTTTAATGATAATATTTTAATTTTATCTATAGCCATAATAATTTTAACTAAGATGTTATTATTATTATTTTCGTTTGTTTTAATTGAAAATGGTTCATAATTATTTTCAAAAGCATTACTTAGTAGGCATAAAGTTAATTCAAATATAAATAATATAGTTGTATAAAAATTATATTCACTATTTTTCATAATTTACAAAGAAATTAAAAGATGACATAAAACATGAAAAATAAATTCTTAATTCTCATAATTTATAAAGAAATTAAAAAATAAAAACTTGTTTTTAAAAATAAATTATTTTTCAGCATTGTCTATGTTTCTTTAAAAGAATAACACAATTTAAAAAAACAAAAATGAATTACATTAATATTCTACTTATATTTAATATGATAAATAAAACAATCTAATAAAATATTATAAATCATTGATTTCATAAATATTTTATACATATTAAGAGTAAATGAATGAGAATAATGGTTTTAATTTATTATACATAATATAGTGAATTGTTGAACTTTGATTATGGATAAAAAATGATTAAAAAGACTAGTTTTATGTACACTTTCATTATGATAATAATAATAATATGTTAAAATTAAGCATATTTAAAAAAAAACTAAAAAATGTTTTAATAACTATAATAAGATTTGTTTGTTAAGAAATAAATTTTTTAATTCTTATTAATAGTAAAATTTCTACAATAAATTTTTTATAAGATCATTATTTTATATATACATTTATGAATGAGAATTGGTATTAGCATTAAACCTTAAATAACATCCATAATAAACTTCCTATTAAAATACAAAGTTGTCTTAACCATTTGTTACTTTATGGTGGTACCAAAACATGATGGAAAAAAGGAAGCAAAAATTGGTGCAAATTTGGAAGCGAAAATTGGCACATATTTGAAAGTAAAACGTGGTGCAAAATGGGATGCTAAAGTGGTAGCACAAATGGATGCAATATTGGACGTTAATTTGGATGCAAATATGGTGCTAACGGGGATGTCATTTAGGAAGCAAAAGTGGACGCTCTCTAGGAAGCAAATATGATGTTATTTAGGAAGCAAACCTCGGCGTTGTCTAGGAAGCAAAGTTGGGCATTATTCTAGAAGCAAAAAAATAGACGCTATTTTGGACGTCATAAATGATGCTATCTAGGACGCAAAAAAAGACATTTTTTGAGACGCTTTAAGTTTTGTCCATGACGCGTCCCATTTAGCATCTAGTTTGACCACTCAATGTAAACAAAAATTACACTAAAAAGGGACGCTAAATGGGATGCTAATTCCAAGATTTGTTGTAGTGGATGTAGTGACTTCGTCAATACATCCACATATTTTGGAAACTCACAAGATGAAAGAAGTGAATCCCAAGCATATGTTAATGAATGCTATAAAGGATCATCCAATCCCTCATATATCTCAGAAAAAGGCATCGAAAGAGATGTTCAATGCCTTGGTTATCATTTACCAGAGCAAGAACATAAATAGGAAGATGATATTGTACAATAGACTCGGATCTATTGAGATGACCATATTAGACACCGTCACCAGTTATCTAATGAAAGTCACACATATTCGTGATCAACTTGCAACAGTTGGGGAGAATGTTGAAGACAAAGAGATAGTGAACCAGACACTAAGTGGGTTCCCATCTCAATGGGAAACATTTGTCTAGGATGTTTGTGCTTAAAAGAATCTTCCCTCCTGGGAAAGTCTATGGGATAACTATATTTGGGAGGAGACTATGATGGAGTCAAATGTCAGCAAGCAGGAAGGTGATAGTGACCATGGTCTAATTGGTTAAATAAATAAGGGCAGAGGTAAAGGACCCGAGAAGGGTAAGGTAAAGAGTGAAGAGTCATACTTACAACCAAGGAAGAAGGACTTGAATAAAATCAAGTGCTTCATATATCATAAGCACAACCATTATGCATCACAGTGTCCAAAGAAGAAGAAGGGTAAAGAGAAGCAACAATAGATTTAGGTAGTAGCCTCAATTTGGGAAGGAATTTTGAATGGTATCTTGCATTTCTTCTAGTATAGTTCTAAAGAACGCTTGGTATGTGGACCATGGAGCATCTAGGCATATGACATTAGCCTTGGATCTATTTTCAATTCTAGAGGGGTATGTCTTAGTAGTTTAGTTCGAGCTTGGTGATGATGCCAAGTATCCAATAACAAGATTTGGTACCATTCCTTTCCAACTCAAGGTAGGTAATTCTTTATACTTTGATGTTGTGTTGTTTGTTCTAGATCTTAGGAAGAATTTGCTTTCAGTTTCGGTCATGGAAGATAAGGGCTATGCAAAAGAGTTCAAGAACCAACAAGTCCTTATACTATTTAACGAGTCTAACTTAGGATCAACTAAAGTGCTCAAGGTTATGGAAGGAAACTTATACATGTGACAAGGTTAACCCGTTCAAGTCCAAGTTCATAACAAAAATGACTTATGCAAGTTATGTCACAAGACGATGGGTCACCTGCATCATAGTGCATTGCCTATATTAAGGGAGATAATCATAGGTCTTCCAGATTTCAACATTGAGTAGTGGGGTGTATGCAGAGGATGTGTGATTGGGAAGCATGCCAAGGATGATTTCCCAAGCAGTGAGCACAGGTCTAAGGGGATTCTATACCTGGTGGATTCAAATGTGTGTGGACCAATGTTAATAGCATCAATCAAAGGAAGCATGCAATTTGTTTCCTTCATTGATGGCTTCTCTCATAAATATTGGATATACTTCCTAAAGACCAAGGATGAGGGCTTTAGCAAGTTTCAGGAGTTCAAAGCTCTAGTGGAGAACCGTATAGGAATGAAGATCAAATTTTTGAGATTGGACAATGGGGTTGAGTATACCTCCAACGATTTCGAAGATTTTTGCAAGCATGCAAGAATCAAGAGGGAGTTCATTATTCCATACAACCCATAATAGAATAATGTTGAAAAGTGAAGAACTAATCCATCATAGGGGTTATTAAGGAAATGATACATGACTAGGATTTTTCAATGTTTTTATGGATAGAAGCATGTGATGCAACAATCTACATCCATAATAAGTGTCCTCATAGGATTTTGGAGGACATGACACCAGAGAAGGAATTCACTGGTCTAAAGCAAGAGTTGAGTCATTTATGCATCTTTAGTTGTCTAGTTTATATCCATATATCAGTTGAGAAGACAACCAAGTTGGAACCCTCAAGTAGGAAATGTTTGTTTATCGGTTATATTGATACTTCAAAGGCCTACAACATCTATATTCTAGGGAAGATAAAGACAATTTTAAGTAGGGATGTTAAGCTTGAGCAATAATTTGCATCCAGGAAGTCTCATGAGCCGATTCTAGTGACATAAGATGAGGATCAAGAAGCTCTAAATATTGAGCCAGGATCACCAAAAACTTCCAGTTTGGGGAAACAACCTTCACGTGCAAAGGAGGAGAGACTAGCTCTTACCAGTTCTGTTAGGAGACCTTAATGGTACATGCATATATTGGTGGATTCTCGTGAGCATGTTGAGGGTCCTAGTAGTTCATTTAGGAAGAGAAAGCCTCTAAAGAAGTTTCCAAAGTACATGACGTTAATGAGCATCATTGTAGATTTCGAGCCTTCCTGTTTTTAGGACATAATAGACCAACAAGTTTGGAGGGATGCCATGGTGGGGTACGCCTTTATCATGAACAATGATGTATGGGACATTGTTCCTAGAATGGAGTGGAAATCAGTGGTGACTTATAGGTGGCTCTACAAGATCAAGCATGTAGAAGACGAAGGCATAGAGAAGTACAAAGAAAGGTTTGTGGGAAGAGGCTTTTCCCAAAAAGAGGGAGTGGACTATAGGGAGACTTTTGCTCTAGTCACTATGTATACTTTCATTAGAGTAGTGATGTCTTTAGTATCTATTATGGGATGGAGGATACATTAGATGGATGCTAAGACACCTTTTTTGGGTGGGATATTTGAGGAAGAAGTGTACATTGAACAACTTTAGGATTTTAGATTAGTGGGAAGGAGTCCCATGTGTGCAACCTGGAAAAGTGTTTGTATGGACTTAAGCAGGCACTATGAGCATGGTATTCTAGGATTGATGGATACTTGAAAAGTATGGGCTTCACCAAAAGTGAAGCATATCCCAACTTATATTTCATATATGTTGAGGCATATCTACTTATTTTGGTGTTGTATGTAGATGACCTATTTCTTACAAGATTAGAGAAGCTCACTGCAGGGTGTAAGGTAGATATGGCAACTGAATTTGAGATGCAATACATTGGCATGATACATTTCTTCTTGGGGTTGGAGGTTTGGCAGAGACTAGGGGAGGTTTTCCTTAGGTAGGGGAAGTATCCAGTCAAGATCTTGAAGAGATTTCAAATGGACGATTGCAAACCTATGGCCACGCCTATGATCATTGATTTGAAAAAGGTAACAACTTAGATTTAGATTTGGTGGATCCCACATTGTATAGGAAGCTGATAGGTTCCTTGATGTATATAGTCAAAACTAGGCCAAATATACATTTTGCAGTGAACGCCTTGAGTTAGTTCACGGCGGATTTGATGCAAGAGCATTGGGTAGCAACAAAACATGTGCTCAAATACTTGAGGGGCACAATGGAATATGAGATGAGATATATAGGAGATGGTTAAGTGAATTTGTAAGGGTATGTAGAATCAGATTAAGGTAATGCATCAAATAGGAAGAGCACCTCAGGGTGTTGCTTTAGTTTGGGATCAACGATGATATCTTACTTCAACACGAAGCATACTTTTGTGGAACTTAGTTCAATAGAGGTAGAGTATATGGTGGCTAGTACAACGAGTTGTGAGACCATTTGGGTTTGCAATCTACTTGCATGCTTATTTGATCAGGAGTTGGATCCAACAGTGATTTATTGTGATAATAAAAGTTATATCAAAATATTTGAGAATCTAGTTTTTGATGACAGGTTCAAGCACATTGAGATTGAATATCACTTCACCCAAGACATGATATAGAAGGGAGCAATAATCTCTAATATGTACCCACAAATTAACAAGTTGTTGATATTTTGACCAAGCCCTTAGAAAAAGGCAAGTTGGAAGCATTTAGAGACAAACTTGGATTGGTACAAAATTCCTTCCTCACCAAGAGGGAGTGTTGAAAATTGTATCTGAAATAGGAACTTCTGCATAGTTTTTGTGTCAAACGTGGCTGAAGTCGTTTGAGTTAACTGCATTTTATCGTCCACTTTAGTAATAAAATGAAAGTCTTATATTTAGTTGTTGAGTTTAATAAAGTGTGTTTTTAATACATTGGTGATTTATTGACTATTCTCAACCATACATCTCACTAAGAAATTAGGGTTTCATCTCAATTATAAAGGGAAGTCAAGGTAGACAGTTAAGAAACATTCATTATTTCACTCGAAGACAGTTTGGTTAGGAAGATTTAGAGCATCGAAGAGGGGCCAAATCAACAACCAGGAAGAGATTAGCAAGCAGGTTGCACAAGACAGATTTTGTATAGTCGTACGGATTCATACAAACGTATCTGTATAGTCATATGGATAGGTCCATACAATCGTATGGAACAATTTCATACAATAGGAAACAACTTGCAGGATTTTTTCTTGGGTTTAGTAGGCAATTTTCCTCTGTACGTGTGAAGATTTGTTTCGATATTGATTGTACCGTACAATTGTTAGTTTGATAGTATGTGGAGGTTTCCTTGTAAGCTTTAAATTATTAATGAAACACTGATTTGAAGAGGTAAATTATTTGTATATGTGTTTTTCTTATGCTATTTACTTTCTAACTATATGTGTGAATGTTGCTATGTGAAATAATTTAATTTCTGTAATTAAATAACAAGTTTGTGTTTGGTTGAGAGCATAAGAATAATGGTCATCTAGGGTTTGGAAAATTTAACATATTCCTCATGTTGAATTTAAAATGTGGCCACATTCTTCAATACTTTTGATTTTCTTCTTGTAAATCCTTTGATTAAGGACCTCGGTTTTTTGGGGGCAAATCTCTTTACATGAGTAGGACTCGGGTAATTCCAATCTTTAATAAGGTGGTAAAAATGTAGTAAATAGGGTGGTAAATATGTTACTACATCTTTATTGTTATTGTTATTACAATAACAATAGAGATGTAGTAACATAAACTTGGGCATATAAGAAGGTTACATAGGGGGAAAGCCCTATAAAGTGGAGGAGAGCCAATGAAGAAATAATCTTAGAGAGAAATGTAGTTTCCATCATGAGAGGAGGGATGTATACCTACTCATCCTTTAAATCAATAATGCAGATATCAACACCAAGTGTCTACTGGATAATGTCCTTATTAGAGTGTCCTGGGATAATGGGTCTCTATTAGGTAACCCTGAGTGGCATTTCCCTACCCCCCTTGGAACATAGGTGGAGGGAGACCCTTCTTAATATCCAAGACCGATGCACAACATATAACAAGCTAGTAATGCATTATTGAGAAGGTGGGAAACTCTCTCAGGCAACTTTTATCCTCCTATAATTGTTTGATGTACCCAAAGGTCTAGTTTCCATATTCCTTGCTTACTAGTGTGCTGCTGCAGAGAAACTTGCATTGTGTTGAGGGAGTCAATATCGATTGACCTGGTTGTTGACTGATGGTTCTTCTATTTTTGGTCCTTGGTAAGTTTTTGGGGAATCCAGAGAGGATGAATCCCAATGTTCCTCTCTTTCAAGCCTTGGCGCAAGTTCCTTCTGAAGCTGACGAATTTATTCCTAAATCCCTTTAAACACTTTCCCCTGTTTCAACCACAGCCTCAGAGGCATCATACGTCGACCTCTAGCAGATAAATTTTTGAGTTTTCCCTGTCTAATTTTCCATATGCACCCTTTGTTCTTTAGTTAGCTTGACGAATTTCCTCACCCTCTGTATGCACACACACACACACACACACACACACACACACACATATAACAAAGAACTAGAATTGGTGAGTCCAACCACACATATTCCTTAGTCACACTTAGATATTAAAACTGAACACAAATTTTTATTTATTTTAAAAAATTGTGTTCAGTTTAAATATCCAAGTGTGAATAAGGAATATGCGTGGTTGGACTCCCCAATTCTAGTTCTTTGTTACACACAGACACACACACACACACATGTGTGTGTGTGTAATATTTTGGAGTTTTCCCTATCTAATTTGCCATATGCACCCTCTGTTCTTTAGTTAGATTGATGAATTTCCTCACCCTCTGTATATATATATAACAAAGAACTAGAATTGGTGAGTCCAACCACACATATTCCTTAGTCACACTTGGATATTAAAACTGAACACAATTTATTTTAAAAAACACAAATAAATTGTGTTCAGTTTTAATATCCAAGTGTGACTAAGGAATATGCGTGGTTTGACTCCCCGATTCTAGTTCTTTGTTACACACACACGCACACACACATCGATATGTGTGTGTGCAACAAAGAACTAGAAATGGGGAGTCCAACCACGCATATTCCTTAGTCACACTTGGATATTAAAACCAAACACATTTTTTTTAAATAAATTTGAAATATCTACATATGGAAGCATGAATACCATACTTCATACAAGATTTTATGACACATTATTTCAACTCAACAATTAATCACAACCCTCTCATTTAAACCTATTTACAATATTTACAACCAATTTTCAAAATGTTGCCTATTAGTTCTTATCATTTCCTTGTGGTTGAAGAGAAATGGACCCCAATTTTTAGTTTATTTTAGGGAATTGTTGCTAAAAGGTGGATCAAGACAATCACTTGGATTGAATATGAATAGGTAAAGGTATTTCTTTGCCAACCAAGTAGGTAGTTCTCTTCCCATTTCTTGTATAAGCGTTGAACAAAGTATCTTCTTCCAATGGAGGATGATAATGTGGAGTAGTGTTCACTGGATTATTGATATGAATGTTCTCATCTAGATATGAAGGTTCAAACTTCAAATAGTTTTCATTGGTTGACATTGAACACATCATGAATGCCAAGTTGAGATATTAAATCCAATTGGGAAGTCTTGAAGATAATTTATTGAGTAATTGTCAGGCCCATATCTAGTTGGCTTAAGCTTACTATGTTGTTTATTCTAAAATCTTTGCTTGTCTAAATGTAACCATCCATACTCTACTACCAACCTTCAATTGATGAGTCTTAGCGCCTAATATTGCATTTCCTGGAATCTCGATGTTAACTTTTTGATTGACATTTGATTCATTAGTTTGGCATTGGCAAGTTGGCACTTTGAGATCCATGAGGGTTAGCTCAATCTATTGGTGCCACTGTTCCCACAATGTTACCGATATCCCAACATGTTGCACACTGTGAAGGCCTTGGTTTGATTCCCATTGGGTCAAACACAATAGGCCTATTCCTGCTTTACACTGGGTACTGTCTTTGAAATGGGGGGAAGTGCCTAGGGATTTTTTAGGGAGTTATTTGCAAGTAATAAAGTTGATTCTTGGAGGTTTTTTTTTATCACCATTCATTTGGAGGCAATCCTTATTGGCTCGGTTCATATAAATTCTTCATCAGTATTATCCTTCAGGGTGATGTTTGGTGACATGCATGCCATCTCTCAACATTTCTATTTTTAGAATAAGTGCATGCACTCCATCCATGTGAGAGTTGGTGATTTATTAGTGGTGCATGGTTGCATGCCAGGCTTTTGGTGGACTTTTTAGATGTGTTCATAACCTCATGTAGAGAGTGCTATTTTTGGAACTTACTTAAATTAGTTGTCTCTATATTTAACAATTGTTATAACTACTGGGTGCTCATATTCTTTCAATTATCCTATGATGTCCCAGTTTTTTGATTCCCCTAATCTACGGTTGGAGATGACTTTCGGGGCTTGTGTTATCCAGGTCAGAGGAGTGAGATTGTGTTACCATTGTGTTCAAAGGGTTTGAATGAGTTTTATGGGGCTCAACCTAGTCCATTCACCATTATTTATCATTAGGATCACTTCCACACAGTTCGTTCTTGGTTCTGTTACTTTATGACGATTCTCATAAATTGGGAGGATTATTGTGCATAATTTAATTTAATTCACTAAGGGTGTAATCTTGATCATACTATTTGAGGGAACACCTTAGTGTAATAGCTCGTTGGAACCAATATGATGATCTTTAAATGAATGGGAGGATAAACATGGTGATTTTTCAGTGCTTGAAAAGGTGTAAAAACAAATAAAGCAATTATGGGGGTTAAAAAGTGATTTAATTAATAATATAAATAATAACTTTAAAATGCCACTTTATTAATTAAAAGGGGAAGAATGTAAAAGTGGCAAAAAAAAATGTCAAAATGCAGATAGAAGGGAAATAAGTCACTCATTCATGAATGAATGATTTTCCAAAAATGATTTGGAGAGGTGTTCCGATGGAAACCCTAAGGGCGAAATAGTTTCGGTGGTGAGACAAATCCATCCCTAGCTATTGTTTGAGGGACATTACTCCACGCACCATTACTCATATTTCTTATAAAGCTTAAGCTTCATTGTGGAAGAAAGCATTTGCGTTTCTAAAAAAAAATATATCTTTATTTTTCTGTTTTGGAGGGCCACATTGTCAAGCAGTGTTGGAATTTCATTTCATTTCTACCCTTCCAATTATTATTTTTTGACATTTTGAACTTTTATCTTGCTTGTCATACAACATTTTAGTGAAAAAACAACCCTTCAACAATGGAGTTTTATTAAAGAAATCAACATTCAATAATAATGTTTTTATTAAAGAATATAATTTTCAATAAAAAAAATATGTTTTATTGAGGAGTTCAGTTTCCAATTAAAAGATAATAATAGACTCCTTGTTTTTAGTTGAACATGTTCTTTGAGAAATGAGGGTGGAACAAAACAACCTACTAACAGTGACACAAACAACTCAAAAGTAACATGTGTGAACATTATGCATTTGAAGTACACTAAGTGATAAAGTTAAAAATAAACAAAACATGGAACCTAGAATCCTTTATGAAGGTTAACGTGAAGCCACATGTAATGCAACATTTAAAATCTTGCAAGGTTAATGTAGTGCGCTTCCTTCCCTAAGGCACTAAATCAATTACTAAGTCAATTTCAATGTACATTAGCTCGTTTAAAGCCTAGTTTAGTAATAAATTTGGGTTTTATTTTGCATCAATATTTGGTTACAATTATGTCCATTTTGGTAATTTCATTCATATCATAGTATTCTAAATTTAAAAAATGCAATAATTACAAAAGATCTAGCAAACATGTTCCAGATGACATGTTTAATCCATGGTTTATTTTTGCATTAACATTTATCAATGTAGACGAATAAATAAATATGTACAAGTAGAATACTTGGACAATGTAGGGATTATAGCAGGGTTTTCACCCTTGCTACGTGCAAAATCACCTCCCTTCTATCAATGGGACAGGAGGGTAGAGTTCGTGAAGGAAAGCTACAACAACAAACAATATTAGTAAAACGAAATCGATAAGCAAATATGGCTAAACTAAATAAACAAAAAACATGACAAATATACCTTCTTTTTTCTTGAAAATGGGCCATCGTGCCCAAACTTGGAAATGGACCGCCTCTCCACAGGCTAGTTAGTACGGAGGATGTATCAACATATCAGATGGGAGATGGTGGGGCTATGGAATGATTGGCAAAATGGTGTGAATACTTTGAGAATAATGGTTTCTCACTATACTTACAGAATAAAATAATGGAAGAATGAATAAGTGAATCTTGTGATGGAGACCTTCACACTATTTTTATAGCATATTTTTAGGTTTTTTGTCAATTTCTCTCTTTTAGGGTTTTGGAACCATATTTAGGGTTTTATGCCCTTTTGGGGGGTTTTAAGCCATTTTTTTGTGTTTTTAGCCCTTTTGTGAGCTTTTTTGGCCTTTTTTGAGAGAGACTGAAGGTAAGCCATAGTTATGAAGGTCAAAGGTAAGGAAAAATGGTAGGGAAATGATGTATGTATGTTGTTTAGACCATGTAGAGCTAGGTGAGCAATTTTTTGCATTAATAGGGATGAAGGTAGTTCAGGTAGTTCCCGTAGACCCTTTTTTACCAAACATTTCCTTTTGGACCAAGCCTTAGTGACCAAACCAATAAACCTCCCTACCGACCAGCTATTATCATGCTGGACCTAGGAAACCAACGAGTTTCCTAGCACCCGAGCCCACAAATCGATAATCCCGAGAGCAGCTTTCCTTGGTGAAATTCTCCATAATTTTTCTCATCTCCCTTGATTAATAACATTGTTCTCATAGATCAGCTCCCTTTGAATTTACCTTTCTCCTTGGAGTTGTCCCCCTCCTCCAAGCCTTGAGTTGCACCCCCTCCTTGGAATCCCTCCTTTACAAAATCATACTATCTAACATCCTGTCTTCCTGAGAAAACCAACCCCCCAATAATTCCCCAAACTCTTACCTATATACTAATTTCCATCTTCATTAGCCTTCCAGGTTACTCCACCGCCTTAGCCCTCCATCTTTTTGGGATTCTAAACTATTAATGTAATTACACTAACCAAGGATAAAATAATTGTAACATTAATTCTAGGATTTCCCGTCCTCTCGGGAATTCAAATGATTAATTGCTCATTTAAGTTTTTCCCAATTATATTTGACTTTCTTTTGGTTATTTTACTACGAGATAATAATGGCTTGTTTTATTCAGTTACAAGACAAGTTAAATACTATAAATTTTTATCCCTTCTTCTTTAATATTTTTAGGATAAAATATAAATATTGACTCAATAATGATGAGGATTATTACTTATTCATTAATCATTCAACCCAGATTCGATAAATGATATATGATTTGCAATTAAGGTTAGAATAATCCAGGAATAAAATATGACAGATTTATGTAAATTGGATTTATAACCATTTTGGATCAACATGATTACTATTTACTTCAGATCATTTGTCTGACATGGTAGTACTTGATTAATATATACATATTTCAGTGAGCCCTATCTTAACTTACACGGTTTATTCAGTAAATTAATAATACTTTTGATAAATTAATAATACCCCTTCATCAACCGCCTTTATAGTTTTTAACTTAGTAATGGATCAATTCACGAGTTTCACTCATGATTTTTTGTAATGGACAGATTGTTATTAGTAATCTTAGTTTAATAATAAACACAATAATAATTATCTTACTATATAATTATTATCATAATTAATAATAATAATAATAATAATTATTATTATTATTATAATTGGCAGTAAATAATAATATCAACATTTATTTGTTTAATTGATAAGTATCATAACACTAACATAATACACTTTTATCGATAAACAAAGTACATTTAATGGTTTAATTAATCACGATTAACAATTAAATATACCATTTTCCAAGGTTAATGCTTATCAACGACACTTCATATTGACGACACTTATCTTGATTGCTTACTACAATGTTTACATATAATTAATTAATAGCTTAATTAACTTGTTTTACACATATCCAGTAACTTAACATTCATTGTCTGAATTTAATTAATGCATAATTAACATATTTGCCTACTACAACTTATCCAATTATTCAACATGTTAAGTATTTTCATATCGATACTAGCGTGCATGTGTGACCAGTACATGCACAAGTTGAATATGTATTATAACATACATCATACTTCCTACGCATTATCACTAACGGATGCTAATAATCCTTCACACAAGCATAACAAGTATATATAAAAGATAATTTCTTTAACATTCATGGTTATTTAATAGTTACTCCCTTTTATGCTTTCATATCTTATCTTTGTGTTCTTATTAACTTAACCGGTCAAAACAGCATGGGTACCTAATACCACTAACTCGATAACAGGAAACACCCAAATCTCAACAATACTAACTATCATATCCTCCCATCCTAACCTATGTCTGCATCCTCTCTATCCTTCCTCTGCTAGTAAAGAAGTGGATGCTGGCTTCACCGACTTGACAACATAAGGATCCGAGAGCAATAGTGTCAGTTGAACATTCGACCTAGCCTCTCCTAGCAGGAATTCGACCGTCGTCATCAAAACAACTTGGGGAGTGTGTATCAACACGACCCTCCCACGACGTTGGGTATCATACTAACATAGGGGTGGGAAATACATCCATCCCTCTCAACATACTAGGTTTATACCTTATCAAATCGTTCTCTGGTGCTATCAAGATTATTGGAATGTGTCATCGTATCGTCAGTTTGGTCAATAAGGTTCCTTGCATAAGTACATGCTAATCCACACATCATATTCAGTACTTGGCTATTACTTATCCCCCCCTGTGCCTTACAGGTTAGTATTTCAAAAAATATACATTCATAACAAGCATTTCCACTTGATCGTCAATAGACCCATATTATCATCATTATTTCATTTCACGTAACAATTTAGTTCATCACAAGTACACATGACATATAATAATTCAATCAATCACATCACATGATGGCATCCACATATTACATCATATATTACACATTTTGTCAATGAAAACATTCAGAATATACTATCATCGTAAAATACTAGAATCCTATGATATGGCACCACATCGTAACAACATAAACATAGTAACATAATAATCACGGCAACATCATAAACACAGTAACATCATAATCACACTAACAATATATAACCAGGTCTAACACGCCAAAAATGTAGTTTACTCAGTCTAGCTGAGTCTAACAGATAATAAGCAAATAAAGTGCAGCAGGTCTGAAAAGATGTCTAGTCAAAAGATGGGGCATTAGAGTCAACAAGTTGAAATTACATAACACTTTAATTTTAAATTAAAATATATGTTTTTATTAAGTAGATTAATTTCCAATTAAAAGGTAACAATATACTCATTTACCCATGTTTTTCATTGATCGTGTACTCTGAAAATCAAGGGTGAAACAAAACAACCTACTAACAATGACACACACAACTCAATAGTAACATGTGATGACATTATGTATTTGAAGTTCATTAAGTGATAAACTTAGGAAACAAACAAAAGGTGAAACCTAGAATCATTTCCAGAGGTTAATGTTAGGCCACATGTAATGCAACATACCAAAATTTTCAAGGTTAACATGTTGCATCAATGGTGTAATTCAAATTGTGATATTGAAATTATTCCAAAGGACTTGAGTTAAAAGGCCAGATAAAAAAAAACACTTTGCAATCGAGATTGTACTATGATGTTCTCTCCTTCCCGTGTTAAAGGAAATTAAATAAGACTATTTTTCCAAGGTGTGGAATGTTTTAGATTCTCCTCAACTATTATTGCACGTGTACTTGCACATACCAAGCTACAACAAATCTTTCACACTAGTGGAATTTTCTGTATTATCCATGAGGCACTTTGATGAGAATTTGATAAAATAAATTTATTTTGTTTTGCTTCATTCACGACTGAAAGTATTTAGTTTTCTAATATAGATAAGTCATTTTATTTTAATTTTATAAAAATAGAAAATATAAACTTATATAATTTGACATAGTAATTTGAATATATAACCAGTATAGATCCATCTTCACTATGGCTCTACCAAGCGCCGAGAGGGATCAAGTTCTCTTGAGGTGCAAACCCTTTTTAATTTACAAAATGTCTAATAAGTATTCCTACTTGGAAGGGAAATGACCAACTTAAGTAATTTCAAAATAGGGTAAATACCAATAGAAGAATGAGATGAGTAACATTATTAATCATATAATCAAATAGTTTTCCAAAAATTTCTTTACTTGTCCTTTTTAAAAACTAATAATGAATATTAAGAGTAATTAATGAGTAAAATAATCCATATAAAATTTTAAAATCTAGATTTATTGGAATTTGAAAAACATTTACCATCAAATGAAGATTTTAAACATTTATCCAAATGTTTTTCAGAAATGACTTGTTTTTCTGTATAACGAAAAATGAACACTACATGTTAGGGTTAACCTTGACTTGGGAATGAGTAAGGATGTAAGTGGTTTAAAGCACATGGTTTTTAGTGGCCCGTGGTTTCTTGCTAGTTGTATTTGCATTAAAATAACCTTATAAATATGGTTGTAATATTTAATTGTAATCCCTGCTATTATTCTGTAATTTATTTCTATCACATATTTTATTCCTAACATTATGTTTGCTTAGGTTTCAAGTCAACTAAATTTTAAATTGAAATTTGATATATAATTACATAAATGTGTTTTATTTTTTTAGTTATAAGCCAACATGTTATAAGTTTTTTTATTGTTTACTTTTTATTATTATTATTTTATTGAGCCTACATGTGCCACGTCAGCGTTACAGACATGACACATCTCACCCATTTGAGCTGTAGAAAGCGCCTCTTGCCGCAATTATCATGTTCTCTTTGAGTTGCTCCTACAAAAGGCTGGTGTTCTATGTCAACAAGTTGTTTCTTCAATTGTTTTTCTAACTCTTTATATTGCTCTGAATTATCTTTATATTACCGCATTTGACTAATGACATCCTTTACAGAAGAATCATTCACGTTTTCTAAGACTTCGATTAAGGAGGCAATATCAGATGTAATATATTTTTGTTCTTTCCCTTCCATATCAACAATCATAAGATCACTAACCATACCTCAAATTTTCTTCCTCTTGGATGCTATTTCGATGATATTTTTACTTTGTTTTTTGAGAAATAGTCTTGTAACGAGTCAACTGTATTGTCTATCTCCATTAATTGAGTAGAATCCTCTGATCTTATTGAGATAGGTGTTCCATGGTCGATTGGAGATGTAAGCAAAGGAAATTGCTTAGATTTCTATAATTCCTCTAACTCCCACAATTCTTTTTCTTCTTCTTTCTTCTTCATTGCCTTAGTTGTGTGGGATTCTTGATCTTGTTGTTGTTGATCTTGGAGGAGTTGTACTCTTAATGCTTCAACATCACATTCTTCCTTAACACTTTAATTTTAAATTAAAATATATGTTTTTATTAAGTAGATTAATTTCCAATTAAAAGGTAACAATATACTCATTTACCCATGTTTTTCATTGATCGTGTACTCTGAAAATCAAGGGTGAAACAAAACAACCTACTAACAATGACGCACACAACTCAATAGTAACATGTGATGACATTATGTATCTGAAGTTCATTAATTGATAAACTTAGGAAACAAACAAAAGGTGGAACCTAGAATCATTTCCAGAGGTTAATGTTAGGCCACATGTAATGCAACATACCAAAATTTTCAAGGTTAACATGTTGCATCAATGGTGTAATTCAAATTGTGATGTTGAAATTATTCCAAAGGACTTGAGTTAAAAGGCCAGATAAATATAATATTCCCTTTGTAGAGAAGGTTCATTAAAAAAACACTTTGCAATCGAGATTGTACTATGATGTTCTCTCCTTCCCGTGTTAAAGGAAATTAAATAAGACTATTTTTCCAAGGTGTGGAATGTTTTAGATTCTCCTCAACTATTATTGCACGTGTACTTGCACATACCAAGCTACAACAAATCTTTCACACTAGTGGAATTTTCTATGTATTATCCATGAGGCACTTTGATGAAAATTTGATAAAATAAATTTATTTTGTTTTTCTTCATTCATCACTGAAAGTATTTAGTTTTCTTATATAGATAAGTTATTTTATTTTAATTTTATAAAAATAGAAAATATAAACTTATATAATTTGACATAGTAATTTGAATATATAAAAATTGTTTTGGTAAAGACTATTTTTTGGACACAAGTTTTACTAATATAGAGTCAATGTTTTTGATACTTTTTTTTTTCTATTCAAATTGATAACCATGTGTTCAATTTAATTCCCAATGTGTTTTTGTGGGGAAGAGTCAAAATTTGTACCAAGCAATTTGTGACAAATAAAATATTAAATAATAAATAATATATAACAATATAAATAATAAAATAAAACATGCCATTAATTATATTTAACTAAGGGACATAACCCTTTGGTGAAAAGTCACCATATAAGCATTATATATGTGGTCACATCCTCATTTTAAATAATTATCTTTTCATCATTGATCATTTTATTCAATATGTATTATTTACAATGAAGACGAATCTCTTATTTATCCGGATAAAGATCATTCTTCTAGAACATGCGAACTCAGTGTTATAGTGGTATCAAAGCCCCTTCTTGGGCTTAATTTCGGGCCTTTTTCCATATTTTGGTTTTTGACTATCAATTTGAATTAATTAATTATTTCGTAAAAAAAAAAGAAAAAGTAAAAAGACAAAAAGAAAAAGAACAAGTAAAAAAAAGGGGGAAGAAGGTTCCGTCAAAAGGAGAAAGAACGAAAGAACGAAAGAACAAAAAAATTGCATACGGTTTATAAACCAACCCTTGGTTTTATAATCCACACAAGATTTTATTAAGCCCTATGTAATATCCTTAATACTGATATTCTATCGATTTACTATTATAGGGTTTGCTAGTACACTCAAGTGGGTACAAAATTACTGAATAAAATGTGCATGCAAGGTGTCGTACCAAAGGCCCAAAAAAATAGCTAAGTTGGAGAGAAAGTAGGGCAAGATTCTCAGAAGAAGATGTACACTTACCACCGATAAACTTGTTGATATTCCTCTATAAATATGATGCATGCAAGTGTGCTGAGATAAAATGTTGCTCTCTTGATATTGACGCCCAACTCCACACGTGTGCCCTCTTCCGGATGAATGTGACATTTTTGGTGAAGGAGATGCCTTATGTAGTTGAAAATTTGTAGGAATGGTGGTCTATCATCCCCGAAGAGAATGACCTGTGCATGCAAAGGATTTGGTCCCTCAAAGACCCCTAGCGAATTGATATTCCTTCTGGGTGCTCACGTCCCTTGCCTCACGAATCTGTTGGTAATTGCTTCGGATGAGCAAACTGAGAACTGATAATCAATCAGTGCAGTGGAGTGACCCTGTTGATGAAGATGAAGCTGATATACGGAAGATAAACTGGGATTCAGAGACCCAGCAAATACTTCTGGGGTTTTTCAGTTATTCCCCAACATGCACACGTGAACCTACAAACAATCTTCCCGTGTATGTTAAACCACTAGATATGGATACATAAGATGAATGTTGATGATAGACCTGGATGGCCTACCATGAAAGAGACTAGGGCAGATAATTTCACTGTCGAACCCTTGTTAGCTGAAGACACCGTCTTCAACCCCAGTTGCTACCGCTGCTGCTCAAAAACTTCAAATCAACAACAATAATAATAGATGCCCTCTTTTGTCCAATAACCATTCCTAAATAAATTAGCATGTACTTTTAGGGTTTGCATGCCACTTTTAGGGTATTCGCTTCACTTTTGCATGTATGCAATTCTAATTTCATGTTGACTTTAAGCCTAAGGAAATAAGGCTTCCTTTATCAAACTGATGACTTTAATACCGAATGAGTGTCCCTATCTGTTCCAAGTATCAAATGTCCTTGGTTAATTCCCTTTTATGTAGTACCCGCTCGAACTTATGGGAATTAAGTAGGTTAGCGGGTGTTTTGGTGCTTAATTAGAAGAGGACATTACACCCTAATTCCCATGTTCACCCCCCAAATAATAATAATAATTAAAATAATAATAATAATTATAAATGTTTTAATAGTTAATTGAGTTTATTATTAATTGACTATTAAACTCTTACATTAACCATGAAGTCATTTAAAGAAGAATTGGATGAAATCTTTGATCTATTTATGAAGAAAATGGAAGAAGTACTTGACCGTAAGGTGCAATCAAATGAAAAAGCTTTTGACAAGACCTTCAATGAAATAAGGCAATAAAGTGAACTAGAGGCCTCCCAAGACGAAGACTTTGAAATTAAATCCCAATCCAATTTTCAAAGCTTGCAAGAAATAGTTGGTAAAGACCATAAAAGTGATGGAATTGATGTCTTGAACATTAAAGTGATTGACACAACCATGTCCATATCACCATCTAATTCTCATGTCAATAAAGATGAAAATGATCTTGACCAAGATTATGATGAGAGTTAAGCCACTGTTGTTGAAACAACAATGATCAATTAAATGACAAGGGATGGATTCCATAGTGTGCAAAGGAAGTCAAGTCGAAGAAATAAGTTATTTTAAGTTCAGACTCTACCTTGAATATTCTCTCACCGTAAAAGAACATCAATGGTAGCATGATACCACACAAATAGTTGTTGTTGTCAAGTCGGTCAAGTTGATTCAGTTAACGACAAAAATAATTAAAAGTTACAACCACAAAAGCGACAAAAGCGTAAACCAAATTTTACCAAGTACATATGTAATACAGATTCCAAAACAAAATAAACAAAATGAACCAGTGATCATAACCAAAATTGCATGTCTCAAATCATTAGTTCGACAAAGAGCCAAAATAAAGGAGGACGTCAACACATCAGCTTTGATGACAAAGTTGCCTTTAAGTGGGAGGCAATGTAACAAATTAAATATTAAAATAATGAATAATATAAACGATATAAGTATAAAATAAAACATAACATCAGTTATATTTAACTAAAAGACATAACTCTTTGGTGAAAAGTCACCATATAAACCTTATATATGCGGCTATTATGGAGAAGCTCATGTAATAAACAATGAGAATGCACGATATAACAAAAATATCGGAGCACAAAAGAGATTTTATTGATCGCATACCACTTCGAGGGAGCAACCTCCTTTGACCAAGCTCAATACAAAATAACTCTTGGATAACTTCATTGGCTTCAACACTTACTTATATACTAAGTCTAATTTAAACAACTATTACTCCCCATGAATGTGGGATAATGCAACATACTAACTGGATGACTTAACAACTATTACTCCCCATGAATGTGGGATAATACAACATACTAAGGGGATGACTTACAAAGCATATGCGTCCAACACAATATACTAACAAAATAAAGAGGAGGGTTGACACGGGTTCTTAACAGCTACATCCTCATTATAAATACTTATCTTTTAATCATCAATCATTTTATTCAATATGTGTTATTTACTATGAAGATGGATATCTTCTTTATTAGGATACACATTCTTCTATAGCACGTGGACTCGGTGTTACACAGTTCATTGTCTTGCTTTCTTTTTTGGGCCATTCAATTTCCTTTGGCTATAAATGGATAGGAAGAAACTACTTTTAAGTTTAAACTTGTTTATAAGCTTTTTTGCCCATAAGTAAAAGTAATTGTTTCAACCAATTACTAAGACTAGAAGAATAGTAAAATGTTACTAAGTTTTAACATATATCAAATAATTAAAAAAAGTGAATAGATAAAACCATGTTTCTATGTCTTTGTTGGTCACAAGTGTTAACCCAACCTCATATCAAAACAATAAAAACAATGTCATGTTTAAGGAAAAAACACAGAAGAGTTTCGTTAAAATTTGTTTTTAGATTATTATCAAATTTATAAAAAAAATTGAAAATAATATCTTACAAAAAGTAGTAGCTCCAAGTTAGCGACAACCAAATGAGAGCACTTTCAAACCGTCTAGAGAAGTAGGTATCTAATATGTCCTTCTAACTTAGAAGGCCAATAACAAAGAATAAAGCACGTTTGAAATTCCATAGGTGATGCTTGGTAAATTTGGTGGCTAATAAATTGTTGATGCTTTATAAAATCAATAGGTGATAAATTGTTGATGATTCGTGGGTGGTTGGGTTAATTCCTTCATTAACATAGTTTAAAACATACTTCTTCTTCTAAAATGGTATCCACCTATATTTCAAAGCTGCATTTCGAACTTCGAACTTCAAAATTGATTTATCTTTTTTTAGATGGAAAGATCCACGGGAAACCCAACAATACTTCCCCACATTCGTGGATGGTAGAGGTGGTAAACCGCCGGCCATCCTAGCAGAAGGCCTAACCCCAGAGGACTCAAGGCTCGAACTCGTGACCTCCCCCGAACTGAGAGAGTGTGAGCACGACTTACCAATTGAACTAACCCTTGGGGCTAAAATTGATTTATCATATGAAGGAAAGGCACAAAAGGCTGAAACATTGAAAAAAAAAGCACAACCCAAACTTGCCATTAACCCACATACTCTTTAATCAAACGAGAAATTTTCAATAAAAAAAAGTAGTTTCAATTTCTGCTATTACTTATAATTAAAACCATAAAACCATCTCTTGCACGCCATTTACGTAAGCATACACATATTTTAACGAGCCCATTAATACAAATTAATGACAATTTAAAAAAACTAATTAACCATCAAAATTAGGTCCTAGCAAATTGCTTACCCTTTAAGACGTTTTGTCAGAATATTTGCCCGTTCTTTAAATTCTTACGAGTATTTTGAAGGCTAAAATGCTCATGAGGGGCAAATGACCGTCAAATTCCAACCCGCTGTCAAGTTCCACATTATCTCTGCATATGTGAGGACCGTACCATCAACTTCCAGCCGCATACATTCACTGTGGGGTTCGATTCTTTCTGAGCTGGCTATAAATCATCGCTCCTATAAGTTGCTCCTGCAGATACGCATCCAATTCGTGGTCTTGGAGGGCCTATTCACCACCAACAAGGTGCTGCCAAACGTGGCATCCTACAGCACTTAGGGAGTAATAAAAAAGTGGGCCGTTTCTCTGTTTTGGGAAGAGAGCTCCGACTGTCAATATTGGAGGGGAGGCGCTTCTTGGTGGGAGTTATTTACCTGTGTGGAGGACGCACTTAACACTTTGAAGAGGGTTCAGGGCGCATTTGTGGTGTGATACACCAACTGCTGAGAAGATAAGCAACCGTTGGGGACAATACTGGTGCTATAAATCTGATTGGGAAGGACTGTGGAGTTGTATACATGTTGCTGGGCGTCTTAGTTGGCATATACTCACTCGTATTGACCTCACTTTCCAGAATAGGAAGTGCGTGTTTCAGCCAAAAGGTGGTCCGCTCCCTGTATCAGTCACCTCAGGAGTTCGAGTTAATGCTGCTGGGCACATACCTTGTTATCAGCTCTCTTTTAGGGGTTACACTTCTGAGCACCAAAAAGGAGTTGCTACAGCCCAATAGAAGACAGCAGTCTACCTTTGCTTCTTACAATAAAATCGTGGCCTTAAGGGAGTGCTGTACATTTCCAAGGAGGGCTGCGAGTACCAACAGTCACCTACAGGCTTCGTCGCTTCACAAAAAGGAAATGTATCTCTGCTCAATAGAGTCTGTTAACTACAGCTGATAACAGGTCTGAGTTATCCATGTAAATCTGAATTGTTTAAGTCTATTGGAATGCTGTAGCAGTCACTTAAACTCTCAGTTAATTCTTGATATTTATTGTGAATAGTTTATGGTGTTAAATGCAATGATAGACAAGTTATTTATTGTAACTCCCAATGTTAGAAATCCTCATGTATAAAATCTAATTGCAACGGGCAAAAAACCACAAGCAAAAATCCACATAAAAATCAGATATCAAACCTATAGCAGTCATATAGCAGATGTCGTCAAAGTATTCGACGAAATGTCAAAACCAAACCATAACAACAGTCATTAAATAACTCAGCCGAGGTTTAGTGACTAGTCAGGGGTCTATTCAGTGGTGTTATAGCGAAGGAACAAGTGTTTGACAAAATTTATAAACCCCTTTACAAGCAGTAACAAACAAATTAGCTCAGATTGGGTTTGGCATATTACATTTTCATTGGACAAGACTTACTATTTTTAGTACTTGCTAGTTTGCGGGTGCTATTTATAGTAATGTCTATTTATAGCAGGGTTTGTGTATTGATTTTTCTGAGCAGCATCGAGAGCCATTCTCTTAGGAGAATGGGGCCACTTGGTCCGAGACCACCGTGAAGACTCAACCTAGTGTTGAGTGACCATTCCGTTGAATGGTAGATATCTGGTATGTGACCATGATATAGACCCAACTCTGCCTTGGGTAGACTCAAACCAGTGTTGAGTGACCATTCTGTTGAATGGTAGACATCTGGTCTGGGACCATGATATGGACCAGTCTAGTACTGGTAGATTCAGCTTAGTTTTGAGTAGCCATTCTCTGGGAGGATGGAGGCGCTTGGTCTGTTACCAAGTATTTCAATTGCCTAGAAATTGTAGACCTAGTCTGCTCGAAACTGCAAGAGTTTAATTCACTGCTGCCCAAGGTTTGCTATGAGCTGCCCGAGCCTGTTATCTGCCGCCTAAGCTAAATTAGGGCTGCCCGTGAAGAGTAGAGGGCTGCCCGAAGTAGATTAGGGCTGCCAGAGACAAGGAATAGTCTTCCCAACTGCCCGAGCTGCTTCTGTTGTAGCTTGCACTCAATCTGGTGTTGCCCGGAGATGGTTCTGCTGTTGCCCGAGATCTACAGACTGCTACCCGAGATGAAAGTCTGCTGCCCGTGCTTTATTCTTGCTGCCCAGACACTCTGATGCTGCCTGGGATCAATCTTATGGCATTTTTGTGACTTCCTGGATCCTTCCTCAGCTGCCCAAAAGTTCTGATGTGTAAGATGGTGACTTTAACTAGACTGCCCAAATATTCTGAGACTGCCCGAGCTTAGGAAATGACTGCCAGAATAGTGAACAACTTGCTCGTGCTAAAGATGGACTGCCTGGGGTGTGAACAGACTGACCAGGGTTCCTTTTTTGCTACCTGGAGTACTTCTGTGGTTGTTTGAGCTGAGTGTAGGATTGCCCG
Organism: Pseudotsuga menziesii; assembly: GCA_001517045.1. Taxonomy (NCBI): domain Eukaryota; kingdom Viridiplantae; phylum Streptophyta; class Pinopsida; order Pinales; family Pinaceae; genus Pseudotsuga; species Pseudotsuga menziesii. The sequence goes on along the minus strand of LPNX010830230.1, from coordinate 12,443 downwards.
TGGAGAGGATGGTGCTGCCCGAGAAGAGAGAGATCTGTTCAGAGTTGGCCGTGAACAGAAGGTGAATAGCCTTCACTTGAGGGTGTGGAAAGGATGATGCCCTAGCTAGCTAAACTGCCATGCTAGGGCACAAACCTTGAACTCTACTATTCACTTGCAAAGAACCAACGAAAAACTTATCCGCTAAGGAGCAGTCGAGATGGAGTTGTAGTGTGTATAAATGAATGCAAGTGAACTTTATTTATATCCTTTTACTCAGTTGAAGTAAACCATGCAGATAAGAATAAAATAAAAGGGTTTTATTCTTTTATCCTTTTCGACTTTTACTTTTAAGGTGCTAATGACCTTTTTGTATTTTCACTTTGACTTCTTAGTGGTCCAAGAGTCCTTATGTATTTTTGACTTTTGCCTTTTAGTCTTCTTCAAGTGACCTGTGATCAATACAAGTGGTCATAGGGGTCCTTCATGCCCACTCAAAGTACATCATCATAAATAGGGAGAATTACTAATGCTTTTATCTCGAACTCCTTGTGCCACCAAGATCGGGTACTAGGTGTTTTAACTAGGGGTAGCTAATCCCTGGAGAAGATCACAAAGCCCACAGATTGAGGGTAGAAGTGGCTCACATGTGTAGACCTGGTCCAGGACTTATAGTGATGTCCTGGTAACTGACTAGGTGCCTCAGCCCTAGGATGCATCATTTGACTCAATGTCAAATACTTGGTAACTGACCAAGCGCCTCCATTCTCCCAGAGAATGGACCTCAGCCCTAGGCTGAGTCCCTCAGTCTTAGACTGGTTCATTTTCCTGGTAACTGACTAGGTGCCTCCATTCAAAGAATGGCCACTCAGCTCTAGGCTGAGTTCCCCCAGTGCTGGACTGGTTCCACTTCTTGGTAACTAACCAGATGTCCCCATTCAAAGAATGGCTACCCAGCTCAAGGCTGAGTTCCCCCAGTGCTGGACTGGTTCCACATCCTGGTGACTTGTCCAGATGTCTCCATTCTCCAAGAGAATGGCTCTTGATGCTGCTTAGGAAAAAATCAATAGGTCCGCGTCACTTGTTTGTTGGACTACTACTGGGTGCCTCTACTCACTTGCCACTCTTAGACTTGGTTACCTCTGCCCGCTTGCCACTCCCCATGTCCGTGGTTTGGCCTTGCCTCTGCCTCAACTCCCGGTTCTCACGTCGCCTGACTGTTGGCTGGCCCACGCTCCTTAGTCTGTTGGTGCGACTGCCCTGCCGTTGTCCTTAGTTCCTTTTGGTTGTCTGCCGACTTGAACCAACTCCCTGCTAAATCCCTTGCCTCTTCGCAGCCTACGGTTTCCAACCTCCACTATCAGCTGTATCCTTCTAGCGTAGACTCCAACTCATAGCTTCTCCACTGGTGGCTAGATCTAGCCTACAGGCCCAACTAGTTGCTACATGTCCCAGATGTCTCCACAGCTCCCCCTACTAGCCCTCTCACGGTCCCGCTATCTACCTTCTGTTTGCATCACGACCCTTTAGCCTTTGCCATTGACCGTGTTTTGTTTTGCGTTACACCAACAACTTACTATGTCGGTTGAATCTGTCGCTTTTGTTGCGGCTTGACTATGCCCACAACAACACACTCGACATCCCCATGAACTGATCCTCAGCCCGATCCAGCCCATATGGCGCTTGTATGGTGACAATACCATATAACAATTTCCTTTTTTTAATAAAATTCTCGTAAACCTTTGCCAAACCTTGATTTCCTGCTCAATGCAAACTTCGCCTTGTTAGTGGCTTTGATACAATGTTAAATTTCAGATCCAGATTTGATCTATAGTCCTGAATATTTTATTGCAATTATTAACTATAAATACACCGGATCTTAACAATATACGCAATGGAAAAACACAATAATCACATTCACATTTAACATACATTTACCCTGGAAAACCCCAACCGAGGAAAAACCTACAAAGAATGATTTTTATTAAATATAAAAATCATGGGTCCCTGTCCTGGGATAATGTCTCAACGAGGAATCAAAATGATAGAATGCTAGCCTTCACATCTCAAGATCAGTCCTTCGATCTGGTTGCTAACCCTTAGTTGCTCCTTGCTTCGTTCCTCAGCCTTTCCCCTCCACACTTGGATGGAAGACCTTCCCCACCCACTCAATGAGATCTCACTCTCTCATTATGTGTGGTTGTTGTATGTCACCTTCTTTCCTTAGACTTCCTTTTATATCATTACAATGACTAAAATACCATGGGCTATTAAATAACATGGGCCCTCTAGATCTTCTAAGTGATTTTAGACCCCTTGAGATTTATGGCTACAAATTAATCTCTCATTGACACAATTTAAGTCACCTTTTAGTCATTATAACATAAAAGTCACTTGTCTTCTCAGGGAGGCTCCTAGATAGGTCTTTTGAATGACTCTTGCATGGCTGACATCTGGCATTTGCAGAAGTACTTGTCCGAGCTACAAAAACTAACAAACTTGGGTGGCTATTCGAGGATTCGAGATGGCTAGGGGATGATTGGGGCTTTGACAGTGTTCTTGCAAGGGTTGGTTGACCCAATGGAGTACTTTGCTTTGGAGGTTAGATGGAGTCTGTGGAGGCTCTCGATGGAGTGGTGTGTATTTGCCTTGTGTAGCTACATCACCTTGGAGTCCTTATTGTGCATGACATCATCATTGGAGCATGTGTTATACTTTAGAGTGGGTGTTTCACTTGAGTGGCCTACAAGGGCTCACGCAGGTTGCTTGTAAAGGCTTGTGCCCACATAGAATTGTTGGCCTCCCTTACCTCTCATATAAATATAGGAAGGAGAGAGTCTTTCATTAATATGACTTGTGTGTTCATTCCTTCTCACCCTTGAGTAGAGATGTGAGCTAGAAGAGGAGCACAATTGTCCTCTCTTTATAGGTCTTCACTTGTACTTGTTTCTCTCTCTCTCTCTTGGGTGTTAGGGTTTCTTGAGTAGAGATGTGAGCTAGAAGAGGAGCACAATTGTCCTCTCTTTATAGGTCGTCACTTGTACTTGTTTCTCTCTCTCTCTCTCTCTCTCTCTTGGGTGCTAGGGTTTCTTAGTCTCTTTGGAGTTTCTTGGAGCATCTTGGAGGTATAGGGTTAGGGTTTACCCTTAGAGATTGGAGATTAGGGTTTTGAGAGAAAACCCTAGAGGACTTGTGAAGAAGAGAAGATGAGGATGTCTTACCTTGGAGATAGTGTTGGAGAGATTCTTGCACTTATTCTTCTTGGTGGAGCTAGGGTTTGATGATTTACCCTAACTAGGGTATTTTGCATTTTTGGATTTTGTAGCCTTCAAAGGAGGCTATGGTATGTACTTCATCATTAAGCTTATATACAAAGTTTCCAACCAAACATATCTTGTGTCAATTTCAGATTTGATTTTCAGCTACATGTGTGCTTCATATTTTTCTATTACATCTATTTATGAGCTTGTTGATTGTGAAGTAAAAGGGAAAATTGTAAAGCTAAGTCACCTGACACGGGGACACGGGACACGAAGGACACAGGGATTCGAGTGTCCGACACGGACACGGTGACCCCCGGAATCAGGACACGTTATATATATTTAAAAATTAGATATATTAAAAATATACACATATAGATCCAAACTTTTACAAATATTCAATAGAAATCAAAATCAATGCATATTTAACGTTAGGAATTACACATTTAAATCCTTCAAATCTTCTTCATTTGCACACCAAACACACTTTAGAACCCTCTCCACACTTGCAAATGATAAAAAGAAAGTGAAAATTTTGATTTAAAGCAATTCTGGGCGTTTTTTTAGTGGACAACGTGTCCTGTTTTCCGGACACGCACTGACAGTCTTTGGACACGCGTGTCCGAACATAGGATACGCTGCAGAGATGTGTCGGACACGCTCTGTCAGCATGTCCGTGTCCCACACACAGACACGTGACACACATGCCCTTTTTGGACGTTTCTGGTTTCATAGTTGTAAAGTGATTTGATATCTAAAGATGAAGATAAAGTGGCTGATTTGATTGCTGTAATACTATTGTAATTTCTGTTGTAAAAGTACATTTTCAGATTTGAACACTGATTGATAAGTTGTCCCAAAAGGGCTCGCATTGGTTGGTGTGTTTTCTCTTAATTGTCAGGAAGTTTAGGGCTGTTTGAAAGTAAATTATTGTACTTCTTCCACTGCTATTTTGTACTTTAATTTACAGCAGTCCTAGGGCAGGAAATTCAGGGGTTAGGATTCAAGGAACCTTCTAGAAAGAAGGTGAAATTTCTGAATTGCATTGAAGTGTTATTCCTGTGAAATTTCCGACATGGTTTTAGAGCAGTTGTAGTTGAGATCACTCTTGATTATTTGGGATAGGTATTTGAACTAGTTAAAGGTCATTGGGTATGAAACCTTGGGTTGCTTGAGATGAGCACCTTGACCCTTGGATGGGTTGTTTCTTCTTCATATTGTAGATCTTCTAGGATAGATATGTCTTTTATCTGTTGTTTGTCTTCTAACACCGTGGCTAATGTTGGTTGGTATGTAGACAATGGAGCTTCTAGAAATATGACTTATGATAGGTCACTATTCAGTAAGATTCAGAAGCAAGAGTGAGGCGTGAATGTTGAGCTTGGTGTTGATGCCACTTATCTCGTGAGTGGAGTTGGTTCCATCTCCTTCCAAACACCTACATGTGATGTTCTTGAGTTGAGTAATGTTTTGTATGTTTTTGGGTTGAAGAAGAATCTTCTTTATGCTTTTTGTATGATGGATGTATAGTGGAAAGTTGCTTTTGAAGGACAATAGTGCACCATCAGTGATTGTATTCTAGCAATGTCAAAGACTTTGGCTAGAGGGGTGAGAGAGAGTGGCCTTTTTAAGTTACTTGCTGATCTAGTGGCACTCACACATTCTAGTGAGAGGTTGGTAGGACCTTATATTTCGCAGGAGGTACATGCCGAGCTAGGTTCTAGTCCTTGCACTCTAATTGTGAGATCTTTTAGTGCATAGGGTTCTCCTCCCATGATCAGGGAGAATGTGGAGATTGTTGTCCTAGTGGCTCAGGAGCGAGTAGGAGCGAGTTGTGCTAGTCATGTAGTATTGTTTTCTTCCATCCATGTGACTTCCAATTGTATAGAGGGCGAGAAGTGTGATGATGAGATTGACTTCATTCGTTAGGATTTGAGTTATTCATTGGAAAGGTGTGACACATTGAGGAAGGATGGTGTTGAGATTGATAAGAGTATATTATAGAGTACAAAGCCAAGGATTCTAGATTCTCTCAGACAGAGGGAGTTTCCCTTGATGATACTAATACTTTAGGATTCTCTTGAGATGAGGGAATTGGCCTAGTTCTGGATAGTTCAGTTGATAAAGGATTTGAGGTGCATGAGAGGGATTCTCATGATGACAGGTTGATGATGACCTTGCATAGTTGTATGACTATACCATGATCTATGTCACAGGGTTTGTTGAATTTCAGCCTTGGAGTTTGAAATTTGGCGAACTTGAAAAAAAAAATTGAGTTCATTTCGGTTCGATGCATTTCAACATCGAAACTCAAGGCGAATCACATCGAATTTCAAGGCAAATCGAATGTAAATGAAACTTAAACATGAATTCAAAACGAATTTCGGGCGGAATTTTTACGCTTCGAAACATGAGGTTTGGGATTTTCTAACCCTAAGGCTTTGTTTTTTAATTTTTTATTGACTTCCTGCATTACACCATTGCGTGGCTGATTCGACCATTTCTTTCGATCCGTGTTAACTTCTGCTTTGCATTGACTCCTAATCGCTCGAGCATAGGCTACCCTTGTCGTTGTCTTGACCCCTTGTCTGTCGACCTTTGGCATTTGTGTACTGCAACGCTACCTTAGTCACCAATGTTAAATTCTTGCCACTACGTTGAACTACTATTCTCTTGCGACTGTTACTGCCTCCGACCCTCCACAACTTCGTGAATTGTGGCTTGCGCTATTTAGTGTTTGCTTGAAGAGGCGCACTTGAACTACATGGCTAGTGAAATAACAACTACAACTGGTCGCTACAGCTCAAGGGCGCAAGCCAGTAGAGAAGATGAAGTGATAGTTATCAATTGAGACCTCTAGATAATGAGCCTAACCTATAAGCCCAAACGTAGGGGCTTAATCACAAGTTTGCACAATCATTGCTGCTTTACTGTAATTCTCAAAGGGAGTCTCTTGAGTATGATCCTAACTAACCAAACCTAGTAGTAATGTTTCAATCCTAATTTCCTCATTAGTCCATGGAAGGCACTCTTGGTGATTCTTAATGATATATGTTTGTTTATCTTGAATTTTTTACTCCTTACCCTTATATGTTATATTTATTTTTTATTTTTTTAATATATATTTGAAATTTGTATATGGCCGAACCTCATTCAAACCTCATCTGAAAATCCGAATTCAGACCCGAATCTCATGGCTGCCAAACTCAAATTCAAATCCTAACCATGTGACATAGACCACGATCTTTTCCTTACACGATTGACTAGATCTTGTATGGAGATGTGATTGTCTTTGAAGGATGTCTTGGAGCGTTCATGATGTGGTGTTCTTTAATGATGACTCATGATCTAAGGATGATGGAGTTGGAAATTAGCAGCTGCTTCAGGGAGATATTCCTATATATCCATAGGTGGTCATTTTTCATTGGAGGATTGAGATGTTGTGATAGCATGGTTGATAGTCTTCTTGCAGACGATAGTGGTTGATTTTGGGATTGCAACCAATGATGATTCGCAAATAACAGATTTGATGGAGTTGGAGAGGGAGTTGACAAGTGTTGGTGTAAACAATTTTCTTATAAAGAGGGAGTGCTGGATTTTTTGGGTTATTTTAAAAGTATTTACACCATGTTTGTGGGTGCTTCATGAGATTTTGGGTACATGGTGTCTATTCATCGCTTGGATGGCTTGAGATGGATTGTAGCATGAGAGATGGTTTGTGATGGATATGCACACTTGAGATAGCTTGCTAAGTGCATGCTTGACTTTAGTTGATTGCTGGCTCAATGTTCTTCCCTTGGGCATTGGAGATCTCTTGCTTGGATGGTGGAGGCACTTAATGATGGCCACATGGAGAATTCACTTGGTGGGAGAGTGCCCTACAATGGATATGGAGTACTTTTCATTGGAGGATAGATGGAGTCCATGGAGGCTTGGGATGGAATGGTGTGGAGTTTTCTTGTTTATCTAGATCACCTTAGAGTCCTTATTGTGCATGATATCATCATTGGAGCATGTCATTTGTACTATAGACTGGATATCTCACTTGTGTGTCCTACAAGGGTTCATGTAGGTTGCTTGTAAGGGCTTATGCCCACATAGTATTGTTGGCCTTCCTTACCTTTGATATAAATAACAGAAGGAAATGTTGAAATATTGTAACTTCGAAGAATATTCTAAATGTATTTTACTAATGCACCACAAGGGAGATGTCTTATTCCTTCGTCGAGATGTTACTATTGTATTTGGTCATCATAGAGTCATGAGGTAAAGCCTCCATTGTAAGTCGGGTCAATAGTACCCTAATGAATATAATATGATACTCTTTTGAGATTTCCTAGGTGAAGTCGGCCCAGTCAGTTTAGTGGGGCTGACTTGTTAGGTTAAATGTCAAGTGACAAAAAGAGTAAAAATAAAGGATTTGTGTTCCTCATTTGAACACATACTCACACTTGTGTATTGCGCATAGGAGAGAGATAGAGACATACTAGCAAGGAGGAGGATTACTTGTTTTGGGGTTTTATCTTATACATCTTATACAAAAGAAGTTTTGCTGGGTTTTCTTCCCCTTGAGGGTTTCCCAGGATAAATCTGTGTCTATCTTGTGATTGTGTTTCTTTTAGTGATTCTGCATATACTACTGTTGTGAATTTGGATTAAACATTAATGATATCTAGCTAAGCATATGAAATCTTAACATGGTATCAGAGCTAGCCTGAATAGAACAACTTTCACAAGGTGAAACTCTCTCTCCTCTTCCTCCGGCAAGAAATTAGGGATTTTGAAGATCTGCTTGCATAGAAAGTTGTGCCTCCCTAGAGCGCATCTATCGAGCCCTAGATCGAAGTTTTTTGAGTGGGTGAATCTCCGGGAAAGCCAAACCCTAGTTTGGCCCTGAACCAAAAAACTGCAGAAAACCTGAACCAGAAATCTGCAGAAACTGAAACCTCGCTAGCAAGTTTTGAAGGGTGAAGATTTGGGATCTCCAGAAATCAAGTGGACCAACCAACTTGCCTCAGTCAAGCGCATCTCTTGGTAAGGTCAGCTTTTCATTTTGATAAATTTCAATTTTTAGTGACCTCTTGGATAAGATGGCCCCAAGAACTAAGCTTGAGGATAAGTTGGAAGGCATAGAAAACTTCCGAGCATGGAAGCATTGGATTGGTCTCATTCTTAAAGAGAATGATCTTGACAAATACACCAAGGATGAAGTTCTTGAACCAGAAGAAGATGAAGCTAAGGAGAAGCACCAGAAGGACCTAATCAAGGCAATGAGGACCATTGCTGATTTTATCAAAAATCACTTGATCCCTCATGTGTCATCTAAAGAGACACCAAAGCAAATGTATGATGCCCTTTCCAGAATGTATGCAGGAAGGAACATCAACATGAAGATGAATTTGAGAGCTCAACTGAAGAGTACCTAGATGAGTAAAGGAGAATCCATTCAAGATTACTTTACAAGGGTCTCCAAGTTCAAGGAACAACTATATGCCATTGGAGACTCCCTTGATGAAGATGAACTAGTTATGACTACTCTCAATGGTCTCACTAGACCTTGGGAGTCATTCATACAGACTATGTGTGCCATAAAAGAAAGTATGAAGTTTGACATTGTATGGGAAGACTGCATCCAAGAGGAAGCTAGAGTAGCTAACAGAGAAGCTCTACTTAAAGAAGATGATCAAGCTCTAGCCACCCATACTAGAAGAAGAAGACACTCAAACTTCAAGAAGGATAGTCACATGGAGTATAGACCTCCAAAGAAGTTTCAAAGGAAAAGAGAAAACAATCAGAAGAAAGACTACTCCAAATATCAATGTTACAACCGTCATAAGATAGGACACCTTGCCAGAGAGTGTCCATTGGAGAACAACAACAACAAAAGACATCATGCTCATTTAGCTGAAGATGAGGATGAAGAAGAAGAAGAAAGTCCTCGAAAGAGACGAGCAAAAGAAGAAGATGTAGAAGAATAAGTACTATTCTCTGCACTCTCTTGGTCTGTAATACCTAGAGAAGATACATGGCTTATTGATAATGGTGCTTCAAAACACATGACAAGGAAGAAGTAAACTCTGTCAAGACTTGAAGAAAAGAACTCTCCTCAGAAAGTATCATTAGGAGATGACTATCAATATCCCATCAAAGGCAGTCTTGAATCAAGCTACAAGCTTGACTCTGGAACCTCCATGAAGATGAAGGAAGTACTTTATGTACCAGGTTTGAAAAAGAACCTACTTTCCATCTCAACACTAGATAAGAAAGGATATAGAGTTGCTTTTATAGATGGACAAGTACTCATGTGGACCAAAGGAAAGTCAATTGAAGCTACTGTGGTCATTAGCGAAGAAGGAGGATCGTACAAGCTCAAGGGACATCTAGAAACAACCTTTGTCCATGAGACCTGTTGCCGCCTTACACACACCTGGGTCACGTGGCAAAAATCTTCAAGGCACTTGGTGTGTCCTTGGGGGCAAGTCTCGAGTCAAGGTTGTCACCTTGTTCTTGACTCCTTCGTTTAGGCTCAACTCCTAACGAAGCCAAGGGGGGTAGACCCTATTAAGTTACTAAGGATAATTACTTAGTATGGTGATGTTAAACTGAATGAGTTACTTAGGAGTTTGAAATTTAACTATAGACAATCAAAGATGACAAGATACAAAAATGAACGCACGAAAGCACAATGATGAGATACAATATATATGTAAAGCAAGAAAATAACCAGTGCCCTAGAATGGAGTCAAAATAAAATCAATTTACTTGCATGTGCTTGGAGTGAATGTTTTGCGATTGCCTCTTGGTACGTTTTAAGTTAAATTTGAGGTGTGAGTTGATTAAAATTAGGCGAAGGGGTGGACTCCAGATATACCCGAGAGTACTTGGAGTATGTCCAAAACTAAACCTTCACGGCTACTCGCAAGGAATATGTGGGCTAAATGGAGTCTCTAGGGCTATTGTTCATAACGCACCCGTTAGGGTGTGACAGAGATCGGCGCCCCGAGGTCACTTTTCAGAAGTTCTCGCTTCCTTTGTGTATTTTGCCACCGTGATGGTTTGATCTAGGTGTTGGATTTTCACTTGATGGTTTGTCAATTTGGGAGAGTGAGTCCTAATTATTCTAGTCACTCAAATGCTTTTGATACAGCTTGACTCATCGGACGAACCGCAGCCAAGTGCAGAGCATACACACTAGAGTCTTGCCAATTTTAGTAAATTTTTAAAGAAAGGGTGTTCTTGTTAAAAAGAAAACCCTCCAAGAACCTCTTTCGATCCAAGTGGATCTCAATCGGGGAATCAAGGAGGGGTTAATTTTATAATAGCTGAAGAAACAAATGATGAAAAGGAAAACACAGATACACAATTCCGGTTTTCTAATTAGTCCTACCACGCATCTCTTTCCCCTTTCGGGTCAATCGGAAGTCGTGGGGTAAGTATTAAGATTACTTTGAAATATCAAATATGGAATATGAAATTGATAATGAATCAAAGTATACTACCCTGTAGATTAGAGCTACGCTAGTTTGAAAAGATATGAACAAAAAGTAAAAAGAATGACACCGACGCAAATCCTCCCAGGGGGGATGGTGAATAGGCTCGAAAGAGCCTATTAAAAAGGACCTTTTCTTTTTATTAGCAACGATTTACAACATCAGAAAATTAAAATTGATGCACTTTGGTCCTTGTTATCTGGGATCTAAAGGCTTACAACAAGCTTGTAACAAGCTAGAATTAAACAAGGTGGTGGGGGAAGCTTCCGGGAAGCTCCGATTCGTCCAAGAGTTGGAAATTTGGCAGAGTCTCCTCCTCTTTTTTGTTGGACCTGCTAAAAAACAGCGAGCAATCAGAATCAAATATGCCCAAACACACTTTGAAAGTGTTTTGGGTTACTACACTAGTTATCAAAAAAAAACTTAAGTAAAATTTTGTTAAATTGGGGTAATCTAGTTATGCAAAAAGGAACCAAGGAAAGCAAGCTTTTCTTGGGATCTTGGCTTGCTGTTTGGGCAGCCAATAAGATGTGCACTTTTATTGTAGAATATGAACTTTAAAGTACAACAAAGGAAACTACCTTAATAGCAAGCTACAAATTTTCATTAAAATGCTTGCAAAAATAGGGTAATTTCAGCTAGATCTCTTAAAATATAACTTTATATGCGAAACGGAACTGAGATCTAAACTTAAAAAAAGATCTTATTAACTAGATCTATATATAATTTTCTTAATGAGACAGATCTAAGCAATAAGATTCCTTAATAGTAACCAGTTTGAAGAAAATTTAAGATTTTTAAAGGAGGAAAAGGAGTGGAAAAGGAGAAGAGAAGTGCTTGTTGCTGAAGCAGATCTGCAAAGGAAACTTGGTAGTGAAGCACCGAGGGGCACAATCTTAGCAATCTCTGTTGGAAAACCAATGGAATCAAACCTGAACCATAGATCTTCCAATCACGGCAAACCTGTAAGCTACACAACAAATCCTGCAAACAAAACCATTAAATCTGAAGATACATATGAGAAGTAGATGATACAGCATGCAAATAATCTTATTTAGCATACAGGTATTAGCTCATTCAAACATATGCAACAAAATAGAAGTAAGTAAGCTTACTTACAATGATCTATCCCTATGATTCCAATAACCATTCAGGCAGACAACAGTTAAGTGCAAAAAATTGAAAAAATAGTAGTTTCACCTCAAATGCAGCATGATAATGATGATCCACACATGAAAGGTACTCCACAATTGAGCCTCCAAAGCTTCTCTTTATTTCAACAAATGATGATCAATACACAATTACAATAGTAAGCCCTTCAATCCAGCCCTCAATCCAGCTCTAACTAGCTTGGAAGAGGGAGCTGTGCTTGGATATATACAAAAAATAGGACATCCAGCCCAGTGGGGGCGCAATTCCCAAGGAATCAGATCAAATCAGCTGATGGAGAGTCAATCAATGCAGATCTGAAGCTGAACTGAGCCTACTTGTCAGCCGGGGGCCTGATTGAGTTGACACATCAACCCATAAACCGACACATTAGTCCACAGAGCATCCAGGAGAGTCCACACGTGTGGAGGAGAGAGAGAGGGCGTAATTCCCCATAAAGACACCTGAAGATCAACTCTGGATCTGATTTGATCACCTCCTTCAGTCAAGGATTTGTCAGATTCAGTCAATCTGCTTCAGATCTGACTGATTTCAATCAAATCGG